>JAJHZJ010000174.1:4926384-5481384 GCA_023548195.1 Bettongia penicillata ogilbyi
CCTTGATTTAGAGTTGAAAAGGTCTATTGTGGCCAAGGGGTGCTGGGAACCCCAAGACGCAAAGGTCCAGGGCATAAGTCTGCCTTGAAAGAATTTGACCACTCAAGCCTTCTTTCAGTCCAAGTAGTAAGTTTGTTGTCTCACCAATAGAAGCCAGTCAGACTCTAGCGAGTCTGTTGTATTTGTGATGCCAATAAAAGCAGGCCAGATTTTAACAATCTGAGCATTTGATGCAGCTAAAATGGATATTTTTATAAAGAAAGACTGTGGGAAAATCTGTATGGGATCTAGGAGTGGCAAGTAGCCTGGGGTGGTTCAGAGGTAACAGCGAAAGGGGTCTTCCACCCACGATGGAAACAGAGGTCCCTGGATGAGATCCCTAGATGGGATCAAGGAGTGTCAAATAAGTTAACTAAGTAATCAAGGTGGACT
Organism: Bettongia penicillata ogilbyi; assembly: GCA_023548195.1. Lineage (NCBI taxonomy): Eukaryota > Metazoa > Chordata > Mammalia > Diprotodontia > Potoroidae > Bettongia > Bettongia penicillata. Next base: position 4,926,817 of record JAJHZJ010000174.1, read on the forward strand.
AGGGTGGGCCAGATGCCCCAGGCAAACACCAGAGATTTGGGCTGACGAAATGTATGGGAAAGGTCAGGGTTCATCATTAGTGCCCCATTAGATCTTTAGTTAAATCTGTGTACATTTATTAATCTCCAATAGAATGTTAACTTCTTGAGGTCAGGGACTATTTTTATTATTTTCTTAGTACACCTAATGAGTAGTATAGTCACTTTCACAGAGTCTGCATTTAATGAATGTTTATTGAATTTCTTGATTCTATGGATATTAATAATATATGGCCCTATAGTAATATTATACTTCAATATTTGCAAAGTGCTTTCCTCACACTGACTCTCTGAAGTAAGTAAATCAATCCTGTATCCTGCTCCAAGTAGATTTTAGATTTCAATTCTGTTTCCACAATTTAGTATTTCCCCTTTCCCAGCCCTACACTCCCTCTGCTCCCTTTACCAGAAATTCAGGGAAGAGAGAGCTGGTAGAGACAATTTAGTGAACTAAGTAATTGAATTTCAATTCATTGATATCATTTCTAGGAGAGAAAAAAAAGACATACTCATCCTTTTTTCCTTTCTCAATATCAGAACTGGCCCAAAACCAAATTGAGAAGTAACAAAATTTGTCTCCAATCTCTCCCCACCCCCCTGCCTTTTTTCCCTTTTGGGATCTACTTTTCTCTTTAAGGGTCTGTCCTTAAGTGCCTACCACAAGCAATCTCTCCCACAGGCTGCCCTTTCAAAGTCTAAGGTTCAGTTAATTTTCTTCCTCCTCATACGATGTTCTATTTACTTATCCATGTACATGTTGTATCCTCAGACACTGGCTTTGGTTTGTTTTTGTTTCTCCTTTGGATCCCAAGCATCTATCACAGTGCCTTGCAGATAACAAGCAGTTAATAACTATTGTTGTTGAATAACTGAATAAATTAATTTGTACTTTTGTGCTAATGGAAGAGGGACAAATCATTTAGTCCTGTTCCCTAATTTGACAGATGAGGAAACTGAGGCTCTGAGAGATTCCTCTGAGAGTAACATATTCCAACATAGGTCAGCTGACTCCAAACTTAAGGTTCTTTACATTAGAGGACACACCTCCCCTTTCTTTCTTCTTTGTCCTTGACCTCATGCTCTCCTTTCCCCTCCTTCTTCCTATATTATTCTCACCTCCAGGAAATGAAATGGGAGCAACTTTGATGTAAAAGTATCCAAGGGGCTGGTCTTTGTTCAGAAGCCTAAATCTTGGAAGATTTTTTTAAAAAAATAAACATTTTCAATGTTTATTCAAATGTATCAAATGCTTGACTCCTTTGTGTATATTTTTGTAGCCAATTAGTCCTGTCTAGACATGAAAAAATCTTGCCAAGAGTCTAAATTAAATGTGTATTAAGGGACAGTCATTTAAAGTCTTCTGATTGTTAAATGAGAATTTTCAGCCTCTGTACATAACCACCTATTTTGAAATGTATTTGAAACCAATTCAGTCACATTCATAACATGGTAATTCTAGACCTCTTTGCCTTGTGACACTCAACAATGAAGAAAAACAATTCAACTATGGAAAGAACACATCACGATTTCATGGGGGCAAGAGCCTTTTCACAAATAAACTAGGATGATTTTCCAGGTTTTTTTCTATAAACCTTCTGTTCCATACTCTAAGTTTCACAGATACTTTTTTTCCCTTTCAAATTGCACAAATGCAATTTTCTTGATGGAACATTATTTCTGAATGAGAGAGATTACTTTAATTCTGTGTAACAAAACCTAAGGACCTTTTTCCCTTTATTTTATTGGAAATGGAAGGATTTAAACATTTAAAAAAACCCTTCAATATCAAGTTGATTTCTTTTCTTAGCATTATTTAGCTGCAAAATGCCCAAAGCACTTACTTGCAAAATTTGAATGCCCTATGTGAGATATAATCAAGTTACAGCATACATGTGCTTTGTATGTAATTATAATTGGATTGCTTGTAGCTCTGAGGTGTTTTTTTTTTTAAAGGGCTATAGATGCACAGCTATCTCCATTACTGCACAGATCCTCTTCTCAAAAAAAAAAAATACTGAAGTCTTTTAAAATGATGGAAAAAATATCCTTCAGTGGAGATGCAAGACAGTAGCAGCAAATTAGGTCTATCTAAAAGATTATCTCCAATTACCATTTTGTCTATGCTGGGCCATTGAACCATATGGATATGGATGATTCTTTCATTTTGGCAGATTGAAAATTGATTCCAACTTCTATGGCTGAGTTAATTGTTTAGGAATTAATTTGCAATGTCCATTGCCAACCAACTAGTACCAACAGGGCAGGAAAGGCAGTCTAGCTGAAGCACCAAGGAGACCTGAGGGAGAGACGGAAGGCAATGTGTGCCAGGTAGGTCAAACCCTTAGACTCTGGTGGAGAGAGCCCAAGAACTTTGGGAATAAACTAGGAAGTCCCCCAGCCTTTCTTCTGGCATCTGAAGCCATAAGAGTAGGGAGCAACTCTTTTGGAAAAGAGGGCCACTTTTCCAATTGCCACCACCACACCCAAATATTTTGTACAGTTCATAGTTCTTTTAAATGGAATTTCTCTTCTCTCTTTTCCAGCCGGATTTTATTGGCAATACACAGAAATGCTGATTCTTTTCTGGACTTCTGTAATAATTTCCTACAAGCTTTTCCTACCTCTAGTCAACTCCAGTCAACTCCAATTGACCAAATGTCACCTACAGGCAGGCAAGTTCAAGAGCTCTAGTAACGCCAATGCTTCCCCAACTGTCAGCGCTAACTCCAGTCTGACTTTCTGACAGCTATCATCCAAAGGCACAATCCTGATGGTATGGTGACATGGGAACTGCCTCTGCAACACTGCAGGCCCTACCTTCTCCACGGTCACAGCTACTAAGACAGCAGCAACAACAAAGTCCATGACATATTTAAATGATTCACCAAAAAAAGGGGGGAGGATATCATTTCATCAATGGAAATGACTACGCAAAACACCACTGGGACTTTCCACTTGACTTGCAACTGATACCTATATGTGAGAGGAAGCATGGTGTAATAGAGAGGGCACTGGACTTGGAATGAAGGAGAACTGGAGGCAAACCCTACTTCCGACACTTACTAGCTGTGTGATGATATCCCATGTGCCTCAGTTTTCCCATATGCAAAATGAGGGAACTGACCTCTAAGGTTTGACCTCTAGCTATGAAACTATCTTCTATTAGAATATGAGCACCTTGAGATCAAAGACTGTCTTGCTTTTCTATTTGTATCACCAGCTTTGCACATACTAAACACTTTTATTAATAAATGCTTTTTCACTCATCCATTCACAATCCATAAAGGTTGTGTCCTTTACTCTTACCTATGTAGGCCTGTTTCAGACTTAATCAAAAGCCCTCCCCATCTATTTTAAGTCCCTTTTGAAAATCTAAGTATATGCGCTTCCTCCCCGACTTTACCAAGCGCCTTCTAGTGAACATAATTGGATCTCTTTCATGTTTCCCAATATTATGTGTTGTTGTGGTTGTTTAGTTGTGTCTGACTCTTCATGACCCTATTTGGGATTTCCTTGACAGAGGTCTAGAGTGGTTTGCCATTTCCTCCTCCAGCTCATTTTACAAACAGGGTTTGTAATTTGAGACAAACAGGGTTAAGTAATTTGTCCAGAGTCACACAGCTAGTAAATGTGTGAGATCAGATTTGAACTCATGAAGATGAATCTTCCTGATTCCAGGCCCAGTATTCTATATCCACTATGGTACCACCTAGTTGCTCCCCCAAAACAATAACTTCTCACTCCCACCTCAACTCCCCTTCTTGGAATCACTGGTTTCCTTCAAAACCCACTCTCTACATGAAGCTTTTTCTGTGTCTTCCCCACCTGCTAATGCCCACCCTCCTATAAGGAAAGTTAGATTAATTTTTTATAATTCACAGGCATAGAGACAGGATACAGACCTGGATAAAGAGCTGGCCTGAGAACCAGGAAGATCTGGATTCAAGTCCTGCTTCTGATATACACTGTGTGACCCTGGACAAGTCCCTTAACTTCTCAGTGGTCTAAACAACTTTATAACACAGAAGTTCTTTACCCAGGTGTACACTGCCCCTTGAACTTGGCTGCAAAAAACAGTTAGAACTTTGTTTTTCATTCATTTCTAACTGAAGTTTAGCATTTTGTTCCATTACAAACACAGACAAAAAACCCCAGTGGATTTAGCAGGATTTTGTTATCAATAGAAAACCCAGATATGTTCATATCATGTTACAGTTGTTTCAGATAACTCAAAACATCATTTACACTCATCACCTATGTTGACTCGGACTACTCATGAACAATGAATACTTCTCCAATTATTTAGATCTGCTTTTATTTGTGTAAATAAGGTTTTTAATTGTGTTCCTGACTGTGTGTTTTGGTAGATAGACTATGCTGTCTGTAGCTCTTTTAAATGGAATTTCTCTTTCTATCCCTTCCTGTTGCATTTTGTTGGTAATATACAGAAGTGCTGAGTCTTATTGGGACCACTGCAATAATTTTCTCAGTGCTTTTCCTACCTCTAGTCTCTCCTTTTCTTAAGCTATCTTTCATTCCATTACAAAGTATTCTTCTTAATGCACAGGTCTGATTCTTTTTTTTTATTTTTTATTTTGTATTTATTTTCTTGGTGTTTCTACAATCACTTCCTTAAAATTAAGATTTTATCCCCCCTGCCCCCCCACCTTTCCCCCACTACCCCCTCCCTCCCCATGACAGCATACAATTCTGTATATGTTCTACATATACTTTCCTATTGAGCACATTTTCACAATAGTCATGTTATGTAGTTGAACTAAAATAAATGGAAGAAATCATATAACAAATCAAAACATAATACACTGAAACCCCCCCACACACAAACATGATCTGCTACATTCTGCAAATGACTTCCATATTTCTTTCTCTGAGTGTGGAAGGCATTTTGCCTTAGAAGACCAACATTGGGATTTTTATTTTTCTCAGTAAGTTCTTGTATTATTACAAAGTTCCAAGTCTACCAGAAAACACTCGTACACTGTGATCGTTGCTGTGCACAAAGTTCTCCTGGTTCTGCTCCTTTCGCTCAGCATCAGATCATATAAGTCCTTCCAGGCCTCCCTGAAGTCTTCTTGTTCATCGTTTCTTATGGTGCAATAGCACTTCATTACATTCATATACCATAATTGATTAAGCCATTCCCCAATTGATGGGCATCCCCTTGACTTCCAGTTCTTGGCAACCACAAAGAGTGCTGCTATAAATATTTTTGCACATGTGGGACCCTTTCCCATTCACAGGTCTGATTCTAGCTGGAAAGACTTCAAGAATTCTTTATTCTCTTTAATAAAATGCCTTACTATGACATTCTAGGATCTATAAATATGGTTCTACCCAGACTTTTCAGTCATATTTCAAGGGGGCCTACACTACCTTTGCACCTAGCAAACTCCAATCAAACCCTATTAGTCACTACCAAGGATATATGGAAAGGGAGAGTATAGGAGATTTAATTTATGAAAAGAAAAAGTAAGAAAGTGGGAAAATGGATGATTCTATGGTGAACTACACCCATAGAATAAATATCCATAGGAAAGATGATAAGAGATTGCACAACCAAATTTTGTCTCATATGGAAAATCTAAATAATGGGATGCTTTGATCCATCCAGCCATCCTTCCTTCCTACCTTCCTTCCTACCTTCCTTCCTTCCTTCCTTCCTTCCTTCTTTCCTTCTTTTCTTCTTCCTTCCTCCCTCCCTTCCATCCTTATTTCTGTCCCTTCCCTCCTTCTCTTTCATTTCCTCCTTCCTTCCTTTCTCTTTCCTTCCTCCCCTTCTTTTTCATTATTTCCTTCCTTCCCTCCTTCCTTTCTCTTTCCTTCCTTTCTTTTTTCCTTCCTTCTTTCCCTCCTTTTTCTGGGACAGTGCCACCTAGTATTTAGCCCCATGCAAGGCTTAGTGGCCTAATAATTGGCAAATTGAAGGTACTGAGTAGGATCAGTAGTAGTAGTAGTAGTAGTAGAAGAAGAAGAAGAAGAAGAAGAAGAAGAAGAAGAAGAAGAAGAAGAAGAAGAAGAAGAAGAAGAAGAAAGTAGTACTCTTCAGGGGAGCTACCAGCCTTTTCTTCTTATAGATGATACAACTTGAGACCTTAGCTTTCTGTACTATATAACTATATAGCATCTTCTCTAATGTGCATATATTTATATCTCGCCAATGATAATGAAAGGCAGCATGTGGCACGGTAGTATACAGAGTGCCAGGCCTGACGTCAGGAAGACTCATCTTCCTGAGTTCAAATCTAGCCTCAGATACTTACTAGTTGTGTGACCCTGGGAATGTCACTTAGCCCTGTTAACCTCAGTTCCTTATGTTTAAAATGAGCTGGAGAAGAAAATGACAAAACACTTCACAATCTTTGCCAGGAAAACTCCAAAAGGGGTTCCAAAGAGTGGGAAACAACTGAACCACAACAATGTTAATCACCTTTACTTGTATAACCTTAAAAATTTTCAAAACACTATGAGTGGTAGAGAAGGATTATAGATCCTAGAGGTAGAAAGGACCTTATTCAATAATAATAGCTAGGATTTATATAGTACTTAAAGTTTGCCAAGCATTTTACAACTATTATCTCATTTAATCCTTATAGTAACTCTGGAAGGTACACACTATTATTATCCTCTTTTTACATATAAAGAAATTGAAACAGACATAGGTTAAATCACTTGCCTAGCGTCACACAGCTAGTAAGTGTCTAAGGCAAGATTAGAACTCAGATCTTCCTGACTCAAAACCTGACACTCTGTTAAGTGTACAACTTAAAAAGATTCAGTGACTTGTACAAGGAAAGTGTCAGTAAAGAGAAGAACCAGGACTTGGACCCTGATCTAGACTCTAGGTCTGATTTCCTTTCCTCTTTTGCCAACCTATCTCTATACCCCACTTTCCAACTAGGCTGTAAACTTCTTTGGGACAGAAGTGTCTCATATTTTTGTCATATTTTCTTTTGTTCCCCTGAATCCTAACACAATTATTGTAGCTAGTCCACAGGTACTTGTGGATTAACTCTTCAATCTGGAAATACCATGTACTTAAGTCTCCCTGGATAGACAAATATCTCACCTACTTCTTCAAATATCTGTAGATAAAAGAGATTCTATAACCTTCCAGCCCCTACTAAACAACCTCCACTGTTAAGAGGTCCTCTACACTTGTCTACTTTCTCTACTCTTGATCCCAGGAAAATATGATTCTAGAAAAAGTCATGAGACTAGACCAATGAGTTCCACACAAATTTACACTAACTAGCCTCATCGAGAACCTTGGTGTTCTTTGGCAGTCACTTTAGACCCTCCTAGAATTTCATGGCCAATCCATATCTTTTCTACTCTTTCAATATGCAACCTATCTCCAACCTCCCTAACTTAAGAAGATGACCTCATCTCCCTACTTTATGGAGATAAAGGTCATGAGGCATGAGGTCTCTCAAACTTTCCTGTCCAAAATTTCTTTTTATGTTCAGTCATTCTTTCCAATGACTCCTGTTTTAGAATAAGAACTGTTCTCCTTTCCTTCCAAGCTAATCCTTCCATTTGTGTCCTTGAATTCCTTTCTTCTCAATTCTTCCAAGACCTTACCACATCAATTACACATTTTCCACCACTGGCTACTTATATTCTTTCTGCAAGTATTCCCAGGTTTCACCTAGCCTTAAAAAAATCTGCCCTTGACTTTGCTATCTCTTCAACCTATTGCCCTGAATTAATTTTCTTTTTTGGAAACAGTATCTTATTTTTCCCAATTAAATGTAAAGACAATTTTTGGCATTCATTTTTACAAGATTTTGAGTTCCAAATTTTTCTCCATCTCTCCCTCCCTTCTCTCTTCCTAAAATGGTGAGCAATTTGATATCGATAATATATGTGCAATTATGTAAAACACATTTCCATATTAGTCACAGTTGTGAAAGAAGAAACAGACCCATGGGAAAAAAGCCACACCAAAAAATAAAGTAAATGAAAAAAGTATTCTTTGATCTGCATTCAGAATCCACAGTTCTTTCTCTGGATGTGGATAGCATTTTCCATCATGAGTCTTTTGGAATTGTCTTAGATCATTGCATTGCTGGGAATAACTAAGTCATTCAAAATTCATCATCACACAATGTTGCTGTTACTATGTACAACTTCATCAAGTTTCTTGAAAGAATATTTTTCATTCACTTTCCTCTCATAACTACCAATTCATTCCTCTCTTTAAAAAAAATTATTTTTAATTTATGGAATAAAACAAACATTCTCATAACATAGTATAATAAAAAAAGGTTGTAATGAAACTGCAAATCTACCATGGACATCTTGCTATTCTTTTAAAATATATAATAAAATTATTAGACAAATTTATTTTTAATTTTTTTTCCTTTTTTTCTTCCCTTCCCCCACCCTAGCCTAGAGATGGCTATCATTACACACACACACACACACACACACACACACACACACACAAAATCATTCTATACATACTTCTATTTATCAGTTCTTTCCCTGGAGGTAGATGTGTCTTTCTCCATATGTCCATTATGGTTAATTCATTCCTCTTGCAATCTGTCTTTTACTTTGTACTGTGACAATTTTCTCAAAGGTCATGAAAGCTTACCAAATCCAAAGGCCTTTTCTGTGTCCTTATCCTCCTGGACTCTTCTGTAGCATTTATCACTGCTGACTACCCACTCCCTGTGATACTCTTGTCTATCTCTACTTCAGTGGACAACACTCTCATGGTTCTTCAGTTCAATTAGTGATCATTTATTTATTATGTGCCAGGCACTATGTGAGATACTGGAGATATTGGACTGAGCTTGATTTAAGCCAGTTCTTTACAATAATGGAACAAAATGAGGTACTTGTGGGTCAATTCAACAGTTAACAAAAGGAGATATGCTTAGCCATATCAGGAAAAGCATATTCAGCAATTCCAGGCAATGAAAATCCCTTGAGATCATTCAGCTGAGCAAAGGTCCCATCATGCCTTACTAGTCAAGATTCTGATAGCATCTCTACCTCCTCGTGACTGCCAGGTACTCAGAAAATGGGGACATTATCACAGCAGTGTAAACCTTTAGTCCTCTGAGTCAACCAAATCTCAAAAAATTTCTTAATACTTTTTAAGGAAAAATCTGCATGGGGAGAGGAGTTAGTAGATTTCTCCTAGAACACTTTCCAAAATGGTTGTACTAATTCACAGCTCCACTAACAATGCACAAATGTGCCTGTCTTCCCTCCAACAATGATTATTCCACCTTTTGTTGTCTTTTCCAATTTGTTGGGTATACAGTAAAGCCTCAGGGTTGCTGTGATCTACATTTCTCTTATTATTGGCGATCTGGAGCATTCTTGTCATAACATTTCATGGCTCTCCATTGCCTGACAAATCAAGTCCAAGCTCTCTCACTGATCATTCAAAGCCTTCCATTTATATCCAACCTACTTTTCTCGTCTTATCTCCCACTGCTTCTTTTAGACACTTTATAACACAGTTAAATCAGAGTTCTTACTGTTCCCTGAAGACATCTTGTGATCTCCTTCCTTTCAGCCTTTGATCCTCATTTACTCTGCCTCCCCACCAGCTTGGCATGCAAGCGTGAAAATGTCATAAACTCACACATCTCTGTAATAGCTTACCTTCTCCATAATGAGTTCACAGACATTAAAGCAGGATATAAAGCTGTCCTAAGTCTATTCCAGGACTTTTGGGATTTATAGAAGTCTTTCATCATACTGGTCAATAATGCATAAAGCAATAGGCTTTATAACACTTTTAACTCATACAAGAGAAAAAAACTAAAAGGGGGCCCATAAAGGTAGGAGCAACAAGCAAAGGAGACACCCCCAGAAGCTCTCGGCAATGATCCTTCAGACTTAGAACATCCAGTTTTGCCAGCTCTCCATCACTCTTTCTTTTTGATACGTGGGACAACTAGTTTCTTAGTTCCTCCCAAAGAGGGCAATTCAGTGATACAGACTGTAATGATAGACTTCCTAGGAAAGGGGGCAGGTTCTTGCTCCAGTACGTTTGATTGGTTTCTTATCTCTGATGTTCCAGGTAGAGGAAAATGCTAAGCAATGGCCAAAGAAACCTTGGCTGTTATAGGCACAGGACATGAAATTTTCCAATGTTTTTAGACTAGGACAGGAGGAAGACAGGGCCAGCCTGCCACAAGTGCTTAGAGAAGCCCCCAAAACAGAGAGGGTCTTTTTTTTCTTGATGATCACAAAAAAGAATATTCATATTATTTTCTTTTCTGAGGGATCATTAGTCAATCTAGATGAATGATTACCTAAAAAGTAACCCAACTTGCTGGTGATTGCTGGTCAAACCCTTTTTCTCCTGACCCCATCTTCAATGAGCACAGAAGCCAGCTCCTCCCCATTGGTTATAAAACCATTCACTTTACATGAGAAGGTCAACTCTCAGTTTTCTGTTTTCTGGACTTGCTTCCTACCTCTCTAAGGAATATAGTGATTAATAATTAGCCTGATTAAGTAGATTCAGCAGTATCAGACCTTAAACTATATTATAAGGCAAGAAGATTGTTGAAGTATAAAAAGAATAATTTTGACTATTTTAAATTAAATTTTTCTCCTCTAAATAAAACCTATGTAGCCAAGAACAGAAGAAATGCATAAAATTGGGGGGAAAACTTTCATAGACAATCTTTCAGACAGGATGTAATTGGGTTGGAATATTGCTGTGGTATAGGAAATGATGAGCTGGTTGATTTCGAAAAACATGGCAAGACTTGAACTTATGAAGGAAAATGCTATTCACCTTCAGAGAAACAGATGACAGGAAGAAATAAACATAGTATGGCTTTACATACGTATGTATGAGTGTATATATGTATGTTTACAGATATCTATGTATATCTACATATATATCTCCATGCTTAATAATATCCTTCTTGGAGGGGGTAGAGAATAAAGTAAAAAGTGCACAGCAGAGAACAAAAGAAAACCAACAAGGAAGCAAAGAAAAGCTGGGCAAACAAGGTGTAGTATTTATTATATAGGTTTTCTTGAAATGAAAATTTATTGCTGTATATTGAATCTTCTTTGTGTACATGGCAACATTTTTTCTTTTCTCATTTTGTATTTAAGTTTAAAATAAAAAAAAAATTTTAAATTATCCTGATTATAGTAAGATTCTTACAAGAAAGGACTTTTATTTTCTTCAAAAAATAATGGCAATAAAATAATATTGTGGCAATAATAATGAGACTTTAAAATGAGATTTGAGAACCATTGTTCTCAAAATGGAGGTACTATACCTATTTTACTTATTTTTGTAGTGTATATGGCAAAAATAAAGTTACTACTCCATAGAATGATCCCTTCCAAAAATTTTCACTTATACATTTGTTGCAAATAATACTTTATTTTTTCCAATTACATGTAAAGATGATTTTCAACATCCATTTTTCATGAAATTTTGAGTTCCAAATTTTTCTCCTTCTTTCCCTCTCCACACCCATCCTCAAGATGACAAGCAATCTGATATAGGTTATACACATTATATAAATTTTTGAAAGCATATATATGTATATTTATGTATGTATGTGTATATATATTTATGTATGTATATATATATATATATATATATATGTAGTGGTAGTGAATTTTATTGATCTGAAAATACTGTGGGACTTGTTTTTAATCAAAATTAAAATTCTTCCATTGTAGATTAGTTCAATTCCTTTCTGCTCCTGGGCATATAGAACCCAGAGAATTTTCCTGGCTGGTTTGCAGCCCAATCTTGTGGGCTATTAATGCAGGCTAATGTTCCCAGTGATTATGTCCACCTTTTGATTAGATCAATTATACTGCACAAAAGAACAAAGTGTCCTGCAAAATTATGCTATTGTTTAATTTATGTGAATTTAAATCAGAATACCTAAAGCCTTCTTTGATTCGCAAAATCACTTGTGAAAGCTCCACCTGACAATAGGTCAGTTCACAAGCTTTTGATATTAATGCAGCCTGAAAAACAACCAGTTTCTTAATTTTATTGCACAAAATTATTTTTTAAAAGACATACATAGACATGTTTATAGTGGAGGTGGTTTACCGCTTGCTGACACAGGATGTTTAATTCACAAGCTAAGTATCATAAGGATTTGGTTATTATTTTATAACTGCATAAAAAAACATTTTAGCTACATGTGCTAGATTCTGCCATCTCAACCCTAGCAAACAAGAGTGTAATTTAGTACTTTGCCTGATGATGAACTCTGTTCAGAAGCTCAGAAAATGCTTATGATGGTTAGGCAAGGGGTAGAGGATTTCAGTCTGAAATTTAAGCCTTCATTCACAGCATGGACAACCCTCCAGTCATGTAAAACGGAGGAAAGTGCACAGAAGATGGTCCCATTGAGGGGAAATTGGTATCGCATGCATGGGTTTCATGAAATAAATGGAATTGGAATATTTAAGCTGCATTTAAATTTTTTTAAAAGCCTGAATTAATCCCCCAGGAACCACAGACCATGGGGTAGCCTTATTTACCCTGGCAGTCATTTTTACAGGTAAATCTGCAGATCAGAAGAGGGAAGTGGTATAATGACCACAAATCCATCTAGATGAAACAATGAGCTAATTACGTATAATGATTCGGTGGCTATATTTTCAACACTTTCCGGGATCAATTTCATCTCAAGGTGTACTGCACACCCACCCCATCCTCTGATCTAAAGCAGTGACCTCTTTGATTCAAATGCAAAATGCTATTGCAGATGAAATTCGCTAGGACAAAATGTTCAATAGAAAGATTACATTTCCAGTGGGGCAGAAAGATATTTGCCAGCATCTCATTAAGGCTTTGATACAAAAAGTCCTGGATTTCAATCAGCATCAAGATAGAATGGCAATAATCCAGCAGTCAGAGTGTAGCTGAGGCTTTGTTTCCTTCAGCAGTTCGCATTTTTCCCCAACTAAAATAAAATCTTGAAATATTTCCAAGAGAATAGATATGGAAAAAAATAACCTTGTAGTCATTTTAATGTCAGGCACACAGTGCATTTAGCAAAGCTTCTGCTGCTTGATAACTTTGCATCGCCAGGAGGAGAAGGAAGGTGACATCATTTACATTTTGCCCAACACAAATGAAAAGGGCTGAATTTTCTGCTGCCGTAAATGTAGCATCAATTCTTCCACCTTAGCAGCCCCACCTCCTATCATTAACATAGCCCAGCCACTTTACTGCCTGCATTTTATCCTTTTCCCCTAGAAGTAATTTGCCGACTTAATGGAAACAGATGAAATCTGCTTTAAGGGATTTTACCAGTTTAAGCAAAAGGTCCCTGTGAACATTTCCCTCCAGAAGGAGGTTATACTTTGGCCATGAGACTTTTGTAATAGTTCAGTAATCAAAAAGATTTCCCTTCGACTAAGTATTACTCACTAATTTACCTGGTTTCTTTAGTAACAAAAGACTCTAAACTCTGCCTCCTGGATTCCATTTTAAAGCAAGTGCTGGAAAGGTTTCCATTTATCAAGAAATCCCAGAGTCCACATTCGAAGCTTTTAACCCCATTTCAATCCATGGAAAGGTAATATCCTAGGAAGTGATTTCTACCTAAGATGTGAGTGGGTTTCCATGGAGTTTGGTAGGGGCGGGTGGGGAGGAAGGATTGGGGGAATGGTAATGTTAAGGGGAGCAAACTGCTGAACTCAGAAGCCTTGTTTTCTTTGTGTAATAAGAAGCAAAAGGATTTGGAAATTTCATAACAAAGTCTCCTGTGCAACTTTTGGTCAAATTTTTCAAGGTCAACTGGCCAACTTGCTGTGCTCCTCACTCTATATCCCATTTCCCATTTTTTTGCCTTTTTTGAGGATTATTTCCCATACTTGGAATGCACCACTCTTCACTCTTGGAATCTATCCCTCAAGGTTCAGTTCTACATGAGGCTTTTGTGGTGTCTTGCAGTTATTAGTTCTCAAGCTTCTCCTAAAATTGCTCTGTATATATTTTGCATTTATTTATCTGTGTACAGGTGATATCTCCCTACTCCCTAAAGGGGGGGGGGGTCTCCTGTTTCTTGCTTGTCTTAGTCCTTGGAGCCCTAACCACTGGTACAATATTTTGCATAGAAAATGCTTAATAAATTCTGGTTGATTTGAAAAGATCAAAACCCAGCTGATTCAAATTGTGTGCTTGTCAGATGGCATAGCCAGACCATGTCTAAAAAGAAAAAGGTAATGTAAAATGGGTGTAAAGAAACAACTTCGGGTGGTTAGAGTAGTCAAGGCCTTTGCTGAATTCTTTATACAAAGAAAAGAGGGGGACCAGCTAGATGACCAAGTAGATAGAGCATAGGCTCTGGAGTCAGGATAATCTGTATTCAAATTCAGACTCAGACATTTACCAGCTGTGTGACCCTGGGCAAGTCACTCAAGCTTGATTGCAAGGGAGGGTTCACAGATGTGGTGATATCTTATATACCAAGACATACATACCAAGCATCTTTGGCTATCTACATGGAAGAGTCTGAGGAACTAAAATTTGTATCTGGAAGTTATATTCAATGGTATGCAAATCTGATAACTTAATTTATCATAGAGAACTGGAATGGGAGTCAGAGACCATCTAATTCAACCCCTTCATTTCACAGACAAAGAAATTGAGGGCTAGGGAAGCTAAGTGGCTTTCCCAGGATCACATGTATTTCAGAAGTGAGACTTGAATCCAGGTCTTCCTGGCTCTGAGGCTACTTCTCTATCCATTTTCCTTTTCTACGGACTTGGTCTACTGATGAGTGTGAATTTGGGGTAAAAGTCTAGTGGGAAACGGCAGCCTATAAGTGGTACTGACAAGGTGGGTGTAAAGAGTAAAGCTTATTGATCTAAGGATGTATACGTAGCCTGTTTATCCACAAAGGCAGCAAATTTTTTTAAAATTTTACTTATTTATTTTTAGCTTACCACATTCAGTTCCACGAGCTTTGGTTAAGGTAGTCATCACACAATGTGGCTGTAATTGTTCTGACTGGTTCTGCTCCCCTCACTCAGCATCAGTTCATATAAATCTTCCCAGGTTTTTCTGAAGTCTGCCTGCTCATCATTTCTTATAGCACAAAATAGTATTCCACTACATTCATATATCACAACTTGTTCAGTCATTTCCCAATTAATGGACATCCCCTAAATTTCCAATTCTTGGCCATGACAAAAAGAGCTTCTGTAAATATTTTTGTCCATGTGGGTGCTTTTGCCATTCATATGATCTCTTTGGGATACAGACCTAGAAGTGGTATTGCTGGGTCAAAGAGTATGCACATTTTTATAGCAAGGCAGCAAATCTTAAAAGCCACTGGTCAAGCCTAAGGTGAAGAGACTTGTGTGCTCTTCAAAGTAACTACACATTCTGTATATAACAGGGAGGAAGAGCAAGGGCATGCCAAGAAATACTTTTATATCTACTTTTCTACTATCCCAATCTTTCCTGTATAATCTAATTCATCTCCTGGAGAATCAGACCCCACCTCCAAGTTTTTGCCTTGTATTTCCTCTATAATCTAAGGGTAATTGTTTATTCCCTGGTTTGCTTTAAAAAACTGAAAAACAGGTTTTCCTCTTTTGCTTTTCACATGCAATCATAGGTCAGTTTTAGAATATGTGAATGATCACATCATTTCCAACTCTACTTTCATTTCCAAAGATAGAATAAAATACACATTATACACACACACTTATGTATGTATGTTGATTCTCCAATTACTAAGAGCTCGGGTTGCTCTGATTTATCTTAATAGCCTTGAATTCTGCTCAGCAATTCTCTAAATAACTTTCGTTCCCACATCTTTTCTGATGAGGTTGTTGTAATGTAAGACCTCTTTCCTCTAATATCTTCAAGTACTATGTACTTCTCTTAGGTACTTGTAGCATTATAACCTTCATCATAGTTCTTTATGGATATATCTCATCTTTCCTATCAGAATATAAATTCCTTCAGATCAGGGATTGTCTTGTCTATCATTGTATTTCCCATAGCACCTCCTATATAACTTTATATAGTAGGTACCTAATAAACATTTGCTGAATAAGTAAATGAATGGATAAATGAGTGGATGAATATTATAATCTAAAGTAACTGTGCCTTTGCAATGGACAAATATGAAAAGTAATTCTGAATTTGGAAAAGTTGATAGTGTGGGAGGGTAGAATAAAATGACTAATTTTAATTGAAAACACCTTTTTCTCCCCACATATTGCCCTTTAAAAACTATGAACTCTAGAAAAGATGAAAGAAAATGGAATAAAATATTTATCATATTTATGGAATATATATGAAATTCTTTCAGTTATGGGATTCAGATCTGGGATCAATATACTTAAATACCCAAATATTTAAATTCTCCCAGAGTTCGATCTGAATGTTCCCTCCAATGACACTGATATTTCTTGTCCATGTCTTTCATACGTTTCCTTTCTTCTCCAAGCTGCAATCTGGACTACCCCAGCCCTTCATTCTGAAACCTTACTCCAGCTCTTGGAATTCTCAGACGGGAAGTACCTCCCATTTGCAGTGAGGTGGCTCAGTGGATAAGAGTGGAGTCTTTAAAAGCTGAGTTCAAATGTAGCCTCAGAAACTAATTAGCTGTTGTGTCCTGAGCAAATCATTTAATCTCTGTCTACCTCAGTTTCCTCACCTGTAAAATGGAGGTATAATTACACCTACATCTCAAGGCTGTTGTGAGGATCAAGTGAGACAATATTTGTAAAAAGTGCTTAGCATAGGATATGGCACACAGAAGGTACTAAATAAATGTTTATTTTTTTCCTTCCTTCAACCCCTCTATCCTCTCCCCTTATTGGATGTCTCCTCCATGAACCTTCACTTAAGGGGGGTACCCAGGCCAGCCATGTCTCCCTCCTATCCAAGCTTCTCTCCAGACTTCCTCTACCATGACCCATCTTTTTTTCCTGATTTCTTTTTTAGTATTTAGTATTACATTTTTATATGTAATTTTAAACCATTTTAAACATTCATTTTTAAATTTTAAGTTCTGAGTTTTCTTCCTTCCTCCCTTAAAGTAATTTGATGTAGGTTATACATGTGTACTCATGCAAAACATTTCCATATTAGTCATGTTATAAAAGAAAACAGAGAAAAACAAGCAAAAAAACCCAAGAAAAATAAAGTAAAAAAAAAAATGCTTCAATCTGTATTTAAACTCCATCAGTTCTTTCTCTGGGGATGGATAGCATTTTTATCTTACGTCCTTCAGAGTTTTCTTGGATCACTGTATTGCTGAGAATAGCTAAGTTATTCATAGCTGATCATTTTACAATATTGCTGTTGTGATTTCATGGTGTATTGTGGTGGCACCATTTCAAAGAATTCAGAGTCAGACCACCTCTAAGCAGTTTATTGAATATTGACACCCCTCAAAAGCAGGTTAGATTCCAAAAGAAACCAGTAACTTCAGAGAAGGCAAGATGGATTTTTATAGTGTAAAGATGCAATTACATAACAGAAATTATGAATATTTAAAAAGGCAGTAGGGATTTGTTAAAAGATTAGGTAATAGGGGAGGGGGCCCTTCTATGGTTCAGTGGTCAAACATCCTGATCATGCTGCTTCCTGTTTAGCTAGCTATTGTGGTCCTATCCAGTCAAGATGGATACTTAGGTATTGTGGTCCTGTCTCAGGCTAAATGGATGATGTGATTGTGGTTAAGTACAAGGACACCTGTTCAAATATGTGAATTGGACCTGGGGGCAGTGGCTAGCTAGGGGGAGTGGCTATATTGAATCTGGGGACCTGTGGTATGGTTAAAGTTAGATTGTGGGGTTAAATCAGGACGTCTGTTCAATGGGGCCCACAAGGAAGTTGAAATATTGGGGTTGGAGGCAACTTCATTAGGATTACTGTTACTGTGTACATTGTTCTCCTGGTTCTAATCATTTCACTTTGAATCAGCTCATTTAAATCTTTCCAGGTTTTTCTGAGAGCATCTTTCTTACAGCACAATAGCATTCTATCACAATCATATACTACACCTTGTCTAGTCTTCCCCCAATTGGACATCCCCTCATTTTCCAATTCTTTGCCCCCAGAAAAGAGGTGCTATAAATGTTTTTGTCCTTTTCCTTTCCATATAGGTCCTTTTTCCTTTTTTCTAATCTCTTTTGGACTAGAAATCTAGTTAGAGGTATTACTGGGTTAAAGGATACGTACAGTTTTATCACCTTTTGCATGCCCCACCTTTTCATCCTGAAGCCTTGATCCCAGAGCTGGAATTCTCACATCCAAAATACCTTCCACCGCTGCAATCTCTCCCTTAGATTGGATGACTCCTTGAGCCTCCATTTAAGGAGGATGCCTAGGACAGGCATGCCTCATCCCTCTCCAAGCTGCATTCTGGACTCTCTCTACCTTGTGCTTATCACAGTACTTGGCACAAAATAAGTGCTTAATAAATGCTGGCTGATTGAGTTCATTGAGTTTGCTACTAAAGATCCACTCAACCTGATGAGGGAGTTTCTCTAATTCTCTTGGCATCCCTACAATATCCAGTGTAATGCTCAGGCTGTCCACGTGGTACCTCGTCACCAAGTAAACTACCTTATCTTCTTTTTCAATCAACCAGTAAAGATTTATTAAGTACCTACCACATGTCATATACTGTGCTAGGCATTTTCACACATGCACTTCCCTGTAACATTGTTTACTCCAATTTTCTCCAAAGTTCCTTATTATGTGTGTGTGTGTGTGTGTTTAATATATGGCAACATATTCACATCCATCATGCACCTCTCATCTACTACATGATGTTCATTTCTAATTTCCTTAGAAATTATCAGTTTCCATGACTCACAACCATATAACAACACTGGCAGAATATTGATATTAAAAAGATGGGCCTTTGTTCCTGGGAGAAATTTAATGGCATTAAAGGAGTTTTCTAATTTCTCGAAAGCAATCAGATCAAAAAACATACTGTTTGTCCAAATAAATCTACTTGTAGGTTGTATAAGTTGTCTATCAATTGCATGTCATAATCTGGGCAATAGCTAGTCTTTATCCACTTAGCTTTTTTCACATGAATCATTAGGACAAATTATTTTGATTGGTTACAAATTTCTTCTAGGACAATATGCAATATTTAAGAACTATAATAAAAATTATGTGTATGTATGTTCCATATATACATATCAACTATATATGTATATAAATACAACTATATATATATATATATATATACACATATGTACCTATATAAACAATGTGTTTCAAAGAAAAATAACATATTGGGGAAATATGACAAGTATGATAAGTAAAATCTGGACATTTAAACATGAAAGGAACCATTAAAAATTTACAAGAGTAATTCCTAGTCTAAAATAGATAAATGACCAATAGATAAAAGAATCATTTTCAAAAGAAAAAATACAACTTTAATGATCATTTGAAAAGTGCTGACAAAGATATGCAAATCAAAACAACTTTGAGATGCTATCTTATGTTATTTAGTTAGATGAACATCTATCTATATCAATAGCTATTTGATGAATATCAAACTAGAAAAAACAATAATATTCATTGATGGTGGGGCTGTGGCAAAACATATACTCACTCGTTACTGGTGGAATTGCAATCTTGTATTTTTTTTCTGGAGAGCAATTACGATAATTTGCAGCAGAAGTAATAAAAATAACAATACCTCTTGGCTCAATTGTTCCTTTGTTAGGAATATACCTCAACAATGTTGTAAAAAACAAAACAAAAGAGCTATTTGTTCAAAGATATTCACAGAAGTGCTATGTGTAATTGCAAAAAACTAGAAGCAACACAGAATGTCCATCAATAGAGAAAAAGTTAAATATAGTACTTTAATGTACTGGAATATTATAAAGCAATTGTGCAAAAAAAAATTTAACTTGAAAAGACATTTTCGAGATAATGTAAAGTGAAAAAAAGTAGAACAAGACAAATGAAGTGTACATTAAACACAATCATATGAGGAAAATAAAAGAGAAAGAATATTCAGAGAATCCTGAAGTGGAAGGAGACATTTAAAAAGTAGTTTTTAATAATTTTTGCATTAAATTGAATTTAATTGTAAATAGTTATTAAACACATATAGTTTTTATGCTTAATACCATTTGTAATGAAAGTCAATTTCAAGAATGCATGAGTGTGACAATGTTAAAATTTGGAAATCTATGTTTGATTGCCTTTCCCCCATTAACTGTACCAAACTCTAGTTTCCAAAACAGATTTTGGATTTATGGAATACAAAGCATTTAGAAGCATACTTTTGTGATTTTCCATTAATACCCTTCTATAGTTTTCCTTTAATATCCTTGATCTTTGCATTTTAGTTATGATATTAATGGCATAATCATTAGTACATCATTACTCATAAGAAGGGTTTAATGTTGGAATTCTTGTGGTCTAAGGCATATTACAATATCCAAAAATCAAAACTTCAAAACTATAAAATTTGCTTTTGTCTAACTGATTTCCTTTGAATGATAATGGATCTCATTTTGGATCTGTAAAGTTCCAGGGCTTAATGTAATCTGCATAGTACCATTTAAAAACACTAGCACTTTGAGTTCTTAACTTGGGGTCCATGGACAGATTTCAAGGAGTCCATAAATTAGGATAGGGGGAAAATTGCATCTTTATTTTCATTAACCTCTAAGTGAAATTAGGATGTTCTTCAATAATTTTAAAACATTATTCTGAGAATGGGTCTATAGACTTCCTCAAACTACCGAAGGTCTCCACCATAATAACCCTTGAGCTAAGGGGAACATCTCTTCTATTTAGCATTGGGGCAGAATATTCTATGTGATAGTGGCAATGACATTTGGGGAACATACCTTTCCCTGTTTTATGCTTTCTCACATGGCATTAAAGTAGTACTGCCAAAGTTATGTATACTATGGCATCTGCATGGAGGGAAGCAACTTTGGAAGTAGGAGGGGAGTGGGATCTAGTTCCATCCAGCCCTTTTTAATGTTCTACTGGGGGTAAAATGTCTTTGTTCCATGATGGGTATCATGGAAACAGAAAGGAAGGGAAAGTAGCTGATTGCTAGGTGTGACAGTGTAGGGTTTATATCACAAAGGGAAAGAAAAAGCCCAATGAGCTAAAAGAGGTAAATAGACCCTTCCTCCATTGGGAAAGAGGCGTGTAGCAACTTATGACAAGCAGGTGGCAACAGAAAACAGCTCAGCGGAGACAAGAGTATCACAGGATTGCTGATAATCAAAGAAGTCTAGATCAATGGAGAGAGAATTTGGTAATCCTTCCATGTTACCAGAAGACTTCAAATCCATTGAAAGAAAGCAAGTCTCAAGATCTGATGCACAAAAGATTTCCAGAGAGGATATTCTTTCAGGACTATGCATTGCCCTAGTTCTATATATTCCTCAGTCATATATGCTCCATGGTTCTGAATGTTCTGGACATCTGTGTCTTCTCCAAGCATAATACCTAGGTGGGCATGTTCCTGGTACACATGGTCCCTATGTCCCTTTCTCACTAGTGATGTGGAGTATGGGAAAATCTACCCCAGGGTGTACTGCAGGAATCGTTTTTGTCACTTCTTTTGCTTTGTAGCAATGTAAATGTCTTTTGCTTTGAACTAAAAGGTTCAAAGGTAGGTAGGTATGGGGCAGTACATGTCTTTTAAGGAATCTTGCGTAATTTTAAAATACACATGAGGGACACTTTCCTGACAGAAAGCCTTTAAGGCAATGCTTTGCTCTACTGAATCAAGTACTTTTTTTTTTTTTTTACAGTCAACAAATAATGAGCACAGTGGGATATTGTATTCTCTGCACCTTTCAGTCAATTGTGCAGCTCTAAAGATTTAGTCCACAATGGAATTTCATTTGTGAAATCCTGCTGTTCTCTTCTCACGCATTTACCAAAGATGTCCTTACTATGTGTGTAGATTATTCTCTTAAAGATTTTGTAGGAATAGGAGAGTAGGCATATGGTTGGTAGTTATTGATATTTTCTTAATCACCTTTTATCAGTAGTAATAATGTCCATGATTTTTTTAAGCATTGGTATCCTCCTTTTTTTCAGATAGCTTGAAAATCGATCACTTGAAAACTCTCACAATTTTGTCACCTCCTGTGAATTTTCTGTGTATTTGGTCTGCTACAATTGTTCTCCTTGGCTTTGTCCTCTTTAGTGCCTCTTTCTAAATCCTCATAGAGAACATCATGGACTGTAATGTTAGAGTATAAGGGTGGTGACTCCACTGTCATTGATAGAAAAAATAGGCATACAAAGCTTTACAGATCTTTTCCATTTTTTGTCTGTTTGCAGTCCTTCCAGTTTCATCCTTTAATGTCTTGTCTTAACTGGTCCTCTTGCCAAGCTTTCTGTAATCTTGTTTTCCCCCTTCACTTTTTCTCACTGTGGAATGAGTTAGTACTGCTCAAAACCTTCCAACATCATCCTCTATTAAATTCTCTTAAAAAACATTTTATTCTCTTTAGCTGCTATATCTCTCCATTTGACAAGGAGATAATGTTTTCTGGCTGAGGTGGTTTCTGGAACAAGTGGATAAAGAACATGTAGCATATAAACAGCTGGGTAAATAGTGCACAGAGAGTTTACTAATTCTCATATCTTGCATAGAAATTGAAGTTAGACAATGAACTGGACACCAAACTGAATAGGAGAAAGAGTGTGAGTTAGATTACATTTAGGAATTTGTGCAGTGCTTTTATTGACTCCAACCTTCTCCCTGAACCAAAGACCATTCTTTATAATATCAGTGTTCTTCTAATGACTCTTTATGACCTCATTTGCTTGGCAAGGACACTGGAGTGGTTTGCCATTTCTTTTTCCAGCTCATTTGTCAGATAAGGAAAATAAGGCAAAATTAAGTTAAGTGACTTGCCCAGGATCACACAGCTATTAAGTGTCTGAGGCTAGATTTGAACTCAGGAGATGAGTCTTCCTGATTTTGGGTCTGGCCCTCTATCCACTGTGCTATCTAGTTACCCTAAAGTCAAACATAAGAGTTTATAATTTCATCGTAGAGGCAAGAGGAAGCCACTGGGGAGTGACATGGTAAGGCCTGTGGTTGAGAAATATCAATTTGGCATTTGTTTGAAGAATTGACTGGGGAGGGAAAAGAGTACATACAGGAGGATCAGTTATTAGGCTGTTGTAATAGTCTAGACTGGCATCTAGGTGGCACAGTGTATAGAGTGCCAAGCTAGAGTCAAGAATTTCCCAGACTCAAATCTGGTCTGAGACACTTACTAGCTGTGTGACTCTGGGTAAGTCATTTAATCCTGTTTGCCTCAGTTTCTTTATCTGTCAAATGAGCTGGAGAAGAAAATGGCAATCCATTCCAGTATCCTTGCCAAGAATACCCTAAATGAGGTCATGAAGAGTCAAACACGACTGAAACAATTGAACAGTATTTTAAATTTAATTTTGAGTGTACATTATTTCTTCACAATAGAATGTTAACCATTTTAAACTTGTCATTGTCCCCAGCACCTATCACAGTCCCTGGCCTATAGTAGGTACTTTAAAATACCATTTGAATGAATAAATGAATGGCGCAGGGACTTCGTTAATTGGTGTTATGAGTTTATGAGAACTGTGAGCCAAGCCTTTGGGAAGGGAAACAAACTTTACTGGGAAAAGTTTTCCATATATTTCTACCATAGGCTCAAATATAAGTTCTTTTTTGTTACTCCCTTAAATCTACTCTATATTTAGTGCCCCTTTTAAATCCAGAGTATTTTCAACAGTCATTGCAACCCTTTGAGAGACATAAGATAGATTTTGATGCTCCCTAAGAAGATGCTAGGTGGGAATATGAGTCACATAGCCTTATTATTGAGGGGCTTTCAAGGTTCTGACTTGGTCCATCATATCAGAAGACAGGGTTTCATGCCGGTATTGCAATAGATTGTTTAGGGCAAGGTCCTGTGATTAACTGGGAATCATAAGGAGGAGGGTACCAAAGGCAAATTTTACCTACTACAGGACTTAGCCTCAGTATCTCACCCCAAACCAGTCATTTTATCATTGCCAATCTTTTTCACTAATCTCATCATCTTTCTCCTCCAAGCTTCTTGGATAGTTAGGTTTTGAAGTCACTCTATTACTGCTTACACTTTATATTCCTCCCTTACTCCTTTCTTTAGGAATTATCATATAGGTAGGATTCACTTATTACTTATATTTGGTAATATCATAAAAACATGACATTAGGTAAAACAACATTATAAGGGGCAGGTAGACTTTCCAGTTTGTTTCTCCTGGGCTGTTAGCCAAATGATACCGTAATGCAGGTTTACAATGTTAAGAAGGTAATGTCATCTCAAAGCAAAACTTGTTGAAGTTATGCTATGCAAGGTGTATCTGTATTCTGAAATCTCACCATAAAAACTTGGTTTGTTTATTTTTGCAGACTACCTGATTACTTCTGTCTGACTTTTCTCCTTAACTCATCTTCTGTGAAATTCCATACATCTATAGACATCTATAATTCAGCATATCACAGTGAAATTAACCAGGTTAATGTTAGAAATAAACTTTAGAAAATAGTCCTAAATAATAGCAAATGACAACTTGGAGTTGGGTCACTAAGGGTATGGTGAGTGAGACATCAGCATGTTGGTACCTTGGCTATCTAGAACAAAGCCTATTTGCTCCATGATACTTATGACTGCAGTCAGGGTAAACCTCTCAATCCTTTCCTCTGAGAAAATTTAGCTTTCTATATACAGTGCTAATGGTAGTAGGTGGGGATTTATTATTAATTCCCTGGATGGTATTCTAGAAAGTAAGCTACCTTTAGTTCTGGGAGAAGCAGAAAGATCATAATTGCTTACTGGAACCTGAGAAAATAAAGACCTCCAGATAAATTCCATTTGAGATCAATTTAATTTAACATTTACTAAAGTCTACTTTATTCTCATGGTCTAATGAGAGAATGGTATAATAACTTCCTCAGTGCCCTAGGCAGGCTGTATCATTTGGTTCATACTTCATGATCATGAAGCCAAACATTAGTTGTGTTTTTTTCAAACGTTAGTTTAATCTCTTTTCAACAAGTGTCTCTGGAACTGAAAAAAACAAAACAAAACAACTTCATTGTGTCAGTTTGATTCAAGATTTTTAAAGAAGGCATGACAGGTAAGGTTTTGGTTTTTTTTTTTTTTAATAATAAAAGGGAACTCAAAGAATGAAAGTACATATTACCATTTTTTAGTGTAGAAACTGAGATGATGCCTTTCTAAAAGTCCATAAAGTGGGATAGTTCCTTATATTTATTCCACATACTAACATTCGTTTACAAAATATCAACTAGAAATAATATGTAGTGCATTGCTTACAATTCATTCAACAGATATCTATTAAGTATTTGCCACACAATTCATTATGTTAGGCTCTGAGACAGAAACAAATATAAATAAGATGTAAGTACTAACTCTAGGCATTTGTAATGCCTTAAGGACGATAAAATGTAAACAAGTGTCAATAATACAAATTGAAATGGGATTAGTGCAGGAAAGAAGTGCATGTGCTGTAAGATCAGATAGAGAGCAAGAAGTTCCAAACAGAAGAAACAGGGGATGCACCATGCAAAGGTTATCTTTCAGGCTAGATCTTAAGTTTATACATGTATATACTTGAATCTATAAAAGCATGTTCACACGCACACACATAGATGTTTTTCTCTCAAGAATAAAGTATATTTTTGGTTATGTTTATGTGGAGAAACCTTCCAAATTTTTTTATGCTTCCTAATTCTGCATTCTCTCAAGCAATAAAACACTAACTTCCTCAAGATTTAGTATTACGCTTACTTGACATATAAGAAAGCAATTGTCATCCACACAGTTAATTTATTCTTATTTCTGTTCCACAAACTCATAGAGCAATAAAGTTTTTTTTAAACATTCCCCTAAAGTAAAGGATATGAGGAAAATACCTTATTATTTATTACTGTTGCATTAATCTATCCTTGTGTGTCTGGACATTGTTTAACTCATGATGTGTATGGGTCATTCTGACCACAGAGCATCACAAGGGGAGCCACAGATTACTTCAAGGAATAGTTGGTACCCCAGCCAAAGCTTGTATTTTGGGTTAAGCCAATTGCTTGTGTTTTGACTTGGCCCAAATTTTATTGAATGTTTAGACTTAATGTCAGACCTGCTGAAATACATATCAAGCAACTTATGTACCTTATCTAGAAACTAAGCTTTTTTGAAATTGTCTTTGTGTAGGCTACTCAGCTTGTATCCTTGTTTGAACTCGATGCAAAGTGAGATCTACAGTGTTTCAGGGGGCAAAAGAGAGCTAGCCACACCTTTTTCTGGCTCTCCCTCTCTGCCAGTTGACTTAATAAAATTCTTTCTAAAAGGACTTTTAGGTTTCAAAAACAAAGGATGTCAAACAAGGATGTCATTGAGACAAGAAACCCATAACCCAAAGGAGCGTATGTGCAAGGTGTTAAATGTTATATTTAAAAACAGACGTTTCAGCAATACCCCCTTAACTGAAGCAATAATAATCACAATAGCCAACATTTAAGTAATGCATTGAGGTATTTTACATACATTATCTCATCTGAGATTTACCATAGTCTTGTGAGATTGGTTGTTTGTGGTGTTCAGTCATTTTTCGGTTACATCTGACTCTTTATGATCCCATTTGGGATTTTTTTGGCAAAGATACTGAAATGGTTTGCCATTTCCTTCCGATCATTTTACGGACAAAAAAAAATAACAGAGGCAAACAAGGTTAAGTGACTTGCCCAACTAAGAGGTGTCTAAGGGCAGGTTTGAGTTCAGGAAGATGGATCTTTGCTGACTCTATGTCTGGTACTCTATCCACTGCACCACCTACCCGCTGCCTTATATAAGTTATTAAGCTTTCTTGGACCTCAGTTTCATCTGCAAAATGAGTGGTCCCTTCTTTTTTTGGAAGCTCTTTGTCATCAGAGATTGTTTCATTCACTGCATTTGTAAACCCAGAATCTACCAAAATGTCTGACATATAGTAAAAATATAATAAATATTTTTTGATTAATCACTTCTGTGAAGAGGAAATTAGAGAAAATTCAGGTCAGCGAGGCACTGGTCCCCACAGTTGCCTTGTCCATATACCCAAAATCGCTTTGCAATTGTTCTATGTATTTTGTATATATTTATCTATGTACATGGTCTTCCCCACCCCCACCCTCAGTAGAATGTAAGTTTCTTGCAGGTAGGAACTATTTTATTTTTTGTAGTTTATATCTCCACCTGCTAGCACAGTGCCTGGAACATGGTATGTGCTCAATAAATATTTAATGAATAATAAATGACTAAGTGGTGTCAGAGATGGGATTTGTAGTCAGGAATTCCTGATTCCAAACGTAGTACTTTCATCCCTAGGCCAGGAAATAAAACTTTTTACGGATCAATTTTCTGAACAACCAGTTTATCTATGGGAAAAACTATTCACCTAGAGATTGTGGATGGCTAGTAACTAAGAGTATTCCCTTCAACCAAATTCCCTAGACCCATGCTTTTTTTTTTAAAACTACACACTCCTCTTCAGGATCTGTATATAACTGTCGGGAACATTCCAGATTCTCAATTGTAATGAAAAAAAAAAAAGTGAAGTCAAGGCTAGTCAATCCTGTAGAGTTTCCCAAGCCCCTTACTGAGGATCTCAAGAGACCAGAACTAACCATGAGTCAATGTTTCTAGGATCTTCCAAGTCCCATCCTTACTCACCTCACTCCAACCATCAGCCTTGCTTCATCTTCCTCTCTGACGGCTTTTTGCAACGTTTACATGGATTTTTCAGCGCAGCCACTCTTTCCGTGTCTGGCTGTGGCAAGAAAAAAGAGCCCATTGTCCATGTCTGGTTCAGTCTTCAGTCAGACGTCACATGACAAGGGAGGAGGGAAGGCAAGAATTCATCTCTTTCTTCCAGGGTTGCCACCAGGGCAAGTGGCAGCACAGAGTTCTATACAACATGGCTTCATCTCCATGCAAGCTTTGATTAATAGCATTTCCTGAGAATACACAATTCTCTCTCTTTTTTTAACCTCCCCTGTATTGTTTTCTCTGTGGCAGGACCACAAGAGCCCAACATGTAGCAATCTGCCAGCCCCAGTGAGGGTTCATGCCGCCCTGATAGTTTAGCAACCATCAGGACAGCTACTGAATTCATTGTCACAACTTTCCACAGAGAGAAGAGAAGATGCTGGCTTCTGCACACAGACAAATAACTACTGGAGAAGATTCTTAAAGGATAGTCAGACCTTTGTAGTCATTCCTTGGGGTGTTTATCTAGAAATACCAATACCAGTGCTATCCTTATGTACTGTGCTTTGGAGAAAGGATTACATACCTACAGAGACTGCTGTAGCCACATCTAAATATGCTTATTATGGACAAAGGCAAGAGTGCTGCAGGATACATATTTGTACCATGAAAATAGGGGATATAGATGAGCAATCGGGGCATTCTTTTCATAGTGGACTTAAGTGGAATCTTTTTAGTTGAATTTATCTAAAGTTAGTTCTGAACAGCCTTTATTCCTTTTATGAAGCATTAATCTTGGAAAATAGAGAAGAATCCATTTAAAAGCCTGCCTTTTTTTGTTACAGGTTTTATACCTGAGAGGAAGTCAAATACGAAATTGATTTCCATCTCCAAGATCAAACTCCAGATGATGAGAGGGAATAAAATGGCCTTTCAGTAAACAGACTAACTTAGGTAGGCTATAATGATCATTCTTTCCTTGTTGTTTAACTAAAGACCTGAGATGGAAAGAAAGCGACAACAGCCAAAAAGCAAGTGTTCAGTGGTCCAAACTTGCTTGCGAATTGGTTTATATATTTCAAGCTAAAGACTCACCCAGTCACACAGACACAGTGTTAATATGCAACAAACCACTCACTCCTGGTGTGTGAATTTCTCCTGGTACAACTGGGTAATTTGGGGAATCATGGGGGGTTTTTTTGGTGATAAAGGGTATGATAAACCCTTATAATGCACTTGCCTTGTCAAAATAGTCCAAAACCTGAAATACTTGTGGATCACTGCTTTAGAAGAAACTTCTATGTCAGTCTTTTAAAAAAAATATTTTATTTTTCTCCAATTACATGTTAAAACAATTTTAACATTTTTCTAAAGTTTTGCATTTCAAATTCTATCCTTCCTACCCTCCTTCCCCTCCCCCTTCCCTGAGATGGTAGACAAACAGATATAAGCTATATATATGAAATTATGTAAAACATTTCCACATTATCCATTTTGTACAAGAAGATGAACAAAAAAGAGAGTGGAAAATAGTATGCTTCAGTCTACATTCAGACAGTACCAATTCTTTCTCTGGAGAAGGATAGCATGTTTCATCATGAGTCCTTTGGGGTTGTCTTGGTTCATTGTATTGCTGAAAATAGCTAAGCCATTCATAGCTCTCCAATCATACAATATTGCTATTGCTGTGTATAATGTTCTCCTGGTTCTACTCACTTTACTTTACTTTGC
Organism: Bettongia penicillata ogilbyi; assembly: GCA_023548195.1. Classification (NCBI taxonomy): domain Eukaryota; kingdom Metazoa; phylum Chordata; class Mammalia; order Diprotodontia; family Potoroidae; genus Bettongia; species Bettongia penicillata. The sequence goes on from JAJHZJ010000174.1 coordinate 4,956,372, forward strand.
ATTAGTTCATGGAAGTCCTTCCAGGTTTTTCTGAAATCTATGTCAGTATTAAAGATGATTCCTGTTCTAAATATAATACTCTGAAAATCAGTCGCTATCTATTAAATACCTTACTACACGTCAGGTACTGTGATAGATACTAGAAATACATATAAAAAGAATGAAGCAATTTCTATTTAAAGAGCTTATGTGCTAAAGGGGGAGACAACACATACATACACAAGCATATAAAGAATAAATATAAAATTAAATATAATGCAGTTTGGAAGGAAAGACACTAGCAATTGTGGGGATTAGGAAAGGCTTCATGAATCAAAGAGTACTTGAGCTGCATCTTGAAACAAGAGAGATTTTATGAAGCAGAAGAAGTCAAATAGAGTATGACCTGAAGTTAATTTTAATAGAGACAAACCTAATAATTAGAAAAAATTGATTGTTCATGGTTAAGCCATGTAATTATAATAAATTATAATAAAAATAACAAATTGCCTAAATTTATTTCTTCAGTGGCACACCAAACTACAAAAGTTTACTTTATAGAACTAGAAAACCTAATAAGAAAAGTCATTTAGAAGAACTAAAGGTCAACAATGTCAATGGAAATAATGTGCGGGGGAAAGGTGGGAAACAAGGGGACTCAGCAATGTTAGATTTCAAATTATGCTACAAAACAGTAAAATAAAATATCCATTTTCATCAGTCTGTTTAGCAAGCATCTATTAGTTACTTACTATTGATGTTAAAAACACTAAAAAAAAATAGGAGTAATTGAAGCATTCCTTAATATAGTAAGTAATATATATCTGAAATCAAAAGCCAACATGATATGTAATGGAAAAATGCTAGTGGCTTTTCCAATAAGAAAAGGGAAAAAAAAGGTACGACCGTGCTACTCACTTCCTAACAGAAAGGTGGTTTAAAGATGAACACTGATGCATAATTTTTAGCACATGACCAATATGTGGATTTATTTTGTTTGACAACGCATATTTACAACGCAGGCTTTGTTTTTTGGTTTTTTTTTTTAAAGTGATGGGGTGGAGTTGAAAGAAGCTAGCAATAATATTATCCAAAAAAAAAAAAGAAAAGAAAAGAAATAAAATAGGGTCATTGAAGTATTTTTTTAATGCACAGAAGTGAAAAGAAGGAAGTTTAGCAGGAAATGCAAATGAGCAGGACATCTCTGAAAGTAATATATTAAATTACATACTTAAAAGGAAAAGCAAGATGCATATTACAGAGATTCATAGTTCCATGTATAATCCTCATTATCTTCTCTACTCATATGTGGAAATGTTCATTTTATTTGGTGTTTGTTGACTTAGAAGAAAAAATAAATATGTACTTTCAATTGAAAGTTGGAACTTAAAAGGCAGGCAAGAAATGAACATTTTAAATGTGAGCACAATAATGATGATTTATATAAATAAAAGCTCCATGTTGTGTTTATTTTTTTTCTAATAGCAATTGAAAATGGACAAGTTGGCAACCCACAAGACCTTTTTCCTCAACCACAGTGAAAGTTCTCTGACTTTGGAAATACAACTTGGGTTCAAGTTCAGGGTTCCTCATTTCTACACCATGTGACTTCGGAGAAATCATTTAACTTCTCTGTCTCTTTTTCCATTATTATAAAATGAGGTAAAATAAAATTGTGCCATTTACCCCTGAATCATTATGAAGAAAGTGTTTTGTTCATCTGAAATCACAAAATTAATGTGAGTCGTAATGGCTCACAACTTAGGTCCATAAGTTGAAAGATGACTGTAATAAGATACCATTTGTAAATGACCACATTAAAGTTCCAGCATGTATCCTAATGGTTTTGATTAAATACAGTTCAGAGTCAAAGATAGTTTGCAAAAGACATGCTTTAATGACTGGTGTTCAATAAAGCACATTGCTACCTGTAAAGAGTGATTATGCTGAAGTAAAGGGAACGCTGTGGCTCAATCTTGTTGCTGAGAACCATAACCTTGAACTCTTCAGCATAGAAGATTGGACCCTACTGGGCTTGAAGGCTCTAGAATCTTTATGAGGAACTCAATGTCAATTTTAAGTCATAGAGCAGTATGTCTCGAGATAGGGCATAGTAGATGATTCTGGATAATGGTTCTTAGAGGTTATTAATTGTACTTTCCTTAAGACATTTGTCCTGACATCACCACTAGCAACTACTGCTTCTTCTCCTGCCCTTGCTCAGTTTGGCCCTTCATTCTCTCCTCGCTCCACTTCTGTAAGTATTTCATTCATAGGTGTCCTTATTCCTTTGCTCTACTTATACCTCCACCTCTCAAAGTGCACTTCTCAATCCAGTCTGTACCAACTTCATTTACAGAGTGCCCTTCTTCCTCTGTCTTGCTCTATCTACCCCTGGATTCAGTTTTGTTTCTTCTCTTGCCCACCCTATAGCCAGCTTCATCCATCAAAGTTCATGTTCCCCTGTGGGTTTCTGAATTTAAGACCCAGGCCAGTGGATGAAGGAGGAAGCAAGGACCCACAAAGCTGTTCTTTACTGATAGAGCTGTGAGGGCCAAGCTAGGAATGGGAAGCTCTCTGTTGGCTTGGTCCTCTTACATGGGCTCCACTATATTTTATGAGAGGCTGACTACTTAGACCTACTGAAAAATAATGTTATGTAAATATCTCTGAAAAAGACCTCATTTCTAAGACATAGGGAACTGATTTGAATTTGTAAGAATAAAAGTTACTCTCCGATTGATAAATGGTCCAAAAGATGTGAGCAGGTAGTTTTCAGAGGAGGAAATCTAAGCTATAAATAACAATATGAAACAAATACTCCATTGGTATAGGACTCTCTCCTCATTGGTGGAGATTAATTCCGGCTTGAGGGTAGAATTGAGTCTGTGAGAACAGGGAAAGAGGAGAGCTCAATATCTTCCAACTCCATTTCAGGTTGCTGAGAAGGGGGAATAAGACCCTGGGAAGAAGTTAGCAAGAAAGGAGTTAGCAGTCTCCATCATGTCACTCTCCCCAGTTTGCTACCTTAGAGAATTTGGGGAATTTTCCATCGGGTGAGATATGGGATTTTCTCTCTTGGTTGAGCTGAATTATCACCCTCCTAATAGGAGAGCTCCTTTACTCTGCATTGTCTGGTATATATTCTCTTATACATAGTTTTTTCTGATTTCTGTTTTGCTATTGACGTGGATAAATGGGTTTCTATGCTATTGGCCATGTGCATGTTCCTTGCAGAAGTGGTATTTGTTGGCAAGGAAGTCAAGCCTTGCATATAGAGCTAGGAGTCTTCATTTCTCCATTAATGAATAGCAATCAGAAGTTTAACTTGAACCTGAAAATCACATCCCTGACTAACAATTTTTACAGAGACAGATTGAAATAATTGATATAGTATTGATATAGTGAATATAATCTGACACTTACCCTCTCTTTTAGGAGAACAATGTGACCAAGCTTTTGCTCCCAGAAGAAATTAAAGTCTCTCTGAGAAAAGGATGAGGAGAGAAGAGGCTACTAGATGTGGGAGATAACCTTGCTACACTAATAATTAGAGGAATGCAAATTAAAGCTACTCCGAGAGTCCAACCTCACAAATTTGACAAAGGTTGATAAAGGAAAATGACAAATGCTGGAAGAGCCATGGTAAAAACAAGGACATTAATTCACTCTTGGTGGAGTTGTGAACTTGTTCAGTCATTCTGGAAAGCAATTTGGAACTATGTTCAAAAGCTATTAAACTGTGTACACATAACTTCTGACCCTGAAATATCACTACTAGGTCTATACTGCAAAGAGATTAAGGAAAGAAGAAAGTTCTCATATATACAAAAATATTCATAGCACCTCATTTTATGGTGGTTAAGATCTAGAAATCAAGGGGTGTCCATCCATCAGGCTGAACAAGTTATGGTATATGAATGTGATGGAATACTATAGTGTTGGAAGAAATGATGACAGTGATGGCTTTAGAAACACCTGGGAAGACTTATATGAACTGATGCAGAATGAAGTGAGCAGAACAAGGAGAACAGTTTATATAATAACAAAAACACTATAAAGACAAATAACTCTAAAAAACTTTAGAACTCTGATCAACACACTATCCAGAGGACTCATGATGAAGCAAGCAACTGTTGAAAGTGGTGATGGATTCAGGATATAAACTGAGACATATGTTTTTTGAACATGGACAATATTGAAATTTGCTTTATTTGATTATGCATATTTGTAGCAAGGGTTTTATTTTTCTTTCTCTTATAATGGGTGAGGGAGGTGTTCGAGGGAGGGAAAGTAGATTTTTGTTAAACGAAAAAAATCAATTAAAAATATGATTCTGGAAGCCAACAAGCTGGATATTCTCACTTCCTCTGTAGACTGAATTTCCTTCTTACCTTGATTGACTCATGGTGCAAGGGTAATAGCTCCATGATTGCTATTGATCATAAAGCTAATGAATGTGTAAAAAATTCCAGTTGAAATTGAATTGCTGAAAAGGTACCTTTCAGAATTGCAGAGAGGCTTTGATGACACTGCATTCTTCATGATAAACAACACTGAGTTTAAGAAAGACTCAACGGAACCCACCATTTATGTGTATAAGTATCAAGAAAAAAACCGGAGGTGCTAAGATACATGTTACAATTATTATGAAGGCTGGTGGGAAACTCAGGGGGACTTGGCATCTCTCTTGGACTACAGATCCTTGAAACCCTTGTTAATTTTTACAACCACTTGGATGACATCTGAAATGACCAGATTAATCCAGAGATAAATAAGGCCATTCTATTCCTATATTAGGAATATGATTAATGAGCATCTCATTACCACACTGAAGAGAAAAAAATTTATAAGTGGAAATGTATGGAAAGGTACCTGTTTTGAAGAATGGCATGATTTGAAAGAATATAGTGTATCTAAGCAGCCTTTTTAAAGCAAAGATTTCTGGAAGAGGTATATACTGTCAAACTGAACTATTCTGGAAGATTTTTTCCTGACTGTAGGTTGCTACTGTCTTCCAAATCAAAGCTATTTCTGCTTGTCCAAGATTGTTCCTTTCAGTGTTAATTAGCAATAACAAAGTATGGTAGAAGTGATAAGGCATCCCAAGTCACACTTTTTGTCTACCAGGCTCCACTTAGGGTTTCTTCTCACGACTTGCTCCTGGTGAAAATTTTGTTTGTTACAGCTTTGAATATCCTGTTAAGAGACATTTTGGTACAGTAGATATGTGACTTGGACTCTAGATTCTTATCACATGGGGAGTTTGTCTATTTAATTATCTTTCTACGAAGGGTAACTATAAATTGAGATGAGATGGATTTTCACAAGTAATACAAGAAACCAATTCCAAAACCTTTTAGCTACAACCACTATTCTGCCACCAGCCTAGTGTAGGCCCTTCTCACCTCTTGCCTGGACTGTTGCAATAGTCTGCTGGTGGGTCTGCCTTCTTCAAGTCCTGTCTAACTCTAATCCATCCTCCATTCAGTTACTAACATGATTTTCCTGTATCAAAGGTCTGAACGTGTGACTCTCTTACTCAATAAACCCCAGTGGTTCTGTATTGCTTCCATAATCAAATACAAAATACTTGATGTTCAAAGACCTTTATAACCTAATCTCCTCCTACCCTTCCAGTCTCCTTATAGTATTCAGTTTTACAAAATTTTTAGTTCCAAATTTTTCTTCCTCCCTTCCCCTCTTCTTCCTAAAATGGTTAGCAATCTGACATGAATTATATACGTGTGATCATGTAAAACATACTTCCATCTTAGTCACAGTTGTAAAAAAAGAAACAGACAAAAAGGGGAAAAAACCCCATGAAAAAACAAAGTGGAAATAGCACGTTTCAATATGCATTCAGAGTTTATCAGTTCTTTCCCTGGATTTGGATAGTTTTCTCCACCATGAGTTCTTTGTAATTGTCTTAGATCATCGTATTTCTGAGAAGAGCTAAATCATTCATAGTTGATCATCACACAATATTGCTGTTACTCTGTACAATGTTCTCCTGGCTCTGCTTGTTTCACTGTGCATCAGTTCATATGAGTCTTTCCAAGTTTTTCTGAAATCTACATGCTCATCATTTCTTATTGTACAATAGTATTCCATTGCATTCATATACCACAGTTTGTACAGCTTAAAGCACATATTCAACTGAAATTATAGTGTATTAGAGGGAGAAAGAGAATGATCTCTGGGGTCAGACTCCTCCAGAGACAAGATCTGATAAGAAACCCCAAGGCTACAATCCTTTTTTTAAACCACTGGCAAGTCACTGTTTTTTGTAGGGGAAGGTTGGGGTATTTTATTTAAAAAGCACTATCCCTGAGGGATGAGTGGACTAGGAAAATCACACCTCCAGGAAAGGAGGAGGGAGGGACTTTTCTTCCAATCCAGAACGATGACATTTCAGCCTGACTGACTTAGGAAAGCTATCTGCTACGTATATTAAAATGCTGTTGGGTTGGTTTTTTTTTTTAAATAAGTTAATGCTATCTCCCCATTTAGACTACAAAAGTCTAGAGAGTAGGGAAGAGAAGCATAACTTCTTCCTGTGTAACTATATATAACCATATCCAACATACTGCTGCACGCAGTAATCACCTGGACCAACAATAACAAGAGAAATAACAAACACTTATACAGCCTTCACTACGTGCCGGGCACTGTGTTAGCACTTCCCAATATTAGTATATTGAATCCTCACAACAACCCTGGGAGGTGGGTGCTATTATCATTCCCACTCTACAGGGGAGGAAACTGAGGCAAATAGATGTTGAATAAGTTGTCCAGGGTGGCACAGTCAGTAAGTGTCTGCGACTTTCTGATTCCAGACCTACCCACTGTACCATCTAAATGTGTTTCAATTTGGAATTATACCACCAAAATCATTCATCTGTACATACTTTCTGATCTAGTAATACCACACCTAGGCGTATACCCCAAGGATGTCCAAGGAAGGGGAAAATGACCTATGTATTAAAAAATATTTATAGCAAAACTTTTTATAGTAGTAAAGAACTAGGAGGAAGGTGGATACCTAATGACTGGAGAATGGATGAACAACCTATCTTTTTGTTCAGTTGTTTTCAGTCATGCCCAACTCTGGATAGTTTGCCATTTCCTTCTCCAATGAATGGATCAAGGCCAACACACGGTAAGTGGCTTGCCCAGGATCACACAGCTAATATATGTCTGAGGTCAGATTTGAACTTAGGTCTTTCTGATTCAAGGCCCAGCTTTCTATCCACCAAGTTATCTAGCTGCCTTTTTACCAGTTCTACCCTCTATGATATTGCCCAACTCCATCTCCTTCTTGTCACTTCCATTCTAATCATAACTCCATCAACTTTTGCCTGGACTATTTAAAAACATATCCTTGTTTCTGATTTCTCCTTTCTCCAAACCAGTCTCCACATAGATGACATTTTCCCCCCATGGACCTGAATTTCATCAGAGTAGAGAACTCTCAGAAAACTTCTTTCAATGCAAATTGAGAGCCATCTCACAACATACTGACTTAATAAATTGTTGGCCGGGGCATCCTCCCTCCAGGCAGACCTTGGTCCACTACACCACTCCATTCCTCAGTCTTTGCATATTCTCCAATCTGTTCTCTCTATATCTTCTAAATTATTATTTCTAAAACACAAGTGTGAACTTGTCACTCCCCTGTGCAAAACCATATCATGTCTCCATATTCCCTGGAGGGAAAAATACAAACTACTCAGGAAAGATTGGAATCACCTTGATCTTTTTTGAATAGTTTGTATTTTGTGATCAAAAGTTGCCCAAAAGATGTACACATGGTGCGATGACTGACTTTGATAGGCTTAGGTCTTCTCAGCAATTTAGGATCCAAGACAATTCCAAAAGATTCATGATGGAAAATGCCATCCATATTAAAAAAAAAAAAAAGAACTATGGAGTCTGAATGCAGATTGTAGTATATTATTTGTTCTCCCTCTTTTTGGTTTGTTTGTTTCCTCTTTCTTGTGGTTTCTCACATTGCTTCTAATTCTTCTTAACAACATGACTAACGTGAAAATAGGTTCAAGATGAATGTATATGTAGAGCCTATATGAAATTACATGCCTCCTTGGGTTGGGGAGAGGGGAGAGATGGGGAGAATATTGGGACTCAAAATCTTATGGAAGTGAGTATTGAAAACTAAAAATGTTAATTAATTAAAAAATAGCTGCTCAGAGGGTAGGAAATCACAATAAGTTTCCTTTGGAGATGGCACTGAAGCTAAGCTTTGCAGGAAACTTGGGCTTCTCCAAGGTAGAGGTGAAAAGAATATCCTAGAGTGGATGTACAAAGGCATAGAGATGGAATGTACAGGGAACGGCAAGTGGTCCAGCTGGACTGAACCATAGAGTGTACAAAGGAAAATAATGTCATAATCTGTAAAAGTAGGTTGGAGCCATCCTGCAAAGGGCTTTGGAAGCCATGGAGTTTGCATTTTAATTACAGAGGCAACAAAGAGCCACATATGATGATCAACTGTGAATGACTTAGCTTTCTCAGCAATATGATGATCCAAGACCAATTCCAAAAAACTTACAATGAAAAATACTGTCTACCTCCAGATAAAGAGTTGATGGAACCTGAATGCAGATCAAAGTATACTTTTTTTAAACTTTATTTTTCTTGGATTTTTTGGGAGGGGCCCGTGTTCTCATTTACAACATGGCTAATATGTAAATATATTTTGCATGACTACACATGTATAATCTGTATCAAATTACTTGCCTTCTCCAGGAGGGAGAAAGGAAAGAAGAGAATTAAGTAAAGGTGTAGCCCATGAATTAGAGATAAAATTAGAATAGAGTGGAAGAGAAAATAAAGAAGAGGACAATGTAAAAGAAAAGTTCTTTGGAAAGGGTATAGGAAAAGAGAGTTACTTAAAATAAGAGGGAAGAAGAGAGGTGGGGAGGGAAGAAAAAAAATCTAAGCATTCACTTGACTAATGAAAGAGAAGAGTCAAAATAGAGGAAGAATGAGACAGATTAAAATAAAGGAAAGAAATAAGCATGTATTAAGCACCTGCTATATACCAGGTAAGGCAGCTAGACAGCTCAATGGTTAGAGTTCTGGGCTAGGGTCAGGAAGCCCTGAGTTCAAATCCAGCCCCAGACTTGGACCAGCAATCTGCATTTTCCTTCTTTCATTTCTTTTGTATAGGTCTTTGTCCCCCTCTTTCTCTTTTCAGTTGATACTTTGTCTTGCTTACATGACTTCCATGCTCTCCTATTCCGGCAGGTTCCTCTTTCCTTCACCACCCTCTTCTGTTACGGATTAACTACCCTATCTCACATCCTTTGAATTTACTTATATTGAGATAATTTCTCTTCTCAGAGGCAATGAGGTGGAGATGTGAGTAGATTGCTGGGTCAAGAGTCAGGAAGACAGTTCAAAAACAACCCCTCATAAGCTATGTGACCCCGGGTAAATTACTAATCTCTGTCTACCTCAGTTTCTTCAATTGTAAAATGGGAACAATAATAGCACCTAACTTCCAGGGTTTTTGTGAAGATAAAATGAGGAAATATTTGTAAAGCACATAGCACACAGTGCCTGGGACATCACCGCTTTTCAGTCATTCAGTCACAGCCAACTCTTCATTACCCTGTGTGTCATTTTCTTGAAAAAGATACTAGAGTGATTTGTCATTTCTCCAGTGGATTAAGGCAAACAGAGGTTAAGTGACTTGCTCAGGGTCACACAGTTAGTGAATATTTAAGGTTAGATTTGAACTTAGGTCTTCTTGACTCCAGTGCTCTATCCACTAAACCCACCTTCCTGTATCCAAGGCAAACAGAGGTTAAGTGACTTGCCAAGGGTTGCGCAGCTAGCAAATGTCTGGGGCTGGATTTGAACTCAAGTTTTCTGACCCTAGCCCAGAACTCTAACCACTGAGTCATCTAACTGCCTCACCTGTGTGTGGGATGGCGAGACCCCTGCTCAAATTGACTACTCAGAGGCATCTCAAAGTATAAACAGAAAGTCCTTTATTGGTTCTTGCAAGAAGCAGCCTTCACCTTCTCCCAAACAGATTGGGGGAGGGGAAGTACTTTATAGAAGCAGATGCAAGGTTACATAACAAAAAAACACCAACCCCCCCGCCTTACCCTTTTGATCAAGAGCCTGAGCAAGCAGTCTTATTTTCAGAAATAAGGAAATGGGTTAAGCAAAACTGGGGAGAGGGGCGACAGACAGCTTCACAACTTCAAGTTTCCCCATATCATATGATTTTTGATAAACTGAAACTCAGGGCTTATGTCTGCTTTACTTTAGACTAAGGTCCCTGAGAAGTCTTCACTGACTTATCACATTCACCTGGCATATAGCAGGTGCTTAATACATGCTTGTTTCTTTCCTCTATTTTAATCTGTCTCATTCTTCCTCTATTTTGACTCTTCTCTTTCATTAGTCAAGTGAGTGATTAGATTTCTTCCCTCCCCACCTCTCTTCTTCCCTCTTATGTTAAGTAACTCTCTTTTCCTATACCCTTTCCCAAGAGTTTTTCTTTTACTTTGTCCTCTCTTTTATTTGTTTGCTCTTCTACTCTATTCTAATTTTATTTTCTAATTTATGGGTTACACCTTTACTTAATCTTCCTTATTATATATCTGTCATGAGGATAAAGCTTCTGAAGTATCAGGTTTGAATGTCTTCTTCTATCCCATTTTTATATAATTGCTTTTATAGATCTTATCTCATCCAAGTCATGAGACCTGGTTCTACTCCCTGCCCTTACCATGATCAAGCTTCATTCCTAAGGTTGGAGATAGTCTATCTCTGGTTCTATGTCTCCACTACTACTCTGGGGCTGGTTGCTCTTTGGGACTCATTTATCTCTTCTCCTGAGGTGGGACATTATCCAAAGTGATATAATTCTTTCTCAGAAAAATTCCTCCCTATCAAAACAAATCATAAAGTCCTCATCTTTTACTTTACACATACATCTCTCCCATTAAAATATTTTTAATGTCATCCTTTCCTTTTTCCTTCTGAGGTGAAAACCTCTTCTCCCTGTACTCTCGAGGTCCCTTTCCCTTCTCCTCCATTGCTTCCCCCCCAATTTCCCACAACCCAACCCTCTTGTTGAAAAACAAAAGGAATTATCTCCTTCCAATATTCCTATAGATTTCATAGGAATAGATTTGATAGGTTTGTACATGAACAGCTCCCTTCTTTCTCTGACTTCCTTTTTCCTTATCCTTACAACTTCCCATTCTGCAATTCTTTTTCACAAAATCTCCTTCTTAAAAAACCCAACCCTATATACATGAGAGTATTAAATTAGTCTTTTATTGATAATTGTATGTCTTTACAATTCTTGTGTTTTTGTCATTTGGAGTGTTTGTAAATCAAATAATCTACTCACTTTTTTTTTGCAGGAATTGGTAAATTGCCTTTCTTTTATTAGACTTTTATCTTTTTCTTATTGATTAGGTCTGGGTTTTAAAGATATGCAATTTTGGGTTATACCTGGAACACCTTGCTCTTTTGGAATGTATTATTCCATTTTTATCTCCAGTTTTGTTATTCAAATCCTCCTGAAATTTGAGGAGCTCACTTCTGTTTGCTTAAGAAATCTGTTATTTATTACATTAATTCTAAAACTGAACTACTATATACCTTGGAGTTTGTGGCATGCTTTTTGCAGGTAGAAGAGGAAGAGGTGATCTATAGATTTAATCGATCAGAACTTTATTGTCTGTATTCAGAAATTCTGAACAGTTTTCTAATAGTTCTTCCTGTAGTATAGTATTCTGGTTGTTTGATTTGTCATTCTGTTTTGGGAGTCTTAAAATCCTTAAATTATTTCAATGTATCTTGTCTCCTAGGTTAGTCACTTTTGTTTGTACATAATTTATGCATTCTTTTACCATTGCTACTTTGTGCTTCTAAGTTTTCCTCCATGTCCACACTTTTGTATTACGAATCTGTTATCTCCTCCATCACAGCTTCTACTTTTTTTGGAAGGGTTTTCCACCAATTTTTCCTACTTTTCTACTTTTGCTTTCAAATTCTATGTTGAGATCTCTGACTTTTTATTAATTATTTTTATTTATTTTGGTGCAATAGCATGGATGGCATGGGACTAGATCTATGATTTCCATAGCATAGAGAACTCCCAGTGAGTCCTTCTACCAATCAGATCACCATCTTCCCTATTACTTAATCTTAGAGAGTTGCCTGGGGTACAAAGAGTTTAAATGAATTGCCAATGGTCACAGTTACTACGTGAGAGTGGGACTTGAACTGAGATTTTCCTGGCCAGCTTTCTGTCTACTATAGCATGCTGTCATACTGACTCACAATCACAACATGCAAAGTTTCTGCCTTTTTTGTATTAATAAAGAAATCTATGAATCAAAATATGTATAATCTATGTTAAGGATCTGTACATCCTTGGAAAAAGTACATATTGACTAATTTTTCCACATAGTTCTCTTCATATTAATTTTATGCTGTGTATTGTTTACATGTAGGATCTTGTTATTATTTATTTCACATATAAGTTCTCAGATATAAAGATGAAAAGGAACTCAGAGATGATTTAATTTAGTACCTTCATTTTAGAGATGAGGAAACGAGGGCCAGAGAGGTTGCAATTTGCTCAAGTTCACACAGCTATAAGTGGCAAAGACATTATTTGAACTCATGTCCTTTGACTCTAAATCCAGGTAACTTGATGTCTTTTCCTATTTAACTAGATCTTTCATATTCTGATAATGAGATATTAAGGTCTCCACTATGATTATATTTCTATTTCATCTTTTAAAGAAAAATCAGTGTTTCTTTCATGTATCTTGTTACTATATCATCTGGAGCATATAAATTATTGATCATTAACTCATGTCTTCCTTGTACTAGTATTTGCATATTAGATATTTGTTTAACTTTTAATTTTAATTTATCTGCATCTTTTTGCTTTGAAAGCATTTTTTGCAATGTCCTTCTATCCTAATACTCTGTCCTAATACTCTTCTCTCAATCATCTCTTCCTTGATGACCTCATCTGTTAAATTATCACCTTTTCCCCAAAGATTTCTAAACTTACATAGGCAGTCTTAACCTCTCTCCAGAATCACAGCTTTCAACTGCCACCTGGTTGCTAGTCATCTATACCCTTTGGCATTTTAAGTTCAGGTTCCCACTGTTTCTTCTACCTAGAGTATCATCTCTCCCCCATCCCCATTCCTCACAGAGTATTTCCAGGAAATATCATGTAATCAGCATGACTGTGAATGGGATGATGAAACTGATAATAAGGCTAGAAAGATGGGGTGGAACTAAGCTGTGAAGGCCCTTGAATGGTAGATGAGGAGTTTGAATTTTATTTGGCCTACCAAATAGGGGGTTTTCTAGCAAGAAGCCAACATTTAAAATTATGCCTTGGGAAAATTAATCTGGCAATTGTCTACAGGACAGTATATACAACATATATCATCTCAGACCATAACTCTATGCCTACAAGGCTGTTTTCCATCAGCTGGCCAAAATGGCACAGGGTCATATTTGGGGACCTTAGAGATAATCCAACCCTCTCATTTTATAGGTGAGGAAATACCTAGAAATGTATAGCATACACAAAAAAATGTGATGTTTATTGCCATGATTCCAATCTCAAGTGTATTTCCTAGGAGAGGAAATGAGTCAGAGTGTGGGAACCTGTGGCCTCGAGGCCACATATGGCCCTCTAGGTCCTCAAGTGTGGCCCTTTGATTCAGTCAAAGGTCCTAGAGTTCCACTTGTGGCTGGAAATTTAGAAGTTTTTAGTGCTTTCAAAGCAGTGTGATCCAGTAAGAGGTATGGTTACTGGGCTATAGGCAAAGATGCCGCTTCTCCTCTTATTCTCCCAACTCCTTAAACTTTAACATTCATCTGATCCATAATAACATTCAAAATGGTGATTGTTATAAATATATAAATCTATATATTTGTATTCTAACTTTAACTTTTTATTGACCATAATACACTTTTGCCTTCTTAGACGTCTTGAATATTAATTTCACTTAATGCCTGAGACCCACTGTTGACTTTTCCTTCTTACCTATCTAAAGTATTTTGTGCTTTCCACCACCTTGACCATTCCACTTGCCCCTCCCTGCTACGCCTTTAGTACCATTGTCAACCAAAGACCTTTCCTTGCATTTTCTATAAGGAAGGCCTTTGAATTCCAGTAGACTTTCAAGTCAACTGTATTGAGTTCAGCTCATCCCCCATTTCTTCTCTGCACTTTCAGCCACTTTCAATAGCTGCCCACACCATGATCATCACCTCCTGTCAGTAATAATATCAACTGAGGCATCATGGGCTATACTCATCCCCAATATCTTATCTATATCTAGAGATATATATATGTATGTACATACACATATATACACACATATGTATTCATAATACAGTTCTACCATCCCATATCAGGTCTGTAGTATAGCTTAATAACTAACTTATATTAAGTAATACTTTAAAGTTTATGAAGCACTTCCATAATTTGCTTCTCACAACAGCCCTGTGAGATAGGCAAGAGAGCTATTATTATCCCCATTGTTTTATGGGAGAGGAAACTGAGGTTCAGAGATATCTAGTAATTTGCCCAAGATCCCATGGCTAAAAAATGGCAAAATCAGAACAAAAACTCAAGTATTCTGACTCTTGGTCCAGTGCTTTATTCACAACACAGAATTTGTCACTCAAAATTCTTCTCATAAAATGGTACCAGGAAGCTCAATTTCTTGGAGAGGCTGAGCAGTACAGTAAAGAGGGTACTTGTAGTCAGGAAATTTGCACTCAAACTCCAACAGGGCTAGTCAGATTACCTCTTTGAACCTTAGTTACCTTATCTGTAAAATGGGAATAATACTTGCACTGTCTGCAGGGTTGCTATGATAAAGAGCTTTGTAAATGAATAGAAACTATGGTTGTAATTTCTTCTTTGAAGCTAAACAATATTCTATTAGTTCTTTCTCTTGGTCCTAGTATCAAGAATATTCCAATGAGGGCAATAGGAAACTATATTTATAGACACAAGGAAAGGAAGTTGTATAGTGTTCTTTAGACCACATATAGGGTTCTTAAGGGGATATGTCAATACCAACTATCAGTGACTCTTCACCATCAATAAGAGACCTGAGCATTGAAATTCAGCCAGAGAATTCAGAATACATTATAACTAGGTCTGATTACAGTGTTGTTGTTTTTTAAAGAAGAAAATAAATTCCCAGAAAAATGAATAATTAAAACCCATTAGATAAGCTAATATGCAATTGGAACTATTGACCTTGTTAAAAGTCTAAAAAAGAAAAGTTAAAAGAAAAATGTTTGTGGGATGATAAAATCATAGATTTTGAGTGTGGAAGAAAGATTAAAGATCATGGTCTAAATTTCTCCTTTTATGGAAGGTCTACAGAGGTCAAGTGTTTTATTAGGGTCACACCAGTAGCCAAGAGAAGATTTAAACTCAGAACTTCTAGTTCCAAGTCCAATACTTCTTCTACTTTCCACAGAAATCTCATTTCTGAACTATAGAAAGTTAGAGTGGATTTTCTGAATCCTCTCTAGCAGGGATCTGGACTCTGGCAGGAAGAATCTCTCTCCTAGTCATTATACTTATTGAAAGTACTCAAACAATTGAAAATAATTTATGACTAACAGATTTGTGATTTAAAGTAAATACTTGGCAAAAAGTGGTGCTTTAATATAAATTAATGGTCTTTATCATATTGTCATGTTTTGAAAAAGAAGTATTATAGGCTGTACTCAGGGTTTATACAAAACAGATGGGGAAGAGAGGTGGGAAGTAAGGTTCCTATTTGAACCAAGATAATACCATAGTTCAACCTTCTCATTTTACAGATTAGGAAACTGAAACCTAGAGAGGTTATAGAACTCCCCCAAATTCACATAGATACCTAGAACCAGAAAGTCTCATTGTAGAGCAAAAAAGGTCTAGAACTCATAGTAAGGAGACATTTGGTTTGAATCTTGCCTTGGATATGTATTATTGCATGATCAATTGAGTAAGTCATATAAGCTTTAGTTTTCCCACCTATAAAATGATAATAACTCCTATATATCTACCTCCTTTTTTTAGGATCAAATGAGATAATATACATAAAGTACTTAATAAACCTTAAAGTTCTATGTAAATTCTAGCTATTATTATCTTTATGTTATATACTATACATCTATGTATATGAATATATATGCATATATATGTATCTAGACACACACATATGGGAAAGCTCCTTGAGTGTAGCAACCATTACATTTTTGTCTTTAAAATATGACTGAGAGAAATAATTATTAATAACCAATGACTTGGGGGAGACCCACAGAGTTCTCCCCTCTTTCTAAAGTCCTGATTTCAAAAATTCAGTCTCTTGAAGGACGTTGCTGATAACCAAATTGGGTCTAACTTAAACAGACCCACCCAGGTGGGGAAACCAGTGTGTTCTACTCAGGTTTGAGTGGGATAAATTCTTTGATTAGATTTCTCAAGATTGGAGGTAACTTAAAAGTAAATGACATAATCAAATATTCATTTGAATTGGTTCAGCCCCTCATTATAATATTTATTCTCTCATTAATTGTTAAAGAATTAATAGGTAACAATGAAACTTATCTATTTGCTATAATCAGAGTTGATTGCCCCTTCAGGAACACTCCTCTTCCAATGGGCATAGAAACTGTGAGCCTACCGCCATGATTGTCTCTGGTCTAAGAGAAAGATGGTCAAATGAATACTCTTTTATTAAAATGCTGGTGTTATTAATAAAATTACATCTCTTGAGATTTTTAAACACCACACTGGCACAGTGTTTTTTTATATTTGCTTAATAACTGTGTTTAACTGACTATACATGCATACAAATGTATACATACATACACATATGTATGCATATACACCTATATATAGAACTGTACCTAGGCCTGGGCGGTAGGGTTTCATGGCCAAAGCCTAAAACTGCACAGCAAACTGGAGCTTCCTGCTAAGTTTCCACCATTGTACCTTGACCTAGCTTTCCCAGGTCCTTTGGCAGGAGGATTTCCTCCTTTCCCTCTTTATCCCAAGCAGCATGCTACCATCTCAGTCATTTCAAGAGGGTTTATGACAGAGCGCTGTGGTGAGGAAGGCTGTAACAATAACAGATGAAGGGGGAAACTGTTTCACCAAATGCAACAGTTCTTAAAGTTTATTCTGTCCATCAGCAATACATTCAACCTACTTGTCCTAGTTCCCTCCTCCCTTTTTCTAAGCTCCTGATGGCTGGTTGTAGTTTTCATAGGAGCTTTGGATTCATTCCCTTACTAGTTTTGGCTGATCCAGCTGCTGCATTTCAGCCTATTAAATCTGCTTCTTCAGCATCTCAAAATTAGGGGAACAAGAGTCTAGTTACAAGACTAAACTAGAAAGAAACAGTATTTTCCTATAACATTTTTTGGGAGAGGGAGGGGGTATAGACACACTTCCTTGATGTACACATGCAATTCTAGACACTAGACTCTAGTGAATGTTCAAGGCAAGTACCTTAACTCCTACAATTCCTAGGGTCATAGTTTTCTAGCTGAAGAGTTCTTGGAAGCTGTAAAGCACAGTCTTCTCATTTTACAGATGAGGAAACTGACGCCCAGAGAGAATGACTTACCCAAGATCATACAGGTACTATATGGCAGAGGCCAAATTTGAATTTGGGTCCTATGTTTCCCCAAATCTTATTCTTCTATTGGATTCCTCACACAGCTTGCTAGCCAACAAATCAGGAAAGGCCTATCTTATCTATCTGCTTTTACTGCAGAAAGGAAAGGTTCTTCCCTACCTGGGCCCAAAGTTCTCTCTCCAGGGTACTGAAATCCTTGATTATCCCACTAACCCCTTATGGTGCTCTCATTTTTACTTTATCTTTTGACTGGTTTGCCTGGTTTGAGTAATGCTAGAAAGATATTTTCTGACTGAGTAGACCTTTGATGACAGTTGCCTTCCTGGCTATACCATCAGCCTCTCTGAGCCCACTTCCCTACAATGTGGACTATTATCCCATGCTACACTTGCTTTCCAGTTCTGAACTCGTATCGCACTGTGTCCCTCCCCTGCCTCCCCATAGCAGTGGCCAAATTGAAATGAGCAGTGATGTAGGGCCAATGTAAATTAGATGCTTCTTATTCTCATTCTCAGATAAAGATTTAAACATTCCCCCACATCAGAATGACAAGTCATTTACCTAACTTTGATTCTTCCCAACAGGCTACAAGTTTTTGCCTAATTCACTTGTAAAATGAAGTATGCTAACATACCCATTTCCTTTCCTTTATTACCTGGGCATTAACAACAAAGTCAAGTGTAAGTAATGTCATCATTTCTCTGATGGCATGGTCTTCTTCAGCAATGAAGGATGAGCACAACAACCTGGGCATGAGAGAGCAAAGTGAATAGATTGCTGACCCTGGAGTCAAGAAGATGTGAATTCAAATGCATACTCAGACACTTATTAGCTGTATGACCCTGAACAGCTTATTTAATATGTTTGCCTCAGTTTCCTCATCTGAAGAAAATGGCGATAATAATAGCACTTACTTCCCCCAGTTGTGAGGATCAAAGGGAATATTCGTAAAGCATCCAGCACAGTGGACAGAGTGCTGGGCCTGGAGTCAGGAAGATCTGAGTTCAAATCTGACCTCAGACAGTAGCAGTGTTACTCTGGGCAAGTCACCTAACCCTGTTTGCCTCAGCTTTCTCATCTGTAAAATGAGCTGGGGAAGGAAATGGCAAAGAACTCTAGAATCTTTGCCAAGAAAACTCCAAATACAATCACAAAAAGGAGCTCACAACAACATAGTATGCTCAATTCTAATCTGAAGTGCTTACACTTCTCACACAGGAGAAGAACATGACATGAGTCGGACATGACTGAAAGCTATTCAACAATCACAAAATTAGCACAGTGTCTGGCATATAGTAAGTGTTTAATAATAAATATGCGTATGTCCTCCCTCTTCTGTTTTCAGAACAAATTGGACTGGACTGTTTCATTGCTTACCTCTCACCAACACACATATGTTTGTACATCCTTCATTTTTAAAAATGATTTCCTGCAAATAACCAAGATCTATGGGTCCAAATGTTATTGCTGTTCAACACATGTTTGGGAAGACCCTTTTATATCCAACTTTCCACACTATGTATAGCAATACTAGTTATTTTTCTGTGTATCTGTCAATTCATTTTTATACTAATTTTGAAATCTCAACTGTGATATTTTCCCAAGATAAACATTATAGTTTTGATGCCTCCAAACTGAAAATGGATCATTCTGGGTCCCGTTTGGACTGCATGCCATTTTGTCCTATGTTTTACTCACTCACTAATTTGTACTCCTCATCAGGAGTACAAAAGTTTACCTTTTAAAATGACTTAATATCTTTCCATGGTCTTACTTTCTGAGTATAGCCCAACAGGTGAATAAAATCAATAGGAGAAGATCAGGGATAGAAACAGTAGTTTCTTATAACACATTTGGGAGAGGGAGGGGGGAATGGACATGCTCCCTTGATGCACACATATAATTCCCATTATAGTTAATGGGAACTCCATGTATGTATCTAGAAGAGAACATGCCCCACTAGCTCTATCTGAAAATGATTCTTTTTGTGTTGATCTCCTAGCTGTGTTTTCATTCTACCTTTTAAAACCATTACACCTAACAGAGTTTTGAGTGCATTATAGGTAACTTTAAGAAACCATCATTATCTCCTCTCTTCTTAACCATATAATAGGGGAAAAAAAGTGATAGCACAGTATATACACCATGCTGAGTACAAGGAACTTGCCTTGAATTTTTGAACTCGTCAGCCTATTTTCTGTAATGCTCAGTGGTGAATCACTCTTAAGTGCTCCATCATTCACTAGTATATGTGTTTCGTGCCAAAGGTTACAAGATTACAAAAGTATGCTGAGCTCAGAAGGGGTTCATAATTCACCATCACCTTATTTTGACACTAAGAGAGAAAATATGTGCATCAAGACAAGTAGAGGAAATAACGAAAAAAAACCTATATTAAGTTAACAGTACAGTAAACACTCTAAAGGGAAAAAACACAGACCAGAACAATAATAAGGATAAGAGAAAAATAATACTGCTAGATTATGAGAGGAGATTTGCTGGTCAGCTCACATGTACTTCATTGAGTGCACAGTGTTCTTTGAGGAGTTTCCCTGATTGAGGACAGGAAATGGGAAAGTTAAAATAGTTTTCAAAGTTGGCAAGAAACTGCGCATACATGCAGGGGTGTGCTGGAACCAGCTCCAACCAACCCTTAAGAGCCAATTGTTAAATTTTCCAGGTGAGCAGCTACACCTTGAAAATCAGCAAATGCTACAAATCAGGGTTTAATTTATTATCTTATTGAGTGCCTCAACTTAAGAAAATAATGGAGAAAAATATTAACAATTACAGATAAAACTTAAAAAGGTATCATGCACACCTTCTTTTTCTCAGAAAGCTTGTTATCAAGCATTTACCAGCACACTTCTGCATACATGCCAGTGTTTCCATAAAGATAAAGCACTAGATATATTTCATTTTCTGAAGATGGAATAGAAGTGGGATTTAAAAAACAAAACAGGTATGATTTACAAGGAGTTCTTATTTGAGACTTTACTGAAACTATGAATTCTTAGCAGATTAAAGCCTATCTTCAATAATATTTTCAAATTAATTTAAAATAAATTCAAAAATATCCTTTTTCATCTCATGGGATTCTTGCTCATTTCCTTCCACAAATCTTTCACTAAGGGTCTACCCGATGAGTTGGAGGCATTCCTTTGGTTCTTTTACTATTTTGGGACTCTCCATCTTTTTTTTCCTTCACTTTTGTTATGTAATCTTTTCTTGATCATACTGGAGACATAAAATGATAAAAAATGAGCATACCTCTATTCCCAGATATAGAATACTGTGATCTTCATATGCTTGGATATGAGAAGTAAGGTCTTAGACATACCTAATACTTAAAAAAAAAAATCTAATCCAGGAATAATTTATGTAAAGTCCAGGGTCTTAGCTGACAAGAGGTTGGGAGAACCTGGAGCTTTTCATTTTAACATACAGCAAGATACTATAAATTTCACTGCATAATCTTTGCAGATTTATGCCAATTTTTTGCCCCAAATGGGATGTGACCATTATATGAAGCTTTGAAATTGTGCCAGTATTACTTAAAAATCATTTATTATTAAAGTCTCTGGTACAAAATTAGGATGAACAGAATACTCATGAACATACTTTAATACTGACAATGCATGTGCACTGAGAATTCTAGGGTTGCAATGTATGAAAGGTAAGTGTGTATCCATATGCCACTGAGGAATACGTTGCTATCTGTTTACCTTTTAAGCACTGCGAGGAACAAAAGTATACTGTGCAATGATTACATGATGAAAGGTTATAAACTAATTTTTGAACTTAAAAACAGGGTGGGACAATTATGCAGTGGTGACAATTGTGTGGTGAAATATAGTATGCAAAATGGTATAGTGGAAAGAGCACTGAATTTTAGATCAGAAGGTTTGGATTCAAATCCTAGTTCTGTTACTTATTATATAACTCAGTGAGTATATTAGGGAGATCATTTCCCTTTTCTGGGCCTCAGTTTTTTCATCTGTAAAATGAGAGGTTTGGACAAGAGATCCCTAAGATTCCATCTGTCTCTAAAGTTTGTGGATTTATAAGTGGCAGCTGGAGAGGAATGCTGAGAGTATAATACCGGATGGCTTCATGATTCACTGCCACTGCCATGGGGTTTTTGCCATTTAAGAGCCAAACCTCTTGGCTCAGAATAGGAATTTACGTTTTCTCCGTAATCTCGTACATTGAACCATCAATATATGAATTGCAGGTAAATAAAATGAAATGAATTAGTCTAATAACTTTAACCACATGCATTTCCCCAGTCCCCTGCTGCCCTTTTCTGGGATTAGAGTATCACAGAAGGAAGGGGTAAGGAACCATTTTGGGAATCCATCCTTAAGCTGGTTCCTTATGCGGCTTTGGAAAACTAAGAAGGAATGATGATCCTGGTGGCCGAAATAATAACAACCAGGCGTGTGTTTTTGTATGGCCTTTCCCCAATGTAGCTATATGCAGGCATGCTCATGATGATGTTTAAGGAACATTTCCTTTTTAAAAATTCCCTTTTTTGATATTACATAATACTTATACTTTATGCTACAAAATTTTAGCACTTTTTGTATGATAATTAACCCTGTAGTTTTATTTAGAGCAGGGTTACCCAAGTTTATTTCAATAAGAAATCTCATAATCAGAAATTAACATGAGGGGATGGCATTTATTTAATCAAGTAGTTAATTAGTCATTTTCAGTTACAGTTACCAATTGATCTAAGCCTGCTAGCTGGATGTCTGCAGCAGTTACACCACAGTAACAGTGAGCAGGCAGGTGCTTTAGGTCTTATGGCCTACTATTTCCTATGTACTAGCTAATTAGCTAAACACTTTTGCTGAAGACGTTGGAGCAGCTATACTCTGGGGTCAGATGAACTGGAAGGGATTATGTTTTTGCCTTTCTTTCTATATTCAGTGCCCAGAACATAAAAAATGGTTAAAAAATATTTGTTGACTAACTATATCTGTCCAGTAACCTTCCTGTTAGACACCCAGGATATAGAATTATATCATATTCCCCAGTAGAATGTAAGTTCCTTGAGGGTAGGAACTGATTGGTTTTATATTTGTATTCCTAGTACATAGCACAGTACCTTGCAGATAATTGGTATTTAAGAAAGGTTTGATTAAATACCTTAAAGCTAAAAAAACTCCCATTCATATAGTACTTAAAAGTTTGTGAAGTATAGATATTATATCACATTATTATCTCCATTTTACAGATGAAGAAACTAAGGTTCTGAAACATTAACTCATCACCCTTGATCAGACAACTAGTCTGTGTGCAAGGATGAAGTCAAGCCCAGGTCTGCTGATTCCAAGTTCTTTCTACTGTCACACTACCTTCTTCAATGCTAACGTTTAACACCTTAAGTTTTGCAAAGCACTTCATGTCCATCAGTTCATCTGATCCATGCAACAATTCTGTAAGGCAGATGGCCACTGGTATTATTCTTCTCATATTTTTATAGATGAGAAAATTTTGGCTTTGATAGGTTTAAGTGACTGTTGCAAAGCTAGTTAAGTATCCAAAGTTGGAGTCAAACTAAAGCCTCTCCTGATTCTTGAAGATTGTGCACTTAGCACAGTGCCTGGCATATAGTAGGTGCTTGATCTAGTCCAAAGTGAGGCAGAGAGTGGTTTCTTGTGTACTGGTAAGGCCACTAGATTCAGAGTCAGAGCTCTGGGATTTGAGGTCCAACTCTACCATTTGTTACCTGGATGACTTTGGGTGATTGACATATTCTCTTTCAGCCTCAGCTTTCTCATTTATAAAATGAGGAGCTTGAACTAAGTGATCTCTATGGTTCTTTTAATTTCTATGTCTACGATCACTCAGGCTAGACTCCATGGACAGTCATTTCAAAGATGTTCCTGTTAGGTCTGTATCCCAAAGAGATTTTTAAAAGGGATGGGGAAGGACCTATTTGTACAAAAATGTTTGTGGTAGCAAAGAATTGAAAATTGAGAGGCTATCCATCAGCTGGAGAATGGCTGAATAAGCTGTGGTACATGATTACAATAGAATATTACTGTGTTATAAGAAATTATAAATAGAATAATTTCAGAAAAACCTGGGAAAACTGACATGAATTGATAAAATAAAGTGAGCAAAACCAGCACAACATTATACACAGTAACAGCATTATTGTACTATGAACCACTGTGAATGACAGTTATTCTCAGCAATACAATGATCCAAGACAATTCCAAAAGACTCATGATGAAAAGTGCTATCTACCTCCAGAAGAAGAACTGATGGAATCTGAATGCAGATCGAAGCATACTATTTTTCACCTTCTGTATTTTTTGTGTTTTTTTCCCCTAATATGGTAATATGTTCTGCATGATTGAACATGTGTAACCTACATCAATTTGGAGAGGGGAGGGCAGGAGAGAGGAAATTTAGAGCTCAATTTTTTTTCAATTAATGTTAAAATTTGTCTTTACATGTAACTGGGGAAAAACAAAGTATTACTTTTAAAAAGGATGCTCCTGTTAGCAACTTAGACGAGTCACTCATTAGTTCCTACTTAATCACTAGTTCACATTACATATACTACTTTGCTTTATTCTTGCAACTCCAAGAGGTAAAATAAGTCAGTAGTAGCCGGCAAATATTACTATCATCCTCATTTTATAAGTGTGGGAATTGTGATTCAGAAACATTAACTTGATCAAGGTCACACAGATAGTGACACATGTCACTACCTATCTGATGGCTCCTTCTCTGTCTCCTCTACAGGATTCTCAACCACATCATGTCTTTTAACCATCAGTTTTCCTCAGCGTTCAGTCTTGAGTCCTCTTCCCCTTCTATACTGCCTTTTAGTGATCTCACCAGTTCCCATGGATTTAATTACCATCTCTTTGCTGATGATTCTCAAATCTAGCTTCCCTGTTCCAATCTCTCTGCTGTCCTTCAATCTCATATCTCCAATTGCCCTTCAGACTTCTCAAATTAGATGTCCAGTAGACAGCTAATAGGGCAGCTAGGTGGTGCAGTAGATAGAATGCTGGACCTGGAGTCAAGAAGACTCAACTTTCTGAGTTCAAATCTAACCTTAGATACTTACTAGCTGTGTGACCCTGGGCAAGTCACTTAACCCTGTTTGCCTCAGGTTCGTCATCTGTAAAATGAGCTGGAGAAGGAAATGGCAAACCACTCCCAGTATCCTTGCCAAGAAAACCCCAAATGGGGTCATGAAGAGTTGGACATTACTGAGAAACAACACCCCAACGAAAAGGCATCTTAAACTCAACATGTCCAAAACAGAATTTGTTATCTTTTCACCTAAAATCTCCCCACTTCCACCCTTCCTAATACTGTAGAGGGCAAAAGCATTCTTCCAGTCCCTCAGGCTCACAATCTAGAAGCCATCCTGGATTCCTCACCATCTCTCATCTCCTATATCTAGTATGTTACCAAGGCCTGTCAATTTCACCTTTGCAACATCTTTCAAATATACCCCCTTCTCTCCTCTCACCCTGCCACCCCTCTAATACAGGTCTTTATCATATTATAAATTGATTACTGCAGTAAGTGAATCTGCCTGCCTCAAGTATCTCCCCACTCCAATCATTCCTCCATTCAACCACTAAAGTAATTTTCCTGAAGTGCAGATCCAATCATGCCACCCCCTTATTCAATAAACTCCCAGGGCTCTCTATTGCCTCCAACATCAAATACAAAACCGTCTGCCTGGAATTCAAAGCCTTCCATAACCAAGCTCCCTTCTTCTCTTCTAGCCTTCTTACACTTTAACCCCTGCCACTTACTCTTTGGTCCAGTGATACTGGACCCCTGCTTGGTCCACAAACAAGATACTCCATCTCTCAACTCTGGACATTTTCTCTGGTTGTCCTTCATACCTGGAATGCTCTCCCTTCTCATCAGTGCCTACCGACTTCCCTGGCTTCTTTTCACTCCCAACTAAAATCCCATCTTTTACAATAAATCTTTTCTAATCTCTCTTAATTCCACTGCCTTCCCTCTGTCAATCATTTCCTATTTATCCCGTCTATAGTTTGCTTTATTTGTTTGTTTGCTTGCATGTTGTCTTCTCCATTTGATTAGGAGCTCCTTGAGGGCAGAGACAATCTTTTGTCTTTTTTTGTATCCCCAGTGCTTAGCATAGTGCCTGAACATGGTATTGTTTAATAAATATTAGCTACTATTATAAATTATTACATATCTTTCTCTCAAAATGTCCAGTTATCCTGTCAAATAAAAATGAGGTCTGGCATCAGCCTCCCTTGAAAAAAGTCCTTAAAGTTTTAGATAACATTCTTAAAAAGATATTTGCAATATATCTTAAATTTGTATATTTGTTGAATATCAAGCTTATTAAGGAGAGATACTAAACTTGTGATTTCACTAGTATATGGAATTCTCAGGTGACAAACCTCTTTGTACTATTGCAGGTTGATAACTTCTCTGCAATTTAGAGTCTTAGACAATCACTTTGGACCCTGAAAGTTTAAGTCCCTATCACAGGAAAAGATGGCCTGTGTAGAGGAAGGTAGGACTTGACCCTAGGTCTTCCTGTCCTTAAGGCCCTCCCTTCATCCAATATGTCTCAACTTTACAATAACGTTATTGTTGTTGCTTATTTCAGGAACTTTTGCTATACATAGGGCAATGAATTGGTAACAGTTTTTCAAATCCATTTAGCTAGTAGCAATTAACTTCATCTATGGTTAGACTTTATAACTTTGGAAGGAGGAAAAAATAACTATTTTCAATCATCTGTAACTGAAATTTAGCAAAAACATTATTGTGAGAAGGGGTTCATGGGCTCCACTAGACTGCCAAAGGGCCTATGACAAAAAAATGTTGAGATCCCCCTTCTAAAAGAGTTGCCCAGAACAGTGAGGTTAAGTAACTTTGCCCAGAAACACACAGCCAGTTTGCTGGGGGTAGCACTTGAACTCAGCCCTTCCTAGCTTGAAGGCCTGCTATCCTGCCTATCCTGTTTATAGCAAACTCTGAAAGAAAGAAAAAAGACAGGGGTACATCGGAAAGAAGTGCTGAAAGCTCTTATTAATTTCTCTTTAAGAGCGCAATGTCAAAATCAAAGGATAAGTAAGGAACAATGACTTCGCAAAGACTCGCTGTTTACGTACTACAAGTCCCAGCACACAAGAGGACACACAAACAAATAAAGAAGACCACACTTCCCAGAATGCCCCGCGCGCCGGCCGCCCTTGGCCTCCAGTCATCCTGGGAATTGTAGTTTTCCAGGCAGTCACCGGCATCCCGCGCCGTGGTTGCCCTCCTAGCCTGTGTAAATGCGGAGCGATTCCTCTGACTTTCGGGAAGCTGTACACTTGTGGGGCCCGGGTGCGGCGAATTCCTCCTCTCACTCCTCGCATCACGAAGGTGGTTTACTTGAGGCTAATTCCAGGAGATCCAAAAGGTTCCGCCCTTCCGCCCCACGAGCAACCGCGTCCCAGCGAAGCTACTTGTCCCTTGGCGCTGGCCGTAGCCGACGCCCAGCCCTCTTTGTGTGATCGGGAGAGCGCAGGAACCGGCGAGAGCCGCTGGGGCTATCGGCGTCCGGGCAGCGGCGGAGGCGGAAGACCGCGTTCCGGGAGAGTCGTGGTCCCTCCGAAGGCTTCTCCTCATCCCGACCCCGCGGCAGGTGAGGCGGCCTTTCCTCCCGCAGCCCCCTCACGGCCGAGCCTATGGGCTAGGCCGGAAGAGACCCGCCCGCTCGCCTGCACGGCGTCGCCGCTGTCAGTCGGGCCTGCCCTGCGTGGGCCCAGGGCGGCCCTGAGGAGGAGGGCACCGCCCCCGGGAGCCGCCCATGCCCGGCCGGGCCCGGTCCTCCCGGCGGGAGCTGGGCGCTCGGACCGCCGGGCTCCCGCAGCTGCATCCCGGGGACACTCGCGCCCCCGCTTCCGCCTCCGATCCCTCCCCCGACCCCCCTCCTGTCCCGTAAAAGCTGCCCCGTGGGCGCCTCCAGCTTGGCCCCCCGGGCTCTGGAAGCTCCTTGAGCTCCCCAGGCTGCTGAGATCACCCCCGGGGGTCCGCCACGGAGCCCCCTCCCCCGGGCTCCCCCGAGCTGTGCGTGGCGGTGACATTTTGGTTGTACATGCTGTGTGTGCGGCTTCTAAACAAACATGCGCTTAGAAGGAGAGCTCCCTGAGGCCAGATCCGTGGTTTAGGTCACTTGGTGTTTTCTCTTCTGCATGTAACATCCCGGATAGTATTAGGCAGTCCAGAGGATACCTGCCAGTTACTAATGGTGGCCTTTACATTAGAGGTTCATAACCTTGGGCCGCGAACTTGGTTTGCTTTTCCAAATATAATTATTTTAATACATTTGGTTTCATTTCTGTTTTACTTGCTACATTTAAGAATATTCTGAGGAGGGTTCCGTATTGTCAGACTGCTATAGGGATCCAGGAGCACCTGGACCACATCTATATAGTACAGAGTTAGAGTAAGGGTGAAAACACGATAAGTAATTTTCGTGTGGTTTCTGTTTTCAGGTGCGTACAAGTGTTTCATCGTTTGTTTTGGTTCTTTTTTTTAAAGAGCATACTAGGGAAATACTTAATATTATTTGAAGGAGTGGATGGTGGTCAGTTTGAAGTTCAGAGCTTTCCTTACCCTGAAAGGAAGTATTGCCTCCTGAAGTTTCCTTTGCACTTTAATCAATAGTTGAATTCTCTTTTTCTTTCCTAACTTGCCATTTTGGTAGTATAACAATAATGACAATTTTTTTTTGTGTTTCTTTAGAATTTTCTCAAATACTTTGAAACACTTTTAAAGCCACAGTTTTCAAAAGCATTGATGCAGTTTTAAAGAGAAGCACAGAGAAATTGGCTGTTACTTAATAAATTAGTGATTTAAAATAGAATGTAGTTTACTGTCTGTTAATATAAAATTATCTCAGCAAAGACCGCTGAATTTTCACTGAACAGCTCTTTCTGAAACCAAGGATGATAAACTATGCCCATTTAATTATTTCTTGAGGCCCTGCTTGTACTCATCCATATCTTAGTATAGTGCTTTAATTATTTATTAAATGGTCTTTGTGCAATGCATTTTGCTAGGTGTGAGTCGGAAGACAAAGCATTTTGCTAGGTCTAAGACAAACCCCAACACTTTTCTTCCTCCACCCCATCCACTAACTTACATTCTGCTAGTACCTGCAGTATAGAAACAGAAAAGTACCTAATAATTGGATTTGAAGCAGAGGACATCAGCAATTAAGGAAATAAGAAAAGGCTCTCAGTAGGAGATGACACATGAACTGAGCTTAAAGGAACTGGGGTTTCTGAGAGATATGAAGGAGAAGAGGAATTGCATTTCAGGCATGGAAGACAGCCTGGCAAAGACATGGAGTAGGGAAATGAAATGTCATGTACAGGGACCTAGCAAGTAGGCTGATTTAGTTGAAATGGTAAGTGTGTTAAGGAGATTAATGTGCAACAAACCTGGAAATTCCTGGAGCCAGATTGTGAAGTGCCAAGCTAAGGAATTTTGCATTTCCCTAGAGGCAGTAGGGAGCCACTGAAATTTCTTGAGTAGGGGAGCAACACATTCAGACTTGTGCTTTTGTTAGATTATTTTGGCAGCTGTGTGGAAGGTAGATTGGAAAAGGGAAATACTGAAAGGCCTTAATTAGGAGCCTCTTGCCATAGTCCAAGTGAAAGATAATAAGGTTCTAAAGAAGGGTAGTAGTCATGTGAATAAAAATGAAGGGGATAGATGTGAGAGGTGCTGTGGAAGTAGAATTGAATTGACTTAGCTATTGATTGCATAGGGGGGTGAGGGACAGAGATGGAAATAAGGGTGATTAAGAAGATGGTGCCCCCACAAAAATTGTGAAGTTTAGGGAAAGATTAAGTTTAGAAGGGTTTAAGTTCAGCTCTGCATCTGTTACCTTGGAGATGCCTTCTTGCCCATCTCAGTTGATGTTTAATAAAGCAGTTTATTTGTGTTTGCCCTTCTTACAGAAGTAGTACTTGCTAGCAGTTTTTGCATCTTGAGGAACTTTTTTGTTGCTATTCAGTTCAGCAATTACATGAGTCACTCAGTAAGCATTCATTAAACCCTTACTATGTTCCAGGTATTGTACATAAGATCCAGGGATACCAATAAAGCCAAAAGATGGTATACCCTCCCAAGGAGCTTACAGTTTAATGGGGAAACAACATATAAACTCCTACGTACAAAGATGATCCATACAAGATAAATTGGAGATAATCAACAGAGGGAAGACATTTGCATTAAAGGGAATGTGGAAAGCCCTCTTGTATAAAGTAGGATTTTAGGTGGGACTTGAAAAAAGGATGAGGAGAAGGGGAGAATTTCAGACATTAAGGACGGTCAGTGAAAATGCTGTGATGTCTTGTGTAAGGGACAAAAAGGAGGCCAGTGTCACTGGATAAGATATAAGAAGTCTGGAAATGTGTGTGTTGGGAGGGAGGAGGACAGGTCATGATGAACTCTGAACACCAAACAAAATTTTATATTTGATCCAGCGGAGTTCATTGAATGGGAGGGAGATAGTGGGACATTGTAAGACCTGCATTTTAGGAAGATAAATTTGACAGATGAAGTGGAGGATGGATTGGAGTAGGAAGAGACTTGAGACAGGGAGACCAGAAGGCTACTGCAGTAGTTCAGGCTTGATGTGATTAGGGTCTCTGTCAGGGTATCGTAGTGTCAGAAGAGAGAAGGAAGCCTCTAGAAGAGCTCTTGCAAAGGTAAAATCAATGGGACTTTGGTCACAGATTGCATATGGAAGGTAATAGAGTGTGTGCAATTGAGGATGACGCCTAAGTTGTAAGCCTTTGTGACTGAGAATGTGGTGGTACCCTAAAAAGTAACAGGGAAATGAGGAAGAGAGGAATGTTTGTGGGCGTATGGTGTGGAGATAATGAGTTCAGTTTTTGACAAGTTGTGTTAAAAATGACTTCAGGACATCCAGTTTGAGATCTAGTAGGCAGCTGGAGATGCAAGACTAGAGGTATGGAGAGAGGTCAGGGCTGGATTTGAGGATCTTTGGCACAGTGATGATGGTGTCCATCATAGAATGATCATCCCATGGGAGATGATGAGATGACTGAGTGAAATAGTATGGAGGAAGAAGAGAAGAGGACCCAGAACACAGCTCTGAGGGGTTACAGCAAAGGGCAACCTGGATGGAGATCCAGCAGAGGAGACTGAGGAGAGTTCAGATAGGTAGAAGGACAAAACAATGTCAGGGAAGTCTAGAGAGAAAAGAGTATCAAGGAGAAGAGGGTGATTGAGAGTGTTTATTTGTGGTAGCTTTATTTATTTTTTTGTTTTTCCACATTCACTTTCATAAGATTATGAGTTTTAAATTTCTCCCTTGCTCCTCCTTCCCCTCCTCAAGATAGCATGCAGTCTGATATAGGCTCTACATATACATTCATATTAAACATTTTCATATTTGTCATGTGTTATAAAAAAGAATTTGAAACCACGAGAAAGAAGAAACAAAAAAACAATAACAAGAGAAGAGCAAATAGTATGTTCTGATCTGCATTCAGACTCTGTAGTTTTTGCATTTTCCATCATGAGTCTTGAATTGTCTCAGCACCTTGCATTGCTGAGAAGAGTGAAGTCTACGAAAGTTAGTCATCACACGTTGCGGCTGTTACTAGGTATGACGTTCTTCTGGTTTTGCTCACTTCATTCAGCCTCAGTTCATAAAGACTTAGGTCTTTCCAAGATTTTCTGGTCTGCCTGCTCATCACTTCTTATAGCACAATAATATTCCATTACATTCATAGATCACAACTTGTTCGGCTATTCCCCATTTGATGGGCATTCCCTCAATTTCTAATTCTTGGTCATCACAAAAAGAGCTACTGTATTTTTGTACATGTGGGTCCTTTTCCCATTTTTATGATCTCTTTGAGATACAGACGTAGGAGTGGTATTGCCAGGTCAAAGGGGTGTGCACAATTTTATAGCCCTTTGGGCATAGTTCCAAATTGCTCTCCAGAATGGAGTGCTGATTAATTTAAACAAGCATTTATGAAGCACCTTCTGTGTGTAAGGTCCTGTGCCAGTTATTGGGTGAGGACAGAGAAGAGACAGGAAAAATTACACAGTTCCTATTCCCAAGAAACTTATCCTCTAATAAGGAAGGTATGATGCAAGGTTGAACTCAATGGTGAGGCAAAAAGTTTATGGAGAAATTGACCATTTTAAAATGAGAACATGATGTAGTAGAAAAATGATGAGACTGGAATTGAGAGATACCGGTTTAAATGAGAACTGTGCCACTTAATATGTGTGTGATCTTAAACAAGTTGCTCTTGCCTTTCTGTGCCTTGGTTTCCCCATCAGTAAATGAATGAATGAAATGGAGTTAGCCTCAGGGATGGGGAACCTGTGACCTTGAGGCCACATGTAGCCTTCTAGGTCCTCAAGTACCACCTTTTGACGGGGTCCAAGTTTTACAGAACAAATCCTTTTATTAAGGGGATTTATTCCTTGAAATTTGGATTCAGTTAAAGGGCTACTCTGGAGGACCTACATGGCCTTAAGGCCTCAGGTTCCCCATCTCTGGACTAAGGCAACACAAGCAATATTTTTCTGGCTTAGCTTTTGCCTGCTGCTGCCGCCTCAATCTCTGTATTTCAGTTTACCTCATCTGAAAGTACACATAAAGGACACTGACATAGAGTGATCTGGTTAGTGTCACAGAATTTAAAACGAGTTACTAGACCAGTGATTCTTTTTGTTATATTTTGCTTCCCCACAGTCTCTGGGTGCCCCCAAACCATTCAAAAGCAGGGGTTTTCCCATTCTACACAGAATATACTCTTCCTTTCTTTTCCATTCATTTTGTTCCATCCTGGAAGCTCACCTCACCTGCTATAGTTTTAGTAGATTCCTCTTTCAGTTAAAGTGTGTAATATTGTATTTTCTAGGACTCTTACCCCTTTTGGGTTTTTTTCTATAACCAACCACATCTCACTGGTCTACCTTCTCTTCCTCCCACCCCAACCTTAATTATTCAGGGTAGACACAATGCAGAGTTGTGTAAATCACTTTGGATTACTATCTGTAGTGCTTATTATCTCACTCTTGCCACCATAGGCTGAATGTTAGTTATTCGGGCCAACTTAAAAGTGCTGAGTTACTAGTGATAGTACAGGTACACATCCTTAGCATTACAGCAACAGTCTACTGAACTGACTCATAGTCAGTGGAAAATAGTAGAAGAATTCCATCATAAATAGATACAAAACAAGGTTGTCCAATTTCACTGTTCTGTAAGATAGTTTTAGAAATACTCTCTATGTTAATAAGACATGAAAAAAATCAGCCTGATAACCCATATATGCCTGGGAAATCCAAGGAGCTTGACAAAAAATAAATTCTTTCCACAGGGTAGCAAAATATAAGATAAGTCCTCAGGTCATCCTCATTCTTAGATACTAGCAACAGAAACCAAGAAGTACTAATAAAAAAGAAATATCACTCATAGTAATGACAAAAAATTAACATGTAATTATTAACTTAACCAAAAAAATTACAAGATGTATTTTTTTCAGAAATAAAAGGCTTGCTATCTGTAGAGAATCACTCTTTTTGGACTTTGCACATGATATTCTCCACAGGCTCTTGGTTTATGCTTCACTTGATATTGATAATTAGAAGATGATTGAATAAAATGATCCCTATAATTGGCATCTATCAAAGAATTTTTGTATGATCTTAACATGTACATGGGAAATACCTTGTTAGAAATGAACCTTTAGAGCTCTTACTAAGCAATCCCTTTTTTTCCTTCTGATCGTCAAACAGTAAACACAGCAGAATCTTATATCCTCTGCTCCTTTCACTACAAGATAATTTGAGAGGAAAAGGAATAACAGTTGAAGAGTTCAGGAAAAGCTTCACTATAGAATATGGTACTTGAGTTGTATCTTGAAGGAAGAAAGGATTCTAGGAGACATTGGGAACAGCAGTGCAAAAGTATGGAGACAAGAGATAGGTGTGATTTGTGAGAAATGGAAGTCAGTTTGGCTGGATCACAGAGTGAAGGAGGAAGAGCATTCGTTGAGGACAAAAGGGTAGCTTAGGGTCACTATAGGGCTTTAAAGTCTAAAGGCAACCAAACTAGGAGTTTACATTTGATCTTAGAGGTAATAGAGAACCATTGGAGCTGAATAGGGTAGAACCTTGATCACATCTGTGCTTAAGGAAAATCACTGACAGTAGTATTTAGAATGAAGAATAGAAGTGAAAATTGGAAGACCTAGAGACTAATCAAGAAGTTATTGCAACAATCTAGGCAGAAATAATTAGGACCTGCAGGGTCCTTAGCTGAATGTGTGAAGATAAGCGGTCCAATTAGAGAAGTTTTGCAGAGAGAAAGGGCAAGGTTCAACAACTCATTGAATAAGTAAGATGAGAGGTGGGGTGGAGCAAAGATGGCAGAGTAGAAAGACTCACGTATGCTAGCTCTGAACCCACAGCCCATATATTTCCTGCAAGAAGAACTCCCCATAAATTCTGGATCACTGCAAGGTGCACAGAAACACAGTGGAAAAGATTTCCATTCCAGAGAGCCCTGGAGAGCTGTCCCCAGGGATCCGTCGCGCCCCCGGAAAGCAGAGCCCATCCCTGAGCTGCCCTGGCTACGGCCCCAGAGGAGCAGATCTGAGCAGGCTTCAGGGACGGAATCTCTGGCAGCCGGGAAGGTCCCTCCGCCCACAGACACTACAGGTCAGTGAGAGAGACTTCTGGGCTGGCCGAGAGGGGAGCGGGATATCTCCGGGGCTTGGGCCCCCTCGGGAGGCAGCAGCGGAGGGAGTGGCAGAGGCAGTGGTAGCGGTCCAGGACTCCCCGAGAAGCAGGCAGAAGTTCAGGGCCATTACCGAAGATCTCTGCATAAACCCCCTGAGGGAACTGAGCTTGGGAGATGGCCCTGCCCCCACTCACCCCATTACTGAAGGTCTCTGCATAAACCCCCTGAGGGAACTGAGCGTGGGAGGTGGCCCTGCCCCTACCCGAGCACCAGAACTTAAACTCACATTGAATAGCAGCGGAAAGCCCATTTGAATCTCAGACCTCAAGCACTAGCTGGGCGGATCTAGGCGGGGATGGACAGGAATCTCAGAACTCAAGTAACTGGCTGGGAAAATGCCCAGAAAAGGGAAGAAAAATAAGACTATGGAGAGCTACTTTGAGGGGGTACAGATGTTCCCGCCTTTGAATTCTGATGACGAGGAACTATTCTTACCATCAGGGAAAGACGTGGAGGGCGGGGCGTCTGTATCCCAAACATCCAAAATAAATATTCAATGGGCTCAGGCCATGGAAGAGCTCAAAAAGGATTTTGAAAATCAAGTTAGACAGGTGGAGGAAAAACTGGGAAGAGAAATGAGAGAGATGCAAGAAAAGCATGAAAAACGGGTCAATACCTTGGTAAAGGAGACCCAAAAAAATGCTGAAGAAAATAACACCTTGAAAAATAGGCTCACTCAATTGGCAAAAGAGGTTCAAAAAGCCAATGAGGAGAAGAATGCTTTCAAAAGCAAAATTAGCCAAATGGAAAAAGAGGTTCAAAATCTCACTGAAGAGAATAGTTCTCTCAAAATTAGAATGGAACAGATGGAGTCTAATGACTTTATGAGAAACCAAGAAATCACCAAACAAAACCAAAAGAACGAAAAAATGGAAGAGAATGTGAAATATCTCATGGGAAAAACAACTGACCTGGAAAATAGATCCAAGAGAGACAATTTAAAAATTATGGGACTACCTGAAAGTCATGATCAAAAAAAGAGCCAGACATCATCTTCCATGAAATTATCAAGGAAAACTGCCCTGAGATTCTAGAACCAGAGGGCAAAATAAGTATTGAAAGAATCCATCGATCACCACCTGAAAGAGATCCAAAAAGAGAAACTCCTAGGAATATTGTGGCCAAATTCCAGAATTCCCAGGTCAAGGAGAAAATCTTGCAAGCAGCTAGAAAGAAACAATTCCAGTATTGTGGAAATACAATCAGGATAACTCAAGATCTAGCAGCCTCTACATTAAGGGATCGAAGGACATGGAATAGGATATTCCAGAAGTCAAAGGAACTAGGACTCAAACCAAGAATCACCTACCCAGTTAAACTGAGTATAATACTTCAGGGGAAAATATGGTCTTTCAATGAAACGGAGGACTTTCAAGCATTCTTGATGAAAAGACCAGAGCTGAAAAGAAAATTTGACTTTCAAACACAAGAATGAGAAGAAGCATGAAAAAGTAAACAGCAAAGTCATAAGGGACTTACCAAAAGTGAACTGTTTACATTCCTACATGGAAAGACAATATTTGTAACTCTTAAAACTTTTCAATTATCTGGGTAGTTGGTGGGACCACACACACACACACACACACACACGTACACACACACATGTACATGCATGTGTGCACACATACAGAGACAGAGAGCACAGAGTGAATTGAATAGGATGGGACCATATCTTAAAAGAAATTAAGGTAAATGGTGAGAGAGAAATGTAGTGGGAGGAAAGAGGGTGAAATGGAATGGGGTAAATTATATGTCATTCAGGAGGCAAGCAGGAGACTTTTTTAGTGGAGGGAAAAAGAGGAGAGCTGAGAAAAAAAAACCAAGAAGTTTACCCTCATCACATTTGTCTAAAGGAAGGTATAAAATGCACACTCATTTTGGTATGAAAACCTATCTTACAATACAGGAAAGTGGGGGAGAAGGAGATAAGCAGGGTGGGAGGGGATGATGGTAGGGAGGGCAATGGGAGGAGGGAGCAATTTGAAGTTAACACTTGGGGAGGGACAGGATCAAAAGACAGAGTAGAAACAATGGGGGGCAGGATAGGATGGAGGGAAATACAGTTATTCTTACACAACACGACTATCACGGAAGTCATTTGCAAAACTGCACAGATATGGCCTATATTGAATTGCCTGCCTTCCCAAAGGGAATGGGTGGGGAGGGAGGGATGGGGAGAATTTGGAACTCAAAGTTTTAGGAACAACTGTTGAGTATTGTTGTTGCTACTAGGAAAGTCATCTGGCCCTACAGGACAAAAGAGAAGATGAGGACAAGGGAGGGATGATAGAAGAGAGGGCAGATTGGTGACAGGGAAAATTAGATTGCTCGGTGTATTGGGGTGGGGGAGGGGATTAAGGGGAGAAAATTTGGAACCCAAAATTTTGTGAAAATGAATGTAAAAAGCTAAATTTAAAAAAAGGGGGGGGGGTTAGTCTCATCTACTAAAGCAGATTCTCAAAATGTCATCCACTTTAACCAGTGTTTTAATAAAACTTGTCCCTGACTGAAAAAAAAATAAGTAAGATGAGAGAAAATGATAAATTGAGGATATGCTGAGATTATAAACATGACATGCTGGAGAAATGATGGTGTTTTGCACAAAAATAATGAAGTTTGGAAGAGAGGATGATCTGGTAGGAAAGATGAGTTCATTTTTTAACTTTCTGAGTTTCATGTCTCTAGGACATCCCATCTGAAATAATCAGTTGGTGATATAGAATTGAGAGATTGAAGTTGGATTTAGAGATCTGTGAGTTATTTGTATAGCCATGGGAGCTGATGAGGTTAGCAAGAGAGATTGTACCAAGGAGAAAAGGGTCTAGGACAGAATACTTGGGGAATACCCAGTGAGGAGCCCCTTCAAGTTCTAAATCTAGAATTCTACAATCAAAGAATTTGTGAAGAAGGTACCACTTGAGCTGTGGAAATGAAGACAGTATTTCCTAGGCATTGTGAAATATTGAAGAGGAAAAAAAAGGGGTCAGTCTGCACAGGTGCATTGAGATGGAGATGGGAAGAGGGAGTCAAAAGAAAAGCTAAATATCTAGTTTGGTTAGAACGTAGGGTACGGAAGGAGGAGTAGCAGAGTGAAATAAAGATACAAGAGTTAGACTGGAAAGGACTTAAATTCTAGTTACGTTTTATTTTCTCTACACAATTGGCAGCTGAGAAATGACTTGGTCAGACCAGTGCATTAGGAAGGTTTCTTTGGAAACTGTATAAAAGCTAGATTAGATGAAAGGGTATCAGTTCAATTCAGGAAGTATTGAAGTGCCTAAAAAGAGGCAGGTACTATACTAGATGCTAGGGAGAGAAAATAAAAAATTAGATTATCCCTGTCCTCAAGGACCTTCCTGTTCTGTCAGGGGAAACAATATGAACCTACACATTTTATATTTGTAAATGCAGAACTTAAAGTACAAAGTAATATACAAAGAGGAGGACACTAGCAAGTGGCAGTCAGGATAGTCTTCCTGGAAGACCTGGCATTTGAATTGAGTATGGAATGAAGCTTGGAGTACTCTGAGGTGGAATTAAGGAAATAGAATGTCCTCTATGAAGTGGAGCACAAACCATAAAATGATGAGTTCTGTTTTAATCGTGTTGAGTTCAGAGTGTCCACAGAACATTGAGGTGAAAATGTCAAACAGGTAGTTGAAATGGAAATGAAGAGCATGGAACGTCTTGGGCCTGGATATATAGATTTCAGTTATCTGTTTTAAGCATATAATTAAAACCTTGGGAAAGGACGTGATCATTCAAAGAGTGAAAAGAAGGCTAAAGACAGAGTAGTAGAGCACACACACTCTTAGGGAGTGGAAAGATCATAATCCAGAAAAGGTAAACCAGAAAAGGGTGTCATCAGAGAAGCGAGTATGCAGAAGGAGTTATCATTTGCTGTCATTTGACACTGTCACCTGTGTCATTTGCTGCAGAAAGACCAAGAAGGATGAAGACTAAGAAATAACCATTATTTCAGATAAGTAGGAGGTAATCGAGGACCTTGGCAAGAGCAGTTTCATTAGAATAGGGAAGAGTTAGGAATAAAAGTATAGTGAGTTGGTGGAGGGAGCAAATATGCATTTCTCTTTTTCAGAAGTTTATTTTTATTGGTAAGAGTGTCTGTAGGACTATGAAGGAGAGATCAATGGATCAAGCTCTCAGAAGAGAAAAGAGGATAGAATCAAAGGCAGAAGCAGAGTGACTTCTTTTGACAGAGATTCACTTTGCCTTCTGAGACTGGCATGAAGGAGGAGAGGTCAGGTGAAACCATAGAGAGATTTTGAGGTGTGGAAGATGGAAAATAAGAGGGAAAAATATACATAAATAAGGAGATAGCCAGAAATTTTACGAGGAAGAGAGAGTTACCAATTATGTGAGAGGTGGTACCCAAGTTAAACTTTGAAAGAAGCTTGGAATTCCAATAGGCAGTAGTGAAGAAGGTGTACATTTCAGGAATCGGCGATGGTTACAACAGAATCATTTTGATTGTGATGATTTTGCACAAACAAATCTAGTGCAGTTAAAATTTACAGGGAAATAAGTAACTGGTAAGAAAAATCTTTATAGTTTTTTACTGCAGAATCACAGATAATTAGGAAAATGCAAATTAAAACAACTCTGAGGTTCCACTTCACATTCATCAGATTGACAAAAGGAAAATCAGAATGTTGGAAGAATTCAGGAAAACAGACACACTAATACATTGTTGATGGAGATGTGATTTGGTCTAGTCATTATGGGAAGCAATTTGGAACTGTGTCCCAAAAGTTATTAAACTTTATTTAATAAGTTGTTAAACTACGCACTGTAACTAGGACTATGCCTCCAAAAAAGATAAAAGCCTATATGCACACAAATATTTATAGCAGCTCTTTTTGTTGGAAACTAAAGCAGTGCCCTTTTATGGGGGAAGGGCTAAATAAATTGTGGTATATAAATAGAATGGAATGTGATTGTGTTATAAGAAATGATGGAAACTGGTAAAGACTCATGATCAGATACACAGTGAAGTGAACAGAATAAGGAGCAGTTTACACAATGACAACATTATAAAAAAAGAACTTTGAAAGATTTTTAGAAAACTGAGAAATGCAAATGATAAAACCATAAATACAGAGGACTGAAGATGGATTACACCATTCACCTCCTGCCAGAGAAATAAGACATATATATTTAGACATGGCTGAAGTGAGAATTTGTTTTGTTATTCTGTGCATAGTTATTGTGAAATTATTTGTTTTAGATTTGAATTGTAATGGAGTAGGCAGTATGAGAGAGATAATAAATACTCGTAAAAATAAGCCTTTTTTGAAAGCATGGAAATGTTGAGTTAGATGGGAAACATGTTTAGGTCTGTTTGGCTGGAATGTGCTTAAAGGGGGTAACCTTTAGGGGAATAGACCTGTGATTTTATTTGTATAGAGATCCTCTCTGTCTACCTCCCACCCACCCATCCCACTTTGCCACCTCAAGAAAGCCCCATCTTGTCAACACAGTTCCATGTCTTCTTAGCAGTTTATAGTCTTAAGAGACCTGCCTGGAGAACTAAGAGTATAAATGACACAACCAAATTCACATAACCAGTGTGTTAGGAACAGAACTTGAACCTAGGTCTTCCTGGCTTTGAGGGTATCTGTTATGCCTTCCTGCTTCTCTACCCAAGAGCAGATAATTTGAAATAAGTCTAAAAATGTAGCTGGAAATCAAATTGTGGAGAGCTGAAGAGTTAAAGATTTTCTGGTTTTAAAAAAACATGAAATATACAGTTGTTCAAGTACAAATCATTTTGTTTCTTGTTCATGTTTATAATCTTTCCAACTGCCAACTCTTTAAGAAATTACAAGACCTTTTGCTTTATGATGGCATTTGTTTAAAGTGTGTTTCTTTTATAAATCTAACTTTAGCAAAATTAAGTTATTGCCGGTATTCTGATTATTTTAAATAATTATATTTTCATTAGGTCACAACCATGTCAGACAAAAGTGAATTGAAGGCTGAATTGGAGCGAAAGAAGCAGCGGTTAGCTCAAATCAGAGAGGAGAAGAAGAGAAAGGAAGAAGAAAGAAAGAAAAAGGAAGTAAGCTTGATTATGTTTTAATTACATTAATCTATTTTGAATAACCTGCTTAATTATTCATTTGCTTCGTGATTTCATAGTATTTTAAACTGTAGAGTTTTAGTTTTGTGAATCCAACTCTAGTTTATTGTCTGTCTCACTTTAAACAAACCTTGAATTCCTCAACAGATCTGTCATTTCATTGATGTGAGTGCTTCATCTAGTTTTAAAGATAACAACTAATCCATGCTTTTCAGATTCCTTCTTTTCTCCAAAAGGATCTGCGTTGTGTTCTGAAGCCTCCTTTTTAGGTTTCTTAAGCACTGTCTGAGAAACAGACTGGATGCATCACTTAGGCTTTCCACCTTTTTACTCTCATTTCCTGATTGGCCCACTTCCTTTTCCCAACCTGTGTTCCTTGGAAGAACCTGTCTTTTATGCTATTTACTATGTACAAATCATCATTGGTCATTTGTTGTAGCTCATTTATATCCACCCTGCACATTTCCTTTGAACTGTGGGTTGCCTATAAATTTTTATTCTTTAGATATTTGGGTATTCTGTAATTCACATACATAGCCACATAGCTATCAGATTATTGCTGTTAAAAAGATGAGGTTTTGTGTTAGGTTTTTCTGTGGAATTGTCGAAAATACTTTCCCAAATGCAAGTCAGTTCAGTTCAACAAACATCTATCAAGTACCTACTATGGGCACAGTGCTTGGGTTACCAAGACAAGAATGAAATAGGGCTTGTGGTTAAGAAATTTACATTCTGCTCAGTTTCTCTCTTCCTTCTCTTTAATTCTGGGTCCAGCTTATAGTTCATCTGTGGTTTCTGACCAAGATTAACATACTAATGGACTGAGTCAGTGGACAAGTAGTAGTCTGGACAAGAGACATTCTTCATTTATTTGGTTTTCTTGTATTCTTTTGAATAATTAGAAATTTGATCAAGGAGGACCCAACAATGTATAATTTTTTCCTCTTCTCAGTCATTTGGTATCTTTTTCTTTTTAAAATATATTGAAAAATGATCCCTCAGTGCTTTCAACATTGCTTCCTCAGCCATGAATATGAATATCTTTGTGTATATGAGTCTATGTGTGTGTTTTTGGTATAATCCAGCTACTCTTCCCTGCTTCGTTTTTTTTTTTCTTCAAGACAGAGATTTAATAGTTTAAAATTTTGAGTTCCAAATTTTTTTCCCTCCTTCCCTTTCCCCTCCCTAAGATGCCAGCAATTTAATTTAGGTTACATATATTCAATCATGTAAAATATATTTCAATATTAGTCATATTGTGAAAGAAGAAACACTTTGCAAAAAAAAATTACAGTTTGCAAAAAGAAAAAACCATGAAAAAAATGAAGTGAGTGAAATCAGTCTACAAGTCCATCAGTTCTTTCTTTGGACATGAATATCATTTTCCATCATGAGTCTTCTGAAATTGTTTTGGATCATTGTACTACTTAGAAGAGCTAAGTCAGTCATAGTTAACCATGATACAATGTTGCTGTTACTGTATACAATGCTTCCTTCATTTTCTCAAGTTTCATTTTTATTTCCCCAAACTCACATTAGGTACTAAGTTGTCAAGAGTACAGATGTGATGATTCCACTGTCCTAAATTGAGGAAAATTTGTCATTATAGAAATACAGGCAGATTTGTCTCATTTTGCCTCTGTTTGCTTTTCTTCCAGTTTCACCGATAAATGCCCTGTCCTAGGCCTTCTACTCTACTCTTTATATACTCTCCCTCCATGACCTCATCATCCCTTGGGTTTAATTATCCTCAATATTCAGCTGACTCATAAATCTAGAAATCCAGCTCCAGTTTCTCCTCTGACCTTCAGTTCTGCATCACCATTTGCCTAATTGGACATTTCAAACTGAGTGTTGCTGAGACATCTCAAATTCAGTATCTTTTTTTCTGTAGCCACCTGCCTTCTAAAGTTCTATTTTTATCAAAGCTACCACTATTCTTCCACTTTCCCAGGTTTGTAAACTTGGTGTTATCATCAACTCCTCTCCCCACATATCTGATCAGTTTCTAGAGTATTGTCATTTCTCCCTCAACAACATTTCCCATACCCTTCTCTTTATACGTACAGCTAAGACCTTAGTTCAGGCTTTCATCACCTCTCACCTAGATTATTGTGACAATTCCCTAATTATTCTCTTTCCCTTAAATCTCTCCCTTCTTCTTTCTTCTCCTTTCTCTTTTCTTCCTCTACATTGCTTTTAAAGGAATTTTCCTTAAGCACAGATCTGACTATATCACTTACCTACTCAGTCAATTCCAGGGCTTCACTATTGCTTTTAAGATTAAATGTTAACTCCTCTTCTTAGCTTTTAAAGCCATATATGACCTGACCCTAAACTGCCTTTCAGTCCTTAATAGACATTACTCTCCTTTTCTTACTCCATGACCTAACTATACCCACTTTTTCTCTCTGTTTTTCACAAATAACACACCATTTTCTGTATGTGGCATACCTTTGCACTGGCTGTTGTCAGTGCTTACAGTGTATTCCCTCCTTACCTATGTCTCCTTGAATCCAGCTCCGCTACGACCTTGTACAAGAAATTTTTCTTGATCCCCTCAACTGTATTGCCCTCGCTCTCAAACTAACTTGTATTTACTTATAAGTACAAATACTTTTGATTTATTTGTATTTATTCTCTTCCCATTTATTCTATTTATCCTTTTTTTTCTCCCAGTTATAATACAAACTTCTTGCAAGTAAGGATTGATTCATTTATTGTATTTTTAATCCCTTGGGCCTAACACAGTGCCTGGCAGGCACTTGATAAATGCTTGTTCATTGATCGATTGATTGATGATCTGGCATAGTTAGATGTCAGGATAAACTTTCTTCAGATCCATTTTCTCTTCCATTGTTCTTTGCTGTCTTATGAAGTGCAAATATTCCATCATCCCCTGCTGTAACATTTTGGAAACTAGTTTATATTCTAAAGGGGTACTGGGAACCCAAGATTGCCAAGGTAGAGTTGCCTGGAACTAATTCACATATGCAATCCTTCTCTTAGTCATGTGGCAAAAAGTTTGTTGTGATGCCAATAGAAATGGGCAAGGGTTCTTAGGGAACCTGCATGCTACTGAGGATGGTGCTAGGGTATTTATGGAAAAAGGACAAGGGAAAGGATGCCAGGGATTCTAATTAGGTAGCCTAGAGGTCTGGGTGTTTTGGGGAGGTGTGGATGGGAAAATGCAAGGAGTCTGTAGAGGTAACTTTGTTGATACCAAACGTTGAGAGAGTTGTCAGAAGTGTGGACCTTAGGGATCTGGTGTGAGGATAAGTTCTTGGGCCTGCCAGGTACAAAAATCCTTGGGCTGGGTACCCCTCTGCCTGTTCTGCTAAGAGAATGTGTTCTGCAAGAAGAGAAAATTTTCTCACAGTGCAGAGGCCTACTGAGAAAGTGGGAGGTTTCCAGAGACATAATCTTAGGGGCTCAAACACTCCATCAGTATTGCCTTTGGTTTCCATGTCTTTCTACTTGGCAGGGTAGCTGGCTGAGGCTGCTTCTGAACTCTCTTAGCCCACTTA
Source organism: Bettongia penicillata ogilbyi (assembly GCA_023548195.1). NCBI lineage: Eukaryota > Metazoa > Chordata > Mammalia > Diprotodontia > Potoroidae > Bettongia > Bettongia penicillata. The sequence goes on from JAJHZJ010000174.1 coordinate 5,000,496, forward strand.
TTTGGGCAATTGCTTTACATCATTTAAACGTCTATAAAAATGATGACAGTCCATGTCAATATCTTTTCCTTTATCCATTTTCCAGTAGCTTGTTTCAGTAGGTCAAATTGGAGCCTTTGTAATTCTTTACTTTTCATTCTTATTCTTCTAGTGTGGTGTCAATTTTGACCTTTTCTCTAGCAGGTGGATAGTCTGCATACAGAGAGTTGATTCAGAAATGGCTTCCACATCAGCAAATAGTTATTTCCCATCTGTTAAAATATAATTACTTTCATTTTTTATAATAATCATTGTTCACCATACCCAGGACTTTCCAACTCTTTTGGAAGAAAGACTCCGTGATACACGTGCTTTTTCACAATCTAGCCTTTGTTTTCTAATCTGAAAATATAATTTCCAACATTTTTTGTTTTCCTGAGCACTTTCCCACTGAATTCATGGAGCATCCTTGTGTATGTTTATGTTGATTTGATTTAGAGAATCTTGTATTCTTTATAGAATTTCTCAGAAATAGATCTTGCTACATAAACTTCATAGAATTTTAACATGACCTGTTTGTGAAGATCCAAACGCAAGATCACTGATTGTTCCATGATATGATGTTTCTTGTTACTTTGCAGCACAGAGGTCCACAAATTAAATTCAACACACATTTAAATGTTTGTTATCTATACAGTACTATACTAGATGCTGGAGATACAAAGAAAATTGAAAAGTTCCTTTGTTCAAGAAACTCAAATTGTGGAGGGTAGGGGAATGTATTAAAATCAACTCTGTCAGTTCTTAATTTATTTCTTCAAGGAAAACCTAGGCTCCATACATCAATTTAGCTGCAATTCCTTATGGTTTCATTTGTGGTGAGAATGTCAATTTGACTTGATTCATCTCCTTCAATAATATGCCAAATTATTGGTTATTAAATAAGGATCACGCAGTTGGAGTACTAATAGTTAAATTAATATTCTTAGATGATAAAAAAAACTGTGTGGCTCTTAGCACCTCTTCACTCCTTCTCACTGTCACTTCAGAAACAAAAACAGAAGGAGGTCATCCAGGACTAAGGATCCATTTGTATTATTTATTTCATGAGTTTCTGTGACTAGAGAATTCATCATCTAATATCCATGCTACTGGACTCCTAATTTTGTTGATTCTTGGAGAGTATACAGACAGCATCTATTACTGTAACCTAATTGAAGTTTTCCCATCATGGTAGAACCTGTCAGAGGCTGTATTTCTTCTGCACAGCTTTTAAGAGCCCAGGTCACCTCATGCCTTGGTGAAGTATTAGCATAAGACTTTGGGAGCAAATACCTAATATACAAAAATGAGACTTTACATAGCTAAACTAGGGAATGATTATTCATTTGTCCAAATGGGTTCTTTTCAAAAGGAAAGCTCTCAGCATAGGCTTTCTTTAATTGTCAAACTTTTAATTTGTTTATCATATTACTTGAGTTATAAAAGTTGAGCTCACATGCAGTTTTCCACAAAGCAATGTACATTTGAATTGTATTAACATATTCAAGTCACAAAGTTCAAATAAATGGCAAACCTGTTAATTTTAGCTTTAAAATAATTTATCTCATCTTAATATTTTATTAATCTAAGATGCTAATAATCTGATAGTATGAATTTGATTAGTGGTATAGTGGCTATTCTTGAATGCTATAGTGAGTATTTGATAGAGGATACATATTTATTTCTCACTGATGAAGCTGTTAGATACATAGAAAAGCCCTAGCAATATGATTTTATATGTATTAGAATCAAATGTACTTTTTATCACCGTATTTATTTTATAGAAAGTGTCTTTAGATAGATGGGAATAAGCTGGTAATATATTTAAAATGGCATATCAGCATATTATGTCTGGTCTATTCAAAAATTTCTTTCTCTGGTACTTTTGTGGATTTATTTTTTCATTGACATGGGCACTCCTTTCACAGATGCCCCACCGTGGTTTTTCATCTTGTGGCATTCTTGTTCACCTTCTTTTTTTTCTTAAGTCTTTCATACAATAGCCATTAATTCCTGTTTGCCTAGGGCAGTGGAAAAATTAGTAGCAGAAATCAATGCTAGGAATTGCTTAAGTTCACCATTAGCAACCACTCTGTTTATGATCTGTGTTGAAGTTTTTCTTGCATCCAGTATAACTTTCCATGCTATGTTATAAGCTAGTTGGAGTTTTAAGCCAGTGACTTGATTAAATAATGAGCAACTGCCAGAATCATGATTCAGACTTGGAAGCGCTATCCCAGAATATCATCTATAGGATTAATCTATCCAAAGATGACAGATGGCCAATTATTGCTTTCCAGTTTTCAAGGATGATCATATTATGATTGGCATCTAATTTTCCAGGACTGTCTGTAATATGATTGGCATCCAATTGAGAGTTTGTGGAACATGTACATAGAATTAATTTAATGGGATTAAACCATGAATTGGTTGTGACATACATATTCATGTGAAGGGGACAGAGTAGAAGACTAAGCTAATAATTTCATTGGTAAAATAAGATGGTTCGCTTATCTTGGTGGATTTTTTCCCCTAATGGTTTCCTTAAATTTATATTGGAAGGGTTTGAAAGAATTTGAACAACCTTACCAGCTTTGTCTGCGACTGTTCCCCTCTGTGTCCTCTGACCAAACTAGAAGGCTCATTGTCTCTTATCTTATCTTATCCTCCTTCAGTGCCTTTTTTTCACTGCCCCAATGCAGCTAGATGGTGCAGTGGATAGAGCACCAGTACAGGAGTCAGGAGGACCTGAGTTCAAATGTCACCTCAGACACTTGACACTCAGTAGCTGTGTGACCTTGGGCCAGTCACTTAACCCCAATTGCCTTATCTTGGATCATCTTCAGTCATCCTGATGACTATCTGGTCACTGGATTCAAATGACTCTGGAGGAGAAGTGAGCCTGGTGACCTGCACAGCCCTCCCTCACTCAAAACAAAGTCAGGTGCACATCATATCATCGTTTCTCTGATGGCAGCGAATACACACCTCCTCTCTCTGCTTTCCTCTTTCTTTGTATCTTTCATGGGTGTTCGCACAATAGAATTTGAGAAACAACTCCCTACTGAAACCTTTTTTTGATCCCTGTAGTTCTTAAGCACTATTCTACCCTTGAAATCACTTTGTATATGAGATTAAACATCTTAAACAAAGATTTAAGTTTGATGAAACTATCTATTTTATCACTGGAGGAAAGTACCCTATGATTTGTTCTTTTCATCTTCAGTCTCCCCCATCTACTGGCTCCTTCCTTTCTACCTACAAATGAGCCTTTTGGCTCATCTGCATTGTTTTACAGACACCATGTTGTTCCATGATTCATAGTAATATAGTATCATCAGGAGATTTAGTGTTAAAAAGTTGGGCCTTCGGGTCAGGGATCAGACTGAGATCATTAAAAATTGCTGGGCAAAGTTTCTCAAGTGTGAATCAGTTGGTCCTGGTTTACAGTCATCTTCAGTGGCTGATTCAGAACATGTGTACTGATGCACTAAGCACAACGGGCTGCCTGTGCAACTGTGTGTCATAATCTGGGCAATATGCTTTTTTCATCCATTTGGATTTCTGTGTTGATTGCTAAACTAGGCTCTTTTGAGTGACTTCTATCTAATTGAGGAATCCCTGTAGTCTTCTTGGATTCCTTATCATCAGTACAGTTCCTCCCACAAATAGAAGCTTCTGGGGAGTTCCATTTTTAAGTAATCTGACTTACATTTGGGCTTTACCTAAGATATCCTCTGATAATCTTTGAAGAACATGTTCCTATCTTATGCCTGCTTGATATTAATAATCAATGGACAGTTGAACAAAGTTTTCTGTGACTGTCAGTATGAGGGAATCTTGTATGATTTAATGCAGCATAGAAGGCATCTTGTGAGAGAATGTTTAATGCTACATTTTACTCTTCCAATTCACATGCTTCAAAAACAAAATCAACAAACTAAACACAGTGGGATCTTGTAGTCGTTATTATTCTCTCTGTCATGTGACCCTGAAAATGTGACCTGCTGCAGAAAGTATTCTGCAAAAGGATACCCTCACTATGTACATAAGCTATCCTTATAAAGATTTTACAGAAATGAGAAAGTAGGCATGAATATGTGCTTAATAAGAATATATATGTAGAACCCATATAACATTGCATACTGTTTCGGGGCACGTAGGGAAGAGGGAGGGGGAAAATCTACAACTTACGGAAGTGATTGTAGAAAACTGAAAACAAATAAATTAATTAAAAAAATAAAGAACTTACTGATCTACTAAAAAAAAGTAGGCATACTGCTTTCTGGGTAATAATATAACTAATGATTTTTCCATTCTTTTGGAATTTTCTTCTTTTTGAGTACCTTGAAAATGAATCTGTAAATGCCTAATTTGTCACTTCTGACAGTAATTTCTTCTGTATGTTACGTATTTGGTTAGGTCTAGTCATCCTCACTTCATCTTCTTCAGTGTCAGTTTTACTTGCTCATAGAGCGCATCGTGTACTGAGGTTCTTAGTAATCATAGGACTAGATTATGGGAAATCAGATTACTGGCCTGTGGTCCCATATTGGATAGGATCCTTAGGAACATTTATGAAAGGACATGGACAGTAATCTCACAGGTTAAGAAACTATGGCAAATAGGCTTATCTTCTGCACCGCTGGAAGGAACGCCCATGTTAATAAGATCATAGATTTGTCTCACAGGGTTGTTGTGAGGAAAGTACTGTGTGAATTTTAAAGTAAGTAAAAAAGTAATTCATTATCACTACCATTTATTTGTATTTTGGTCACTTTTATAATGAAGTGTCCATTTTAAGGGAGTTTAGTTTCTTCCAATAACCTAAGAATCATAAAATTTTTAGATTCTTTATCAATATCTTAAATTGTTGGTAGTCTAAATCTGATCCTTGGCATCTTTTTCTGCTACTTTGCCACCATCATTACATGTGTGAAAAAGACTACACAGCATTGAGACTTAGTTTGAATTTTTATTTCATCTGTTACCAGAGACCAAGGATTTGTTACTTAGTAGCCACCCTCCTGCTAATGAGCCTTTTGATATCCTGGCTAGTCCTCAGACATGAGACATTGTCTTCCTTTTATCTTAGTTGAGTATGCAAGAGCCTGTGCCCTGCTTACATAGAGTTGCCTTCTCCTCCTCCTTTGCCCCCCAATTAATTTTTTTCCCTAAGAAGTTATAAATGTCTCACACCACAAGTAAGTTGAATTATGGGTTTTTTTTCTTTTTAAATTTAGACTGATCAGAAGAAAGAAGCAGTTGCTCCAGTACAAGAAGAATCTGACCTTGAAAAAAAGAGGCGAGAAGCAGAAGCATTGCTGCAGAGTATGGGACTGACACCAGAATCTCCTTTGGGTGAGAGTGGAAACATGTCCCTGTATTACAGATAGTGTATTTACCTTAGTTAAAAAGTCAAACTGGCAAGAGAATGAACAGGTTTGGGATATGGGGTACATTTTCCTTGTGTCTGTCCCCTAGGAGCATTAATGTTATGCATCATTTATTTAGAATTGTCTTCATGTATTAAAATGTATCTAACACATGCATTTCTGGGCAAATGTTCAAAGTATTGCAGGTTTAATTATATTTATCATCATATACTGATTCACTAGTTCATTATACTGACTTTTCTGAGTTAAATTAGGCTAAGTGACTGTTGCATCAAAATGCCTGAGATTTTGCCTGCTTGAAAGCTAGAGGAGGGGTATAATGGGTTGATTTTCTGACAGTGCTGATACTTAAGAGAATAGAAGTAGAGAGATGATGTTTAAAGCTTCACTCCACTGCACCAGCTGATAAGGGGAGATTATAAAGAGGTTGTATCCCTTGGGACAGTGATTTCACTGGTTTGTTTGCTCTTTTTCTGGATTATTTAAAGCTGTAATAGACCTAATCAATAAAAACCCTGAAATGGTAGCAAGTATACTTGAGGAAAATTCAGTCATATTATTGTGAAAAACATTTTAAAAGTAGTTCTTATTGTATTGTGCTGCTACAGAAGTGTATCACCTAATTGTTTGTTCTACAGAATAATTTAGATGTATGTGGCTCCAACTCTCTAAAGGCTTACAATTTTGTTTTGAATTTGGAGTGACTCCAATGATGACATTTTCGGCAGGTTTAGTTAACCTTAAAATCTTCATCTTTGGCTAGTTGCCCTTAATTCCCCTACTTGCCTAAAAGTGGCTCTCAAAATAATGTCAGTGTTTGGTCATTTACATGCCTGATTAGAACCGATGGATGTTAAAAACTAATAGGGAAAATGAGTTTCAGATATTCAACCCTTGATATAATGTACTCCCCAGGCCTCCATACTATAGGTGCATTCTATTGCCAAGTCAGTATGATAAAAAAAGTCCTTTTGGTGTTCTATAGAACCTAGCTGTAGCCAAGAACAAAATCAACTTACTTTAGGTAACTAATTCTCCATTGTGTTAGGAAAATGCTTCTCCTAAACCTAAAAAATTATTTACAGATTATAGACAAGAATTCTAAAACATTTTGGCCAGATAAAACAGGTAAGGAACTTCTGGCCTGTAGGTTGGATCTAGCCTGTACCATGGCTTAATTTCATATGACCAGTGAACTAAATAAATAGCAAGAGTTGAGGAATATGTGTGCTTTTAAAAAGTCACAAAAATGCAATATGACTTTAAAGCTGTTGAGGTAATATCCCAAAAAGGCCTCAGAATTGGGTATTGCTATATGAGAATTTCTTTCTCTTTCTCTGTCTTTTGTTATGTGTGTATGTATATATAAATGTTTCTCAATATCTCCTTCATTCCTTTTGCTTTCCTTTTCAGTGTCATATCTTTTATGGGAGCATGGAATAGGATAGGATAGATAGGAAACTGGCCTGAGTCAGGAAGACCTGGGCTTAAGACTTGCCTCTGTGATATGCAGTCCTGAGCAAGTCACAACTTCTTATTGTCCCAAGCAACTTTTTAAGATGATACGTTTCAGAAGTTGCTTATCTGTATTGGTAGATAAGAGTTTTCTTCACTGGAAATTCCCTACTCCATTGAAATCATGGAAATCATATTTCTCCCTCTTCCACCCCCAATTTTTAAAAATAATAACAAAGATTAGGATAATAAGTACAATAGTGTATTTCAGCTCTACTCTTGTTCAGATAGAATAGTTTCAGAACCTTTGTTAAGCTCTCCAAATGTAAATTTGTTTATCACTTTTCTCCCAAAATATGTATGTGTTATTCTTGTTGTCTCTATAGAATAGCTGCTTTAGGAACTTTCATTTTTGTCTTTACACGCCTGGTGCCTAGTCTACTACCTGGCACTTACTAAGTACTTAGGAAATGCTTATTTGATTGATTAAAATCAGGGTTGTGGAGACAGCTTAAATATACTGTAGTGAATACAGATTAATGTTTGTTCTAGATTCTTTTGAAATTTTTGGTAAGAAACAAAAGTATACTTTATTCTGAAGATAGAATCAAGTTTTAGAATAGAGTGCAGTGACTCCTGTTCATTCCAGGGCAGATTATCAGACTGTTAGAGCATTATAAAGAATATGTCTTTGTAAAGGCACGTCTTCAGAATACCATGCAAGCATGGTTTGGAGGCTTCCATATGGAGAATCATTACTGGTATCTTTCCTCTTACCTCCCTAAAGTGTATCTGTAACAACTTGCATTGCAAAGTGATGTCTAAAGTTGAGGAAAGAGAGCTGGTGATTGCTATTTTGTGTATTTATGATCAGAGGATGATTTTATTCTTAATCTCTAGTGCCTAATGTGCTTGCACATAGTAGACTCCATAAGTGATTGTTTAATTGAGTTCTCTGTCCTCTCTAGGATTATACTGTGAATTAACATACCATAACCATACATTCATGGTTCAGATGACCATTTCATCTTTCTTCATGGCCCTTAATGACAATTTTAAAAATAGCAGAAAGAGGTGCTTCTGTGTGCCTCAATGTTTTAGACACATGGAGATTAAAGAATTATCCTTTTTTTCTTTTCGTAAGGAGCTCTGTGGTCAACTTTTAATTTTTTTTTTTTAGGTATTTGGACAAAGACTTTGCTTTATGTCATCTAAATTATTTATGATTAAGATGGTGTATGGCATTTCATCTTTCAGAGTAGCTGGAATATTTGAGAGAATTAATTTTTATTTTAATGTGGAACTGGAAAAAAAAGAAACTTTATAGAAAATGAATATATTAATATTATTACTACAGTATTTGTTTTTCTGTATATATGTATATAGAAGGAAACATATATGTACAAATTATTTCTTAATTATCTTTTTCTATCCAAAGTTGTTCAGTTTTCTTTTGTAGATATTGTTTTGTGGGATCACTTCTTAGCAGTCATACATTTTTCATCAGAGCAAGTTATTCTCTCACAAAGTATCTCAGAATAAGTCATGGAATGCCACATTACCTTTGAAATTTTTCAGTTGTGATTAAGCAAGCAGATGAATGTAAAAAAATATTAATTTAAGTGATGGCATTCAAAAAAGATTTAACAACTTTTAGTTAACAAAGAAATATTTGGTTTCTTTTAACTAGTAAAATTAAACCTTCTCATTATCTAGACCAACAGGCTTAATTATTTCTTCTGTAAATGTTCCTAACCACTGTTGTTTGCTGGACACTGTATGTGGTTGCAAAGGAAATAAAGACTGGAAGATTGTGTCCCTGCCCAAGGGGCTTGAAATTTAAATGGAGAGAGTAGGTGGGGTGGGGTAAATATGTGCATATAAAACTCTAGTCATAGTAACACTTTTATAAACTTATATAAAACCAGACTTAGTTGTCAAGAGATAGGAGTATTCGAGCACAGAATAGTTAGGAAAAAAAGACCCCTTATCTTTATTTTACATAGCACATTTTAATTATATTTGCCCTGCTGTTCTTTAGCATAGCAGAAACTAAATATTTGAGATTTACATTTTGGGAAGCATGACAAAGGCTGTGGACCTTAAAGAAAGCCAAACAGAACATTTTCCTTATCACCAGAATCTTTGTTATAGAACAATGTTTAATACTTTTCAAGCATGAAAACATTTCAGGGCCCCCACTAAATAAATAGTTATACAGTTCATATGAGTTAATTGAGCTCATCCATGATGACTAAAATCTGTTATGAATTAAAATGGAAATGGCAATACCAGGTGAACATAAAGATCCCAAGTCACCTACAGGCACTCTGCAGACACCAAGCCATCCCCATCCTACAGTTGGGAGCCCCTGTAAGAAATTCTGAAGTCTCTAAGGCTTCATTGAAGAATTAGCGGTTTTACTCAGTTGTGTAGGAGGGGAGAAACATGGGATATTTAATGAGAGTAGTATTTTTGACCTACCTATTATTCTAGGGCACTATGGTGTCTCTAACACTAAGCAAATGTATTTGCTTGGATTTTTTTTTTTTTTTAGTTGATAGGAAACTTAGATTTATTCATATACATAAAGTTAAGTTGATGGTACATTTATTTTAGATTTTATTTTGGGCCAGTTTGAATTAATTCATATATAACATCCATATCAGGTGGCAATTTATCAATACTGTTTGAAGTGAGCTGATTAATGCATTGTTTTACTAGAGGGATCATGTAGCAATGTTTATTCTTACCTCTAATACCTCTAGTTCTAACCTCAAAAGGTGAATGTTATTGATGTCCTGTCCCTGCTAGACTAGAAGAACTCGTACACCACCATTGAGGATAGATTTCTAACTTTTGTCTAATTAGTCTGTGTATCTTCCTGAAGTTCATATATATCTTCTATTTGTCTAAAAATGAAGGCTTCCATATATTTTCAGTAATGGCTTATTAAAATCTGGAAATACAGGGATTATATTTGCTTTTGCTTCTGACTTTTTTTCTTATTAGTCTTCAGATCTGCTACTTGTGCTGCTAGCTCTATGGAATTCTCCTTTTTTATATTGTTTCTTTTTTGCATGGCTGTGCTATTGAATATTCATTATTTCAGTAATGAAAGTGGACTTGATTTATGCTCCTGAAACCACTGTGGAAACTCAGAGTGATCTTCCTTTCCATTAACTGTATTGAGTAGTTCACCAAAGAGGTGGTGATGATGAATATATATGAATTTTGATTAACAAATAGTAAGATCTTCATAATTTATGATTTAAGAAGTTGGGGGAAAAATTTTTGACTACCTTGCAAATTTGATATTTCTGTCTAGAAGCCTAAATTAATGATGTTCTTTTGAACCTAATTATTTTGTAGTCATTGATAAGTGAAATGACCATATATTTGTTTATTTGAAAGAGGATGTCTTAATCATTGCAAAGAATTAAAGTGAAAGATATCCATGTCATGTCTTTAAGAATGTTCCTTGTAAATTTACAAGTAGCTTTAGAGATTATTCTCCTTTAGAAATCGAAGATGTGTGTGTGTGTGTGTATGCATTATATATAGGTATAGATATATTTTAAAAATTGTCCCTTGAGTGTTAGACCTGGAAAGAATGTTACTGAAAGAAGTAACTATTTATTGCTTTCACTAGGCCAGGTCACAGAAGAACTCATAAATTTCAGTGAGTGAAGAGAGGGTTAGAAATGCACCCTTGAGTGAAGATAAGGAGAGCCTGATGTGACATTTTTCCATTTCAGACAACATTTACAACTTCTTTGGAGCTAGTCTGAGTTTATTTCTTTATACCCAGCACCTTTCACCATACTATACTCCTGTAGACACACTAGTGATATTTGAAATCCTGTAGTCCAGTAGTTGGTTTGCTAGGCTAATTATAGACATTTGGGTAACTGTTCTATGCCTGCTTAATGTCCAAGACAACAGTAGACTATGTATTTTAGATCCTCAAATTCTTGATACTTGCTGGTTTAAAGAAAATGTATAAAAAAACTTAATTTTAATGCATATGTAACTTTACTATTCCTAGATTCTATAACTTTGGAAGAAATGTTCAAGCAGTATTTCTCTGGTTAATTTACTTACAGCTGAAAAAAATGTTTTTATTTGAAGGGAATATTACAATGAAGTAGCCACTTGATACAAAGTCAATTAAAAATATGTTAATATTGCATATTGAAATATCATCTGAAAGATACTTGAGCTCTGGTGCCGTCATGGTATAATTTAACCAGAAGATGGCAGTGATGATCCTCCTGTGCTACCTGCAATAATAATTGTGAAGTATACCAAATTCAGTTTCTTGGAATATGCACATCCCACTGGTATTTTATAATATGGCATTGAAAACTTCCATCTCATGGGATAAGTTTTTGCTCTTTTTGCTTTATCTACTGTGAAAAATGTACATTTCTTTATAAGAAGGGATTAAGAATATTTTGGGTGTCTGTATCTTTGTACACTTCAGTTATTAATCTGAATACTGGGGTAAGAAAGTTAACTTCAGTCTTGCCTTCTTTAAGTTGCATGCTGTCATTTTTTTGTTATGCATCACTTTTAAAAGGCATGTTACTTTATGGCTTGTTTGCATTTTTTACCCAAATTCCTGGAAATTAATGGACTCTTTAAAGGAGACATTCATTCCTTTTTTTTTTTTTTGTATTTTGTTCATAGAGTGACTCTTCTCTAAATTTTCCTTTTAAAGGAAAAAGAACTAAAACGATTTAAACTTGCATCTTACTGTTTAAAATTATTACATTAGGGATAATTGCCTTTGACTTAGAATTCTTCTAAAACTTAAGTGAAACTTTATGGACTAGAATTACTTCATAGTTGTAATTTTGGAATTAATTTTTCTTGTTAACCATTTTGTGATTTTAAAAGTAAAATGTTAGCATAGAAGGAATTGTCTCCTTTGAAAGCTAGTGCTAATGTTCAGTGGTGGCTCAGATCAAAATGCACTTCCATAGTTGTCTTTAGGTTTGTTTTTGGTTTGTTTGTTTGTTTTTAATATCAAGGCCAAATGCACTATATCAAAGGAACTGCACGGATGTCCAGCATGCATTGTTAACTTTGTCTTTTTTCCCTTTTTTTCTACTGTTCATTTTCACTCATGTGTTTCTTTTCTTTTTTTGTTTGCCATTTTCCTTTGTGTTAATTACTTCATGTTAAATTAATTTTGAAACATCATAAGCTGTACAACCTCTTCGAGTAGTAACAGCGGATACCTGTCTGTTTCACTATTTAGTCCCTCCTCCTATGTCTCCATCTTCCAAATCTGTGAGTACTCCAAGTGAGGCTGGAAGCCAAGACTCTGGAGATGGCGCCGTGGGATCTAGGTACAGTAATTTTCTTTTAATATTTTAATGATGGAATGCTTTCATTGCCCAAATACTGTTGATACTTTAGAAGAATTCTAAATAACAGTGTTGAATTAGTGTTGATATTTTGAAATCTGATTGGCGTAAATGTTGCTTGAATTAAACTGGGAAAACTTATTTTAAAATATTTTAATTTTATTATACTGGATTAAGTCAGCAGCAGTGATTTCATGCCATTTTATATTTTGATAAAAAATAGGTTCAGAGAATATACTTTAAAATGTTTTTCTTTGAGCCCTAAGAAAACTTGTTGATTATGTTTTTGGAATCAATGAAAAATAGTATGGAAAGTCTTCTCTGGGATAAACTCCTCATATGATAGATGAGCTTATTCTCTCTTCTCAGTATTAGGATGTTGTATTAATTACTAGTTTCACTCATTGAGGGAAAGAAAAGGTTGCACAAAGCATTAGAAATAAAGAAATAAAGTGCTAAGAAAATATTCAACCTTTTTCATTGTTAGTATTTTCTGAACTTACCTTCCTTTTATTAAAAAAAAATCTTTTAGATTTGTTTTAGCATCCTGTACACATGTAATTTCCCAGCAAAAAACTTCAGTTATAATTTAAGTTGCTGCTGAAAAACCTTTTAGGTTTTGTATATTAAACCTCTAATCCTTCTACTTTGGTCTTAACCTTTTTCTTTGTTACCTCTAATAGTATTTCAGTTCTGTATTTTGGTGCTTTTAATTAGGTGCTGAAAACATTTAAAAGTACAGACAGCTTTCTGCTGTCTGTGGCAGTTAAAGCTAAGTGTATGACAAAACTTCTTAGCTAATCTAAAGCTCTTGTTTTTTACCAAGCATTAGCTTTCCTTCCCCACCCCCCCAAAAATTCTTTATTTATGTGACACATAGCAGCAGTTTAAATATGAGTTTTTGCATTTCTTGGTCTCCTGATTGAAGTTGAGACAAATAATGCAAGTTCAGAAATGCAGGAGAAAAGGAGGAAGAAAAGAAGTAAAGGGTTTGGGTAATCCATAAAACGAATGCTATAATTATTCTTTAAATAAGGAGTTCTTTTTTAGCAGTCCAAATAATGAAGTGATATGAAGTTGTTTTCCTGGGCTGTTCTACAGTCTTACCCAAAGTTCAAAGTGTTAATTTCCCAGTAGTATCATAATTGGCTAGACCAGAATATACATGTTGCGCATGCGTGCGCGCGCGCACGTGTGTGTGTGTGTGTGTGTGTAAATTGCTTTAGTAAAATGTGTCTCCTGAGACTTTATTCATTCCACTTGAACCCTACCACTGGCCGTGTCCATTTGGGTAGAGCAAAATGGAAAGATGAGGCAATTAGCAGGGTAATTAAGCAAGTAAAAATAACTTACTGTAGAGATTGGTTACATTTAGTGGATGGATGATTGTAAAACTAACCATTTTACCTTCCTAACATGTTAAGACAAGGGAAATAGTTTTAAAAATCAACAGTGTTAGAATTTAATAAAATAGTTCCATCTGTCTTGGATCAAATTAGTGCATTCAAAAACTATAGGTAATAAAGGTCAAATGTATTTAATAGTGCAAATAATATCCCAGTAGTCAACATTTTATATTTTATCCGATGATTTCTTTGTTTGCCAAATAGATTTCCAAATAATAAAATTATTCCTTTTTTTGCACCATCATAATCATAATCATCGTCTTTCCAAAATAATGGAAAGATTTGTTACATGTTATAAATGTATGCTTTGTATTATATATACCTATTATATAAGTATCACATTTAAAAGTGGTTTTCAGTTTCTCTTTTGGGGAGTGGAAATTTTTGTCATCCTATCATAGTTGACTTCACAATAGTACCTTCACTACCTCCTTAGTTTCTTAATTCTTAAATTTAATAATTCTAATAGTTTAAATTTAATTATAAATTAAATATCTTTTGAAATTTTTTGAGAAGTTTTTGACTTCTAATAAACATAAGAGAAGATTTCTTAAAGTGTTGCAAAAATAGCTTGAGATACATGTTATTGAGGACAGATTGCATGATTCACTCAGGAAAACTTCTCATATCTTAATTTTGATATTATTAACATATATAAAACAACATATATATAGCTTATATGTAATATATGTTATTATTAGCATTAACAGTTGTGAACATTAACATTACTAACATGGACAAGTCACTTAAAGTACTTCAAGCCTCAGTTATTTCATGTGTAAAATGGGACTAATAATTACAGTATGGAACTTACTATATATAAGGTACTTGGCAAAACTTAAAGCACTATCTATATGTAAGATACATGATTTGTTAGTGTTAATGTTCTTACAGAAAATGATTGCATTATTTTTAAGCTCATTGCTCACCCTATCATTTTAACATGTAGATATAAATTCTCTAAGAACAGTATGTTACGTTATGTTTACAGTGAAATACAGTTTGTAAGTGTCAAATAAGTGAGACATGGAATTACACGGGAACTTTAAAAAAATATACTATTGTTTTCTAGAAAAAAGGAGAAAGAAGTGGTATTATCTAGCAAGTTTTCCCAGATTTATTTTGTGGTTGCTCAAGAAGGAACAGGGAGAAACCCAACTTTTTTTCTGTACACATCTTAAAGAAAATTCAAAAACCGTAGCAGTAGACAGGGCGTGGAGACCAGGTTTTGGAATTCCTTCTTCATGATGACTTTTTCTACTTCACTATTAACTCAGATACTCTAATAGAGTTGTCATACCATCAACATAAGTATTCTTTATGATGATGCAGATTGTAATTCATTCCTGAAACTGCCTGCCCTCCCATAAATTTGTCTCCTTAATTTTACTGTTACTCATCTTAATTATTTTTGTAATAGCGAGAATTTTTGAAAAGTTGAATTTTGACGTATTTTCTTAAGGCATAATTATAACTGATATAAGTCCTATGAAATACCTCACTTAATTTTGATAGATATAAATTAATCTGAATTCTATATAATAGAATTCTATATAGATATTAGCCTGAGACATTTTAGCATTTATTTTTAGATAGAAATAACCTTAAACATTTAGGGCAAAACAAATAAATATTTACTTGGAAATATGTCTCATTTGAAAAATAAATGATTAGCACCAAGCATGTCATAGAACATTAACTTTTCCCTTCCATTCCAATAAATATTTAACATGATTGCTACATAAATTAAACACCTATGATTTAAAAAGAGTATGTTGATGTCCTTTCTGGTCCTGTTATTTTATAGTATCTTTTTATTAAAATTATAGTCTGATTTAAAAACATAAAATCTCAAAAGAATGGAGGGAAAGATAGCTACCTAATTTTCAGAAATGTCTTAGGGTTAAAATAAGCAAAGGAATTTAGCTTTGAGAGAAGTGAGGGAATTGGTTGGGAGATGAACAAGGCATTCTTTGACAGTAAAGGACAGAGTGATGAGCATTAAAAAACCAGAAAGTTGGATAGGTGAGAATAGAGTAAAAGAATAGAAATGTTAAGAAGAAATATTGAAAGGAAAATTATGAGCCCTAAAAGTTCAACAAGTGAAAAGATCTAGCATGTTTGCCAGGATTCTGTAATTGAATGGGAGAAAAAAAAACTTTGGGAGGGGCAGTGGACTAATAAGGGGCAAGGGAGAGGAGAGAAATATTGAGATACATTTTATAGAATCCCCAGGTTATAGACAAGTAAGTGGGGAGTATAGTTAGTCAAAAAAGAAAAGATCAAAGTGTCTTAATCTCCATTTCTTAGTGCTAAGAACATTTCTAGTGGAAAAATGTAAAAGATTATGAGAAATGAAATTTGCAACTCTATAGAAATGAACATTGTATCTTATTAATAAATAAGTAGTTTCTCAACCTTAATCTAAACTTCTTGGGAATCAAATTTTTTTTTTAAGTTCTGATTTTTCACTTCCCCACATTCCTCTTTCTTCTCCTTTTCTTCCTTTGGCTTTCTTAATCCTTAGTGACCATCTTTTCCTTGAAGAAGATGGGGGTGAGGGGAGAAGCAGCCAGATGAAAGGCAGTCAGTTTTACTAATTATTAGTAGCTGTGGTTAAAGGTTTGTTGGGAGAAAATGTAGAAGAGTTGACTGAAATCAGAGTTTTCAATTAGCTATGAATTTCATTTCTTCATTTTTTTCTATCTGCAAACTCCTGTAATCAAACACTAGTTTTAAAAAACACATTGCTTCTCTGCTTTGCAATGCCTTTTCATTTCCGGGTAGGTTTTGAAGTCAGCTCCTTCCATTTAAAACCATATTTGATTTCAAACTAAAATCACTTCTCCCTCTACATGCAATTTTATGTCATTGATAGCAGCTATAGCAGTCATTTTATCATATAGATTCTGAAGACACAACATTCCTTGTGGAACATCTCTTGAAATCCCCTTTTAGTCTAACAAAGCCCAAGTTTTTTGCCTTCATTGCTTAGTACAAAGCAGATCTTCCCTGTCGTCTCCTCCTTCCTCTCTCTCTCTCTCTCTCTCTCTTTCTCTCTCTCTGAATACTTTGCAGAATCTTCTTAGAAATGGAGAAGACTTTTGTAGTCTGGCTTTAGTTTTATCTTACATAAAGTTTCCAAAGCTTACTATTTGCATTTAAAAAAAAAGTTTCACTGAATTTCCAGTTATTTAAGTGTTTGTGTACTTTTATAAGCCAATTAAATTGGTAAATCCAGCAGACACAATCACATAGTGTCTATACTGGTACATTTGAAACTTCTTGTGTTTTCTTTAAATGTGCGGAAATATATTTTACTAAAATTAGAGTATTAATGGATTGCACGTGTTTATGTTTAATGTATGTATAAGGAATGTGGTCTTCACATATTGCTATGTATAACTGAGCTTTCATTCATAATTGTAAGAATGCTGGTATGAAGAAATGTCTTTTTGTTCTCTAGTAGAATTGGGGGTAGCTGACTAGACTAGTTTGAGCTAATTCAGACAATTGTTTTTGTTTATTTTCCAGCAAAGCCAAAAACAAATTAATTTAGGTTAAATTTGCTTTTTAAAAAAGCAATATAAACAGTGTGTGTTTAATGTGTTTAATTATATTTTAAATATTCTAATGTAATTTTTAAAGACTGAATTTAGTTTAGTTGCTTTCAGAAACAGATGACATATAGAAGAAGCCCAAGGCAGTGCTTAACCTGTAAATTACAGCAGGGTCACGTTTTGGAAATTCTAGTCGTTCAGTATCCCAGTGGAATAGTCTTTTTTGGTTTCCTTACCAAAAGGCTTATGTGTTGACTCATTTCCTTAACCAATATGACAATTTCCTGCACATATTTAATGCTGTGGGCAATATTGTTACTATGCTAAGATTTTTTTTAACTGATTTTGTGTGATAAGGATGCAACAGTTGGTGCCTTAACTTGCTGTGATTTACAAATAACTTACAATTTGGGCAAATCTTATTTGCTGTGTGCTCTTATCTGCTCTTGTGCAGTTTGTATTTTCCAAAAATATTGGGCATATCTTTTAACTGCTCTGAATTATATGTTTGGATCTTTAACCATGTTTTCATTTCTGCATGAACTGAAGCTTTGAATATTAACTGTTTTAGTTTCTACTAACCAGGATGTTAGTTTAAATCTTGAACAATGAATAAACAATGCTTCTTACACATTCATAGAAACTATTTGCTTCACTAACTTATGACCTTTTTTACTAATGCTGCATGGTTGGCCTACAACCAATCAGGACGCTGCATTGGGATACTGATCCATCAGTTCTTCAGCTTCATTCCGATTCTGATTTGGGGTATTGAATAGATTTATCTTCCATTTTTATAAGTTAATTTGATATCTTGTGAAGTTATTCTCATATAAAATATAAAGCAGTACAAATTGAAAAGTGTTACAGTTGATAGCTCATTTATCTGGCACATAAGTGAATTTTTGTATATAATTAAGAGATCAAAAGTTTAGGGTTTTTTTTTTTATCCTTTTGGATGTAAGCATTTCTAAAATTTTCCCACTTTTCTAAAATAAGTTTGCTCTAATACATGTAACTTAGTAGCTAAATCAAGTTTGAGGGAACTGCATGAGGCAATATGACCGTCTAAATAATTTTCCCAGATCCACAAAGCTAGCCAATATCAGGTACAGAGTATATGTTGAACATAATTTGACCTTTTCTGAATAATTCAGGATTATCCTGAACATTAATTATTGCACTATGCTCTAACTGGGTAATGTTCCCAGTAGTTTTTGAGGTGTTAAGGCTGTTTGTCCCTCTGCCAAAGTCTCAAGATGCTCTTCTTTTTTAATACTTTGGTCTGATTTTTTTTAGTTTTTCCATTTCCCCATTTAGTTGTCATTTCTGGATACCATCAGTATGCCTGCTTTGAGTCACCCTTCCACAATTTTGTATTGCTACTTCTAATCTGTTTGTGGTCTGAAAAATGAGATTAAGAATTCTTTAAGAAACTCAGTTGTCAAATGAAAGCAAGTAGCTTCTGAGAACCCAAGCCTTAGGACTTAAGTTCTGTAACATCAGTTTTACTGTGTTCAGAAACCTTTACTTCTGAATTTTCACCACTTGTTGTTCTAGATTATTGAGATTGCCCGATAAATGAGATTTTACTGTACTGGAGGGAGGGGGGATATGCATATATGATATACTATAATTTTGTTGCAATAAGGGCCATATGCATTCAGGTCAGTAATTTGTCCCTAATGCAGTTGATTTAGAATTAACTTTTGATTTTCTTTTTCCCCTTCAGAAGTTTAAATGATTAATTTCCCATATGGTTTGACATTTAGTTCTTAAATTTTTTTAAATATGATCATTTCAATTCCAGATTACTTAAAGTTCTCCTAAATTTGCCCACTTAATACTTCATTTCATCACATTTGCCATCTATTCCTTTATTTTGGGTAATAATAGTCCTAAAGTAGAGAACACATTTTAGGTTTTATTAAGCCCCATACAAATATTGAATTTCTGTGCTCAAAACATTTGTTGCAAAGAGTTTTTTAATTGGCTAATAATTTCCATAGACCAAATCAAATCAAATCACATATTGTTTGGTTTCAGAATGCTGAAAAATATTTAAAAAGAAATTTTAATATAAAATCCCTTGTTAAGACACTTATTTGAATATTATGATGATGCTACTTATACCCTGGGAGTTTCAGCATATATAGAAATAGAGGCTGAACTTGTGGTTTTATTGGTAAAGTAAACTCTCTCTACCAATGCAGAGTTAGTACCTTCTCTGCAACTGACAATCTTAAAAAGTTGCCTAGAGCGTTTTTAAAAGTTTAAGGGACTTGCCCAGAGTCATACAGCCACTAGGTATGAGAGATAGTTCTTTCTGACCTGAAGACTGGTTGGTGTTCTATACACTCTGCCATCCTGTATGTGAGAGAATATAAATATGGAATATAATTTATTTTAAGGGAAGGTTTACTTAAGACCTTATTGCTGAAAGCTTATTCATGAATTTGTTAAATAAATGCCAGTTTAGATGACACAAGTTTGAAATCACTTGTAATTCAAAATTTTGAGGACATTCAGAGAAGTTCATCCAAATGCCTAAAATGGATGTTTTGTTATCCTTTTCTCCATCACCCTGTCCTTCCATACCCATCCCCAAAATGAAACAATGAGTGTTTATTTTTTAATCTTCCTTTGCCTTGAGAAATGAAAAAATGTTTTATTAGGGAACTTGTATAATTTTATTATGTGTGATCTTCAAAAGATAATGTATTTAATAAATATGATGGTACCTCAGTTGGGCCTTATGTAAAGTTGAGAGTAATACAGATTAGGCAAAAGAATAATGAGAGTGGTTAAAATTTAAAAACCCAAGCTGGAAATAATCATGATTGCCAATTTTCTGCAAAATGAAAGACATAAAAATAGTATTTTAATAAAACCCCTAAAGTGATTTGCTTCATTCTGAATCTCTATGGAAACTGAAGTTATTATTGAGTGAATCTCAATTGTCCTCTTTCCCTCACTTAGAAAATATGATTATTTCAAAACACTTTTTTGAAAATGCCTCAACCAATAAGTCTAATTCAACTCACCCACCAGGAAACTAATTTCTTAAGTATTTTTTAATCTAACTTTATTCTGTTCACTCAGTAAAAATAATTTTGTGTATTTTAAAATCAGCAGTTCTATAATATTCAGAACTATCTTACAGTTTCATTTAGTTATTTTTCTTTTTGTTAAAATGAGACTAGTTAAATTCATTTAAAATTTGTGATCATAGTAATTTTATTTTTATCTAAATTATAAATATATATTTTTAGCAGTGTGGGGTGAAAATATATTTTATGTTATTAATTTCTTAAACTATGTGGTTTGAAATTGTAAATGTGTGCCATATATATATTTTAAAAAATTTGTATTCATTTTATTTAGAAGAGGACCTATTAAACTTGGGATGGCTAAAATTACACAAGTTGACTTTCCTCCCCGAGAAATTGTCACATACACAAAAGAGACTCAGACACCAGTTATGGCACAACCAAAAGAAGGTAAATATCAATTTTTGTATTTCTCATGGATTCTCAATTCTGTATTGGTTTATTTTGAAAGTTTTTGAAATATGGTGATTTTTTTTAAATTGAGAAAGTGATAGAAGTTTAAACTGGTCTACCTTGTATTTTTACGTATTTTGTGTAATACCTTAATATTTATGTATTTCATTTTGTCATTTGTTTTGCTAAACAGTAAATTAGTTGAAATGTCTTATTCTTATTTGAGTACAGTTTTTCAAAATATAAAACTATTGTTTTCTGTTACATCTGTATTTTAATAACATTTTGATATTCTCTATAATTGTCTGTCTATGAAGGTGAATGATAGATTCACCCATTCATAAGGTCATTGATTTAGAACTGGAAGGGTTCTCAGAGGCCATCTAGTACAACCCCCATCCTCCACCTCCCACCACCTGCCATTTTAGTCATGTGCTCCAGCATGTGTGTAACTACCTTTGATTAGCATAGATTAGATTTGTACATAAGCATTTTTATTCATTAGTCATAGAAATTTTCTTTTACCATTACAAAAATCTTGTTGAAAGCAGTGTAGGTTAGGTTGAAAAGTACTGAAATAACACTTTTCTACACTTTGGAGATACAGAGTTTATGCAGAGAAACAGTCCTGATCTGTGTCCAATAAAATGGATGGAGAATCATAATCTCTAACTTCCATTAGAGAATGTTACTCCTCAAACATAATTGTTATTATCTGCTCTTTTACTCTGTTGCAGAGTCTCAAGCCAGTGACCTTCTTTTTTTGATATGTTCAGGTTTTCACATCTGCAAAAATTGTCTGTTCCAGTTAACTAGCAAGGCACAAAAATTATGCCCCTAGAAACAGTCACTTGTAAGGTCACACAGAGAGTGTAGATTTAATTTATAAAAATCTTAAAGAACTTAATTTCATAGTAAAGCCTTTTTGTGGTTAGGGAAAGGAAATGGTTTAAATCACAGATTCTAATTAAAACTATGGCCCATTTAATTTAAAAATTAAGTCCTGCAACACTTAATGTTCTCCATATTTGTCCAGGAAATGTTTATAGTGTTTATAAAATTGCCAGTGCTTTAATTTGGGTACAAGATAACATACATCAGTAATGTACTTCTTTACTGCCACATTATCAAGATGTATAACTTAGAAAATGGAATGCAGATAGAACAAGGGTCACTTTTTCAAGTATCATTTAATTTAAAACTTAATGATGGTGTTTTTAACGACATGATGATAAAAATCAGTTTGTTAAACATCTCAGATATTTTCAAAATGAGAAGTGCCCTAATGCTGTTTTTGTATACTTTCATAATATATTAATATTAACTAAGTCCAATTTGTGTGATGTTACATTTTAAAGTGTATTTTTGACATGAAAATATGAGTGTTTTATAACATTTAATTTGATTAGCAGGTTTGAATAAGTAGCTACTATAATAAGACTGCACAGACTCCCAACCTTTTTTCCATTTTATTCAGATGACTTAAATAATTACACAAGTGGCATCATGGTCTAGTGAATAAATTATTGTATTGCGAATTGAGAGGTTTGTGTTCTTTTTCATTCAGTAATTTGGGAAAGCCAGTTAGCCTCTGCATATATCAGTTTCCCTGCTGGTAAGATATAAATAATTCTATTTAATTCTTAGGAGGATCATTGGTATGATACCAATGAATTGCTTTCAGAAGACTGTGTATAAGGAGTTTTCTTTGGATGATTCTGCTATCTTAGATCTAGAAGTAACATTAAAGGTCATCTAGCCCAGCCCTCAAGTAAAAAATAATTTCTCCTAAGATTATTTATAACATTTTACTGGGGGATCATTCCTTTCTACTTATGTCCTTTGTATCCATTATTTCCATATATTTTCCCAACTTTTAGTTTGGAAGCTCCTTGGGAATAGGGAGTATGTCCTACATATCTCCAGTGTCTAGAACTAAGCCTTGCTTAAGTAACAGTTTAGTGAATATTTGTTTTTAGTGAAATCCTTTCATTTTACAAATGAGAAAACTGAGTCCCAGAAAGGGTTACTAAATTGCCACATTTTGTGCAACTAACTACGCATATAGCTTGTCGAACCCTGGCTTTGTGACTATTAGTCCAGTGGTCTTTCTGTTACACCACACCGTGTCTCTGGGATCTCACTTAGAGAGTGATTGAAAGGGAAATTAAATTTCAGCTGTTTTCAAATGTTAATGCAAGGGATCTTGGATAATTATACTGACCTTGAAAGGAACATAGTGTTATACTTTTATTAGAATGAGACTATTATGTAGACTAAATGTTTTCAGTTTTGTCTCATGATTAAATTGCTTTGCATCTTAAAATTTTGTAAGATCATATGAAAAATACATAGATATAAATCATGTAAGTATATATGCCATAATGTATAGAACTTCTTGGTCATCTGTGTTCTTCTGGCAGATAATTTGGTATTTTCAGATGACATGAAACTGGGAGGGATAGCTAACATGTTGGATGGCAAAATAAGGATCGGAAGAAATCTCAGCAACCAAATTCAACAAATGGAAGGAGACATAGTAAGTCCTATACTGAGGTTTAAAAAAAATCAGCTGTTTTACTACAGGATGGAAGAAAATGACCACGTAATAGTTCTTACGTTAAAAAAGTCTCAGGGGTTATAGCTTCCAATAAATTTAATATATGTCGTCATTGTGACATGACATCCAGAAAAATCTAAGGCAGCCTTAGACTATGTTAGCTAAACATAATATCCAGAATTAAATTCAGTTCGCCATGTTTAAGTGCCAGACACAGAGTAAGGGATGTGAGCTTAGTCACGTCCAATTCTTCATGACCCCGTTTGAGGCTTTCTTGGCAAATATACTGGTTTGCCATTCCCTTCTTTAGCTCATTTTTCAGTTGATGAAACTGAGGCAAATAGGGTAAAGTGATTTGCCCAGGGTCACACAGCTAGTAAGTATCTGAAGTCACATTTGAACTCAGGTCCTCCTAACTACAGGGCCAGAGCTCTATTCACTGTGCCATCTACCTGCCCCAGTCTCATCATACTCTGAAATTTTAAGGCACATCTACATTATTGTGTTCAGATCTGAGTACCATGTTTTAGGAAGAACAAGGACATATTAGAGTACATCCGTAGGAGGATGACCAGGAGGGTGAGGGGGGCTCCACACAATGTTATATGTTGATTACTTATAGGAACTGAGGGATGTTTAATCTAGAGAAGAGAAGACTTGGTAGGGAAAAGAATATAATTGTCTTTAAGTAATTAAAGGGCCATACTGTGAAAGAGAGATTAGATTTGTTTTTACTTGGCCCCAGAAGGCAGAATTATGGACGATGTCTTGATGTATGGAAAAATTTCCTAAGAACCACAAAGGGAATAAGTTAGCTCTTAGGGTAACGAATACCCCATTATTAGAGGTCATCAGGTAGAGGCTCAATAACACTTTCAAGGAAGTTGTAGAGGGTGTTACTGTTGTAGTATGGCATATACTAAATGATTTCTGAGATTCCTTCCAGTTTTGAGATTCTATGATTTTTTTAATGGTTTGTTACTGTTACAGTGAAGTGGGTTTTTTATTTAGAATTTCTCAGTGACTGCAACAAAAGAAAAAAATGCTATTTTTAAAAGGTTGCAGTCATTTTAATAATATAGATATTTTTAACAACTATAACCTGATTTCAGCTGAGCTTATAAGGGTCTCTTTTAATACATCACTATAATTTGCATTCAGTTCCGACAAGTAAATTAATATTTTTGACTCTCACTTTTCTTATTGGTTCGAGGAGAATAGTAACTGCTCCTGCCTTACATCATCAAGATGTTGTCAAGATCATGAGATAATGTACATAAAAGTGTTTTGTAACTGTAAAATGTCATATAGATTTAAGGGAGGAAATGAAGAGTAAATGAAACAAGTGAAATTTACATATAGATATTTCCAAGTTATGAGAACCAAGATATGTGAACAGTTTGAATCCAGAAACTTGGTGTTTTGGGTTTTTTATAAAGCAAAGTAGAGAATAAAAGTCACCATGGCCTGACTAATGAAAGGTGAAATTGGTGAAATTAAATCGTTTTCTCAGGATGTTTCTACCTCTTCACAACCAACTTTGCAATTGTTCTTCATAGGATGGGTGCATTTATTAATAAGCTTATATGTTCCTGGGGTTTTAGAATTGGAAAGGAGCATAGAGATCATCTGTTCCAAACCTTTTGTTTTACAGATGAGGAAACTGGGATTTGAAACCAAATTTTCTGACTTCAAATCCAGTGTTCAATTCATTGCATCATGTTGCAAATTTCATAGGGGCCACAAACACTCAACAAGTACTTATTGAGTGCCTACTATGTGTGGTGCACCAAATTACCCTCTTTTCAGCAGAGGTGGTCCTTCCTCTATGACAGGGTTGAGATGCGTAATTGGAGTAGAATGATCCTTGGGCTATTCTTAAACTATGGAAATAAAGGGTGTTATCAAATGATGTAGAAAGAAAATTACTTCCATGTCCAGGGCTCTTACATTAAGTTTCATGGCATAATTTGTGGGGCTTGGGGGGAAAGGGGAAGAGAGAAACCCTGAAATTAGGGTTTTTATAATGGAAACACTTTAGACTTAACTATAACGGTGCTTAGCCATTGCTTTAATACAATGGTTCTCAAACTTATCCTGGTTGGTTCCCATTTAAGAGCTATAACAAATTTTCAAGACTCACCATGAAACAAAATTGCCCAAATCTCCATTTGAGTGTAAGAGACAGTGAATTAAAGTTGTTGGTCTAAACTTGGGGAGCCTTGATAATCGGTGCAAAAATAATATCGACACACAAATGTTGTTAGCCTTAACCCATTGTCTATCTTCCTTTCAAAATTTTTTACGTAGATGTGTTTCCCCCTGATTTAAAAAAGATAATTTTCTTTTGTCTGACCCTTTTCCTTATTTTCCCTCTTTGGTCGTCTTCTTTCTTTCTTCCAAGTTTACTCTGTAAGTTGGTAGTGCTGTTTCTGCACTGAGGTGCTTTACTTAAAACACCTGCTGTGAGTGAAATTGACTAGGATCATGTGATCTCAGTCAATTTCACTCACTGCAGGTAAAGAGCTTCATTGTAGGAACATGGAGCTGTGTACTCTCCACCTTCTAGCAGTGTTTGCCAGTGGATACACTACTGGAAAAGTTAGGCTACTTAAACTGGATTTCTTTGACTTTTGTAAAAGTTCTTGTGACCATTTTTGAAAATTACTTTTTTTAATTGGATTTCTTCTTGAGATTGAATATTGATATTTGTTCTAATTGATCTGGAAGTTTGATTTTTTTTTTCCTCAAATACATTTTTTAACTTTGGGAATTAGGCTATATACAGCTCTTGTTCTTTAATCCCTCTGTAATAACGGCAAGGCTGTGGCAATGGGAATTACAACTCCCATTTATGTGATGTTTTATGTTTATAATACACTTAGTGATAAATTCCCATTTGATGCTCACAACAACCTTGGGTGGTAATTTTAGTAGGTATTGTTCTTTTTTTTAACTTAAAATAATTGAAACTCAGGTCCTGTGATTTGCCCAAGGTCACCAAGTATCCAAGTGGAAGCCTTGAAATTCAAACCAAGGACTTCTGATTACAGATCCAAAGTGCTTTCCATTATATCATAGGCTTTGCTTGCCAGACGATGTGTATTTCTTGGTTCTCATTTCTACGTGATATATTGTCTCATAACTTTTAATGTTATTCAAGTGCATATTAATAGCAGTAAATCAAAATGTTCCATTTCTTAAAGGATTTGCAAAGAATATAATGAAACATGGTGTCATTGAGTATTTTGCTTATATACTTAAAATATATACTTAAGTATAAAGCCTTAATGTGAATAGATAAGAAATTTGGTTATGAGAAAATCAATTATTTGAGAAGAAACAAAGATTTTACAATATCACTGGTTGGGTATAAATGGTTAGCAGCCAAAGTAAAAAAAAAAATATGAATTTTTATGGGGAGAGGGATAGGAATCAAATTCATAAGCTGTTGTAACTAAGTAAAAGAAGTAGAATCATTAGAGGCATTGTTAGAAAAGTAGCTCTGCCATCAGAACATAAATAACAGGCTGTTTCTTAGTGAAAAAGTCAGCCATTGATTGTTTTTTTGTTGTGGAGGAACAAAATCATTTAAAAGACCATGTGAACTTAGAGGTTTGGATATGTCAATAGATCACAGATAATGCATAAAATTGGTTCTGTTGTGTGTGTCTCAAGTTATACTAGCTTAATTTCATTGTTAGAAGGTATAGGGATCCTGTTATTCATTTTTGCTTTGACAGAATGAGGTATGGAAAGAGGAAATTATCAGGCAAGTGGAAAATAACATTCCTCAAAATGAAAATGGTGCAGAAAAGAAGTTGTGTCTTCATAAATACTAATGGAAAATCAATTCTCTATTTCTGTTAAAAACTTGTTTTTTTATTTTTCAAAGGTAAAAAGAATGATTTAAAAACTGAATAAATAGCCTTATGGTAAGGGACTTTTTGCTCCTTCCCTAATACTTAAGTATGTGCCTCTTTTTATGAACTAGATGTGTTCACAGAAGTTACATAAATTCAATTTCTAAATTGAATTGCATTTTAAAAGTACTGTAGAAATATTCTAGTTAAAGAAATGCTGTAGTAAATTCTTTTTGTAATGTAAATAATTGGATTTAATCTTTTTTATGTCATTAGGTTGTTTTACATTAGCTTGAAGAAGGATACATGTGCCCAACAATGCTAGAGAACATGATACATTCATATAGAGCAGAGTACACATGTGAATAATTATTCAACTTAACTGGAGACTAGCTTTATTATGACACAGAAGATAGTCAGTAAATCATAGAATTAGAATGTTTAATGAATGAATCAATTTGATTTTTGATTAGGGAGGGATATTCATAATCAAGATACTTTGTGGGATTTTTTTAAAGAGAATTTTCATTTTAATGGTATATTTTATTGTTAAATAGTATTTAATTTTAGTGTGTATCACAAAGGTATTTTTGAAATAATTTTATGGCAGGATATTTAGCTTTAGGATATTATTAGAAAATGCCTTGAATGTACAGTGAAATACAGATGGGAAAACTTGATCTGAAGACACCTTCAGCTTAACAAAAGCCACCCATTTCACAGATGATTTAACTTTGATTAACCTACTGTGTAGCAACAGATTACTCAGACAACTGGAACTTCACTCTATAGTGTTATTGCTAGATACAGCTTAATTTCCAGCACAGCTTTTCTTTCCATCTCACCAAAATACATCACAATTTTGATGTTAACTCAAAGTAAAAATTCAGTGGTTCATTAAACCTAGTTTTAGCATTCATTGACAAGAGATTTGTCATTTTAAAAGTAACTGCTACTTTTGTGCACTCTTTACTGCTCAGTTTATAACCTTAGATCCCCTGTCAGAAAAAGCATGGAGTTAACCACTTAGCATATCGTAATGAATATTCATCAATAAATTGATGTGACATGGCAGTACCATTTTTCAGTCTTCCTACTCCTGTGTAGTTTTTTTTTCAAGTTTTAAATATGTACTAATACAGCAAGGACTAGTATAGAATGAATTTAATAATATATATTAATTGAAAAAGTAGTAAACACTTCATGTCCAGAACATTAGCATATGATAAAGGAAATATATTATTTTCAATAGCTTTATGTTGGGATTCTTTTTGAAGAGTTATTAAATTAGTGAGATTGGATACTTCAGTAAATTTAATCCTTATGTGGATGCTTATGTTACTCAATCTGTTTTGTAACTATTTAGTTCATGACTGTTCTTTTGCTTATGGAAATAAATAACTTTTTCCCATTTTTCTCAATTTTTATAGATTAATATTTCTGAGACCTAAACTTTAGGGTTGATAGTAGCTTTAAATCAGCAGTTTTTTAAACTGGAGATCATTCTAAAACATAGTCATTCTGAAACTTAAATAAAGTGAACATATTTAAATAGCTACTGTACTATCATCAGATGCAAACAATAATATGTATGGATATTTGGTATTGAGAGTGTCATATATGGAGGGATACAGATCACTGCATAATATATTCCATTTACATTTTAAATGTTAAGAGAGAGAGATCTTCTACAAGATCTTTTCTCTAAAATATGTAGATTATGAGGTCACTTAGCACTAAAGTGCTGACCACATGCATTATGACATGAATTTGACATCTGTCTTTGAAAATGGTACTTAGAAGCAGTGTAATGCAATAAAGTTGGGGGAAGAGAAAGAGATGAGGATGGGAGGTCACTGTGTATAATTCATAATGTTAAGGAATGACCGGTTCAGGATGGCAAAAACCCTTACCTTTTGAATTTAGAACTTAACTTTGAATTCAGATTAAATGCAGAATTGATTAGAGTAGCATTTAATAATTAATATGAAACAGTTAAAAATCTGTATTTCCACATATTGGATTTTTAATTTGAAAATATTTGCTTTGCTAGTCTAATGTCATCTTTTACATTAAATGGAATTAAATAATTTTTATTACTTTTACCTGTAAGGACTAGATACCAGCTTTATATTTGAACAGTACAGTGTAGAGCTGCAACCGGTTATACTGTTTTCAGATTAATAGTCCGTTGTACATGAGAATTCATCTAAAAAGGAGTAGTGTCTTTCTGTTTCTCTGTGTGATTATTTTGCCCAAAAAAGCTTTCATTTTTTAAGTAGCACAAAAGCTGTAATTGGCATGCTTTGTAAGGAAGTGTCAATGTGCAAGAGAGTGGAGATCACTAAGAATTCTTTTACGCGTTCTTTCCCCTTTGCACCACCGCCTCCTCAGCAGGGTCACTGAGATCACTAGCTTTTCTTGAAATGGCCATTTTCACTGGCAGGTGCATTATACCCTGTATTTTCAGATTGTTTTTCCATTCTGAATGTTTGGCAGGTTGATTGCTCTGGCTGCATTGACGGAGAAAGGGCTGACAAATGCGGTTGGGCTGGCTGAAAAGACAGTGATTACTGTTTTCCTTTGTGGCTGATTGAGGCCCTTGAAAGGAAAAATTTTAACCTTCACCATTTGGTTCAAAAGTAGGAGCATATATTGAAATCATTCATGCCATTTATCCTAGTTCTGTAAACTTGTCAGAACGTAAAAATCGCTCAATTTCAAGTAATGTAGGATTGGCATACGTCATTATCATTTTGATTAAGTTGGAGGTTGTATCATTGTGTGCATTATGCAGTGTCATTTAAAGCTTTCTTTCCTACAGATACTGTTATATTTTTATTGCCTATACTATAGAGTTAGAAAGATTTTCAGAGCTCTCTAAACCTAACACTATGTGTGTGGTTTGGCAGCTGGTATGGCCTACAAGCTGTATTTTGTTTGCAGGGTAAAGGCTTGTCTGTAGACCTCCTGGAGTGTTGGTAATTGCACAGGCTTGCCATTGGGGAAAGACATGATTGGAAGCAGTCAGGCAAAAAATGTTATGCCATCCCATTGCCACCTCATAGCAGAAAGACACAATCCCAGCAGTACCATCTGGTTGCTGCTATCTAGTCAGCTGGCCTGGCTGCTGGGACCATGGCTTGGCAGCTGGTTCCCATCCCTTGACCACTCTTTGTGTATGTTGTGTGTATGTGTGTGTTAGATAACTTTGAACATGGGTCAGGGAGATGACTCTGACTAACAAGTAGAGTCCCCTTGTTGAATCGTCTCATTACTTGAGATGAAGCATGCTGCAGACTCCTGCTGCCATTCCCTTAAAGGCAGATGAGAAATCTGTTTAACCAATAAAAATGAATGTGTTCTTCCCACAGATCCATTCTAGGATGCAGAGGAAGACAAAATAGGCACTGTATATTCCACAACATTTAAAATAAGTAATTTGAGGTAATTTTCTTGTTTTCAGAATTTGAGAGGACATATGGAATACAAAAGTCCTATAAGCCTTACTTGTCATTAGGCTGCATCATTGTTGCATATTATTTATTGAAATCAAGAGAAAACATTTTCTTTTAAAACGCTTATTGCCAAATAAGATGATGATTGTGATGGAAATTATATTAGTAATAATAATAATAGAAAATAGAATGTGGTCACATTACTGTAAGCTTTAACAAAATCTGCCTTTGAGAATAGCAACTCAGAAAGCTTAATCTAGGCAATTGTTATTCCATAGGAAGATCTATTAGTTATTGAGGAATTTTAAATCACAAGTAAGCAAGTAACTCTGTAAGGTTATTTCAGACATTTGATTTTCTGTATTCTGCACATTAAGGTATAATAAGCATGTTACATAAAACTGTACAGTAGTTTTATGTTGTCCTGTGTTGAATGATAAATGCCTCTAAGATTTCAGAACTTTATATTGGAAATCCTTTACAATTGCTTATTTCTTTTTACACAGCTACAGAAGTTAGTATGACTGTCAACATACTGTATGCTCATTCATATATGAAAGTCTATCCAAAATAAGATTGGATTAACATATTTTGCTTTTAGAGATAGAATTAGAAATCAAAATTTTGTTATTTTTAAAGACAAAATTTTAGAAATTGGTACATTTTGTTTGTACCTTCATCTTTAAAATAATTTATTTTTGTATTAATATGATAATTTGTGAAGCATTGCCTTGTACAGGGCTTTAGGGTTTTTTTGTCATTCTTGTAGAAATACGTTATTCACAATGTTTTTTTTTTTTCAGATGAAGAGGAAGATGATGATGTTGTAACCCCCAAACCACCCACTGAACCTGAAGAAGAGAAAACTTTAAAGAAAGATGATGAAGAAGAAGGTACAAATGATTTTTTCAATGTCTTAATTTTACTTTTAAAATTGAATATATTTCATTGGGATTTACTTTTGTTCATATATTTTCATGACAACAATATTATTGTACGACAAAAGATATTATGTGTGTTTAAAAAAAACAGGTATTTAATGGAGTTGGTTTATAAGTGATTTATCAGATATAAGTAAATCTGCAAGAAAGAAATATTTGTTTTCCAGTCCCCCCTCATGAGCTCACTGAAGAGGAAAAACAACAGATCCTGCACTCTGAAGAGTTTCTAAGTTTCTTTGATCATTCCACAAGAATTGTAGAAAGAGCTCTTTCTGAGCAGATTAACATCTTCTTTGACTACAGTGGGAGAGATTTGGAAGATAAAGAAGGGTAATATTTAGTTGCTAAGATCTGTGGTATGATGAGAATTGAATTATTATAGATAAAAAAGTCTACTCTAAGGTCTTATCCTTTATGTTTTTGAGTTTTTTTGTTTTTTAATTCCAGAGAAATTCAAGCAGGTGCCAAACTGTCCTTAAACAGGCAGTTTTTTGATGAACGTTGGTCAAAGCATCGTGTTGTTAGTTGTCTGGATTGGTCATCTCAGGTAAAATAAAACAAAAATAATCTGTAATAAATCATGTTTCATTTTGTAGAAATGAGGCTATTATTATTGGAGGGCAGAAGGCACCATTGCTGATTTATTAATATAAGTTTATTAAAATAATTTTCATGCAAAGTTCTAGAGTAAACAAACATCTCATTTTCTGTATTTTGGAAGAAGAAACTGAAAACTATAATCCTTTGGGGAAATAATCCAAGGTGAAAGTTAGCCGAAACCCAGTTTTACTGATTTTAATAGAACATAAGACAGTGCAGTGCATAATGTATGTGAATAAAATGCAGTTTTAACATAAAAACAAAATTTAAACTTTTCCTATAAGCATAAATGTAGTGGCATGCTGTGTTTGAGCATAAACATAGTACTTTCTGAGGAGAAGGAACAGACATTTTTAGTTTCAAATTAATTTGGTAGTGAAAATTAAAGTAGTCAGAACATAAAATCATTTCATTGATGAATATTTCTTTTCTATCTGATTTCTTTTGACCAGTACCCAGAATTGCTCGTGGCCTCCTATAACAACAATGAAGATGCTCCTCATGAGCCTGATGGGGTGGCCCTTGTGTGGAATATGAAATACAAAAAAACTACCCCAGAGTATGTGTTTCACTGCCAGGTAGGATGTGAGAAACTGTCTTCCCCCATGTTGAACTTCCACTGATGAATTTACAAATGCCCTTTTTCTTTTTTCTTGTCAACATGATGATTTCATTGGGTTGGCATTTACTAAACCCATATGTATTTGCAAACAGATGTTGACTGAAAATTAAGAATTACTTCAAAATAGTCTTCCCTTTGTAACATTTGTGACATTTTTCATATTGTTTGTTTACTCACACCTACATTATCCTTTGATGTTGTTTTTTTCCTTTATTCTAATTGATTATATGAAAGGAAAGCTTTTATAAAATGCCTTTACCATGGGAAGTTTCTCATGAACGTTTTTACTGAATGTACAATTAGACTCTGGGCCCACTGAGTTACTTATACATGGCCTGGGAGCTGGAACTAGATAGTTTTAAGTAGAAACATATGTTCAGAGTAGGAAACAGATGCAGATTTTAAAAATGAATTTAGTAGAAAGGTAAAATTTGCAAACATTTTCTGTTTGCAATAAGAGAAAGTCTTTTTATAATGTCATAATTCTGAAAAATCACTTAACGGAATCAAAACTAGCATATAATCTGATCCTGTCAGATTTCTGTCAAGACAAAGTGTGGAGCTAATTATCTTACAATTTGATACTATAATGATGTGAAATATTTTTTACTTCAGAAATTACTTCGTTTAATTCCTTTTTCTCTACAGCATTCTCTTTGCAAAGAAAATCCTAAAGAAAAAAGCAAAAAGTTTTCCATATCAAATAAAAATATGAACTATTGTAATGAAGTGAGCCATTAAATTGACTTAATTAGAAATATTTTAACCAAAAACAAAGAAAATGTTCAATTGTAGTGGAAGGGATTGTTTATTTCTGTAAACTGTTAGATATTTTTTCCACTTTTAAGTCTTAAATATAAAATTCTCACTTTTTCTATTTGCAGTCTGCTGTAATGTCAGCTACATTTGCAAAATTTCATCCAAATCTGGTTGTTGGTGGTACGTATTCAGGCCAAATTGTATTGTGGGATAATCGAAGCAATAAGAGAACCCCTGTCCAGAGAACCCCACTTTCAGCAGCTGCACATACGGTAGGGAAATAAAATATCTTCTGTAAGAGTCTTCACTTCTTAGTCGTTAGGTACCTAGTAGTGTTTATCAGAATCTTCTAGAATAAAAATTTTTTCATGTATGGATTCATCAGCATTTAGCAGCCATATTTTGTTCTGTACTATGGAAAATCCATTTTTACTAGAAGCCCTTTTTTTCTTCCAAAACAGTACTCTTTCTTAAGTGTAGTGATTTAGAAAACAGCAAAGCTGTTTATGTTAAAGATGCTTTAGAAATATATTAGGATAGTTTAGTCTAAAGGAGAATACCTATAATTAAACCTTAGAAAGTTTGAGATTTTGTTTGCAAAATAACCCATTTAAACTCTTTGTTCTTTGTGTCCCTTTTAGCACCCTGTGTATTGTGTGAATGTAGTTGGAACTCAAAATGCTCACAATTTGATTAGCATCTCCACTGATGGAAAAATTTGCTCATGGAGTTTGGACATGCTTTCCCATCCACAGGTAGAGTTCACTTGTGACAGCCTAAAAGTGTATGACTAGTTATTTATAGCTATATGAAAAGGTATAATTAAAAATAACTGCATAGGTTATATTTTTCATAAAAATTCATGATATTCAATTTCAGTGACCTCACTTTGCAGGGATCTGCAAAAGTACTTTAGCCAAGGGTAGGATTAAAATGAGAACAGAAGTGTTTTGAAAGACCAATGAAGATCAGAAAAATCTTTTTTTAAGTAACAGTTATTGGTTGTCTGAAATATTTTTTTCTACAGGATAGCATGGAGTTGGTTCATAAGCAGTCCAAAGCTGTAGCTGTCACTTCTATGTCCTTCCCTGTTGGAGATGTCAACAACTTTGTTGTTGGAAGTGAAGAAGGCTCTGTATACACAGCATGTCGCCATGGCAGGTAATAAGAAATTTTTGAATTATTGTTGTGAACTAACTACACCCCCCTTTTTAAGTAGAAATTTGCATGGACCAACTTACTGTGTGTGGAAAAACTGCATTATTTTCCAACTTATAAAATGTAAGCTTTCACATCTAAAGGAAAATGATGGGTTGTTTTCTCTTCTCTGTTAATATAGACTAAGGGTTTTATTTTACTGTTCAGCACTTCCTAAATATAAATGCTATAGTTGTCATGCCTACAACTGACCCTTCAGATGTACCTAGAAAGGTCAAAATTTCCAGTTGCGTTTCAGTTAGTGTTCATTTGAATTTGAACTTTATCCTAGTCCTCCTGATAATTGTACAGTAACATCACGCACACATCTTCAATTGACTGGTATTTCTCCTGCTGTTCCATCTATTTTGAAATTGTCTAGCTCTACCTTATCAGTTTCTTCCTTAATAAAATTGAGTATCTAGGTTTCATCTCAGACACAGATCACCCTTACTTCTGAGCTCTTAGGTTTAAAAGTAGCCAAAATTATATCTCTTCTGTGTCACATTTCTTTGCCTTTCACTATCCCATCAATTCAAGCATTGGGACTACTGGGGGTATGTTGTCGGTACCATTTGTGATTCCAAATTTTACTTACGCCTTTAGAAGGGGTGTTAAATCTGGATGGGATAACATCCAATGTCAGTAATGTTCCCTTTTTCCTAGAATTATTTCAATATATCATGACCCCAGTAAGTTTAGAAAAATTTTGACAGATTGATATTTAAATATGTGTATATTGTCTGTTTATAGAGAATCTAGCTGCAAATGGCTTTTTTTTCCCCTAAAACAGCAAAGCTGGAATCAGTGAGATGTTTGAAGGGCACCAAGGACCGATAACTGGTATCCATTGCCATGCAGCAGTTGGAGCTGTAGACTTCTCACATCTTTTTGTCACTTCCTCATTTGACTGGACAGTGAAACTTTGGACAACCAAGGTACCTAAAATGTTTTCTGGTCATTTTCTCAATGTTTTGACACAAGGTGGTGCTCTAATATAAGCCACATGGGGAAGTTAAACTCTCACATTGTTTGGTAATATTCATTTGTTAAATCAGATTCGATTAAGATAAAGTACAGTGATATGTTATATCTTGTATAGTTTGCATTTTTTTCTTAATATCCTGAGCAAATCCACTGTTATCACACTTATCCAGACATCCAGTTTCTGGTGACCTTCGCACTCAAGAACGTTGCTGTAAGAAAGACTTACAGACTCCCAAAACCTCGCACTCAAGCCCTCTGCTTTGCTGTGTAGAAAAAGCCTTTGATCTTTATCAGAACCTCTTTGCTTTTGTTTCACATAAAATTCTTAACAAATTTCTTTATCTACTAACCCACAGCAAAATCCTCAAACTAGAAAGGATGTGGATTTTGGGAGCACTTAAAATAATAATAAGTACCAACTGTCATTGAAGGACAAAATAGAAAAATCACCGAAGTGCATACAATCCCCATCATATTTAAAATCTAGGACAATAATGATTATTAAATGAGGGTTGTGAATCATCAAGAAAAGATTGGATTGTGTTCAGTATCTTTGGTTCAGAAGGGCAGAGAATTCTAAGGTATTTTAGAGAGTTATCTATCCTAAATGGTGACAATAAGCAAAGATGGGTTCTAAATTCACTTTTGTCTTCCTTTCTTCAAGAACCTAATAGTTCACAATGTAAAAATTGCTTTTTTTTTTTTTTTTTACAACAGTCCTTTGAGATAGGTGGTGCCAAGTACTGATTTACAGAGGAAAAAACTGAGGAAAAGTACAGTTAAGTAATTTAACCAGGTTACACACATAGTAACCATTAGAGCTGAGCTCTAAACTTAACTCCGTCCAAGAGTGCTGTTCTTTTATGGAAGGATGAGAGAGGAAGGAAAGAAGGAGGGATGAGGAAAGAAAGAATTATTAAGGGCTTACCATATGACAGGTACTCTACAAGTACCTGTGCTCATTTGATCCTCACAGGAACCTTGGGAGGTAAGTGCTATTATCCTCATTTTACAATTGAAGGCATGCAGAGGTTAAGTGACTTGCTGAGGTCACAGAGCAAGTAAATACCTCAGGTCTTCCTGATGCCAGGCCCAGCACTCCTGCCACCTAGCTGAACTCAGTTCTGCCTTTTGTTCTTCCTCAAAAAATAAACACTAGAGGTGAAACATTCCAGGGAATGCCATTGCCCTTTAGTGACTCTTTCTTTTAATCTAATTCAGCAATTAATGTAGAAAATTTGAGTTACAGTAATATGTCCAGTTTTAGCCTTAAGTATCATAGAAATTAATGTTTTCCAAGGCCATCTCCTCCTTTAAATTCAGCTTCTCGGATGAGTTGGTTGACTTCCAAAATTCAGTGGCTCCATATGTCTTCACTGTCTTTTTATTGGTCATTAATTTGAGACTTCCAATTTTCCTTGTCCTCAACAGCATCAGTTTTAAGGTTGGAAATATCTGATTGGTTCATTACTTTAAGTAGGAAGTGATCTTAACCTTCAAGAATATTTCAGGCTTCTTCTTCTGAGGTGAAGTCCTCACCTGCCTGAGATCACTGCACAAATATTTAACTCATTTTTCCAGTATGGAATTGCCTCCTCTATAGAGGCAGTAGGACAAGATTCCTGTCTTCTAGCTGAGCAGGCCAAAGAAGAATTCTCCCAATCAACAAAGCACTTGTGAAGAATGGTGTCGAGGCTTCTTCTTTTAAGTCCAGTTTGGACTTGAGAGCCTCCGATGGAACTCCTGAGTCTGAGAGTCAGTCATGGTTCCTGTAGCTCTCTAGACCTGTATGTTATAAGGAGCTGCCAGCACCCAAAGACAGGCATGGGTGTCTACTGCTTTTTTTATGTCATTTCTTCATATCGTTTTGCCTTTTATTGTCACACAGAGAGTCTCCACACATCTTTCTTCCTTCAAGTTCTACACAGGGTTTTTTACTTATTTAACTATAGCACACTTTCTCTCTTAAAGGTACATAAACAAACTGTTCTAGTTTATTATTTCTATATAAAAATGATCACTCATGATAACTCAAAGATTGTGATGTGAAGTCTGCTGCTGGTTCACAGGCCCAGCTTAATATTCTGAATAACTCATGTGTCTCAATAGTCACACTCCATTCCTAGGAATTGCCCCCACCACCTAACACTCTCTTGTGTTAGTGTAGACCAAGGAGTGGGACTAGGTATGATATCATAAATCTTCACATTTACTCCAAAAGTAGTAAGGGTTCAACCATTCTGCATATGCATTGACACATTAATGCACCAGTTCTGCTTTGTACAAGAGTTGGAAAATAGATGTACGTAGATGACAACCTTATCTCTTCTAAAAAAGGCCCTGAAGAGAAACCATGTGGGTAAATATTTAAATTCTGGTCCCCAACTTAATTCCAGAGTTTATTATTTTGAGCATGTAATTAATTATGCTTTCTTCATGTTTAACTTAGGAATATCAATTTCCGTCATCCTTAACAAGGAGGAATAATTTGTTAATGATCGGCTTTTTAAAAACAGAACATCATGCCAGACTTTCATAACCAGTATTTTCAATTTTGTGCATATAACAAACATTGAATGCTTTGTATGTCCTCTAGCAATGAGGACATTATTTCATTCAACACCTCTTCTTTTAAGATCTTTGATCTCCCAACACAGTTTTCAGTATTCAGATTTAAGCTTGAAGAAACTGGGAGTACTAGACATCCTGTTCTGTTAAAACTTTGTGCCCCGAAAAGTCTGGCATAGCCCCAGCATCAAAACAAGATTTCCTGCACTCCCTCACTCTTCCCACACACCCTTTTTTCTTTTTCTGCTTCTTCTTTCTCCAAGTCTTCTGTAATCCCTGGAAATCTCAATTTGGCTCTGTGTCTAATTTGGTCTAAAGCAGTTCTGCTTGTGTAGCCAGCCTTTAATCTCTGCCTAGTCAGGAAATTTATAAGGCAGTTGTACAGAGTCCTAGATCATCTAACTGCTTTGGTTACTTCTTTTTTCCTAGCACAGTTATTTAGGTGTTTTCAGTAATGCAGATGAGCAGTAAAAATCCAGTTCTTTGGCTCAAAAATTGGTCCTTAAATTAAAGTTTGAAGACCAAGAAACTATCTCTGATATGTGGATATAGGCATTCTAGAGATGAGCCTTTCTGAGAAAACTCTACTCACCTTCCCGAAACTAGGAACCAGAGAATTCTGGAGGTTTTAAATTGTGAGAATAAGTGCTTCTAAAAAAAAAAATTCTACAAGTAAAATTGGTGGTTACTTTACAGCTCTACCCTAACTGTGCTCATTTCATGTTGCAATTAAAATACAGCTAACTTTTTTGGGAAAGAAATCTTTAGTGTATGTACAAAACATTTCAGTCTCTGAACAAAACCTTCAATGATAGATCTATCTTAAAGTTGACTCTTCCGGCATGTTTTGATTATGATTAACTGCTTATTGGTTCTCAGAATGTCTTGTTTGGCAGTGTCTCTCGTGTCTCTTGTTATCCCTTTCATGTTAAAAACAAACAAACAGACAGAGCACTTCATCTGGGTACCTTTCTCAAAGCAAATTATGTCAGAGTTAGATGAGTAGGATCGGCGAGCCTTGCCTAGCGTTTGAGGGAAGATTGAACTACCAATTCACAGGGCCTTTATCAGGCATTTGGATGTCAGACATGTGGGATACCAAAAAGGGATAATCCTTGCCTTCAAGGACCTTACAGACCATTAGG
This sequence comes from Bettongia penicillata ogilbyi, assembly GCA_023548195.1. Classification (NCBI taxonomy): domain Eukaryota; kingdom Metazoa; phylum Chordata; class Mammalia; order Diprotodontia; family Potoroidae; genus Bettongia; species Bettongia penicillata. Next base: position 5,039,912 of record JAJHZJ010000174.1, read on the forward strand.
TGGAAACATGTACACAAATCAATATGAAATATGTGCAGTATAAATTTAAAGTGATTTCTGAGAGGTGGTAGGAACACTAATAGCTGATGGAGGAATAGTGCTCAGGAAGGGCTTCTGTAGGTTGCACTGAAGTAAATGAAAGACCATTTGTTAAGCAGTGTGTCAAGCACTCTCTTGGGATATGATGCCCTGTCTTCAAGGAGCTATACTCTTAAATAGGTAACAATACATGTGGATGAGTGAATTCTCTGGGGAGCAGACTGACACACTCTGTCCAAGCACAATAGGAGAGTTAATTTGATAATAGATCATGGTTTCAGCAGTGGAAAAGGGGAGGGGCAGAAGAGGTAAAGGCATTTGTGTGGTGGCATAGTGGGAGAAGAGAGAATGGGAAAGTGGTAAGTTAAGTGAGACATGTTGCCAGGGCTTTCCTTAAAACAGTAGAGGGTCAGTCACCAGTCAGGCCACTAGGACTGTAAGGTGGAAGAGATGTGCCCTAAGGGAAGATAGAGATTCCAAGAGACAGAGGTGAAGAAGGGGAAATATTCCATGCATGTACATCCGTCTGTTCAAAGGAGCACAGGTAGAAGATGAAATGTCAAGTACAGGGAGCAGGACCTACTCCAGTTTGGCCAGAATATCAAGGGCATGTTTGAGGCGTCGGGGTGGAATTATTGTGAAGTCATTCTAGAAAAAGAGTTTGAAGCCAGATTCTGAAAGCCTTTAAATGTTAAACAGAGGAGTTTATCTTTTATCCTGAAGGTTACAGGAGTTTCTGAAACAGAATTCTGCTCAAGCTTGTGTTTCAGAAATACCAATTTGAAAATTATCAATTGATTGATCAGTATATTGAAAGGAGAGAGAGTGGAGGCCAGGAGTCTAAGTAAGAAACTTTTATTAGTCTAGGCAAGAGTCAGTGAGGTCTGAACTAAGGAAGGCATTGGCCATGAGAGCAGAAAGAAGGTGTGGATGTGAGAGGTGTTGGCTCCGGGGAATGAATGAGAGTGGAGATGACTAGAAAGATGGTGCTGCACTTGACAGAGACTTAGGGAGCTTTGACCTTCATTTTGGACGTTGACTTTGAGATTCCTGTGGAGTGACCAGACCTTTTGTGATGTGGGACTTAAGCTTCGGAGGGAGATAGAGCCTCTAAATGGGTATGTGAGAGTCAGTTGCTTTAAGGATCATTGAATTCACAGGGATATTGTCTTTGGAATTTCTTCAGAACTACCTCCTAACTTCCCCTTTGAGTGTACTACTTAAAAATACAACTATAATTGCCCATTTTGTTCTAGCCTGGTATTTCTCTCTTTAGGGACTACCAGCAATGCAGTCTTCCCTGATAACAGAAAATCATTTATTGAATAGATTTATAATAACAACATTCATATAGCACTTTGTGTTTTATGGAATATTTTGTGTGCATTATCTCATTTGTTCCTCAAAAGAACCTCTTGAGGAAGGTAACAAAAATTATTATCCGTATATTTATAGATGAAGAACTAGACACAGAGAAATTGTGACTTCCCATGGTCACGTAGATAGTGTCATTGGACTGAATTCAAACCAAGCCTCTCCTTCCAAGTCTAGCATTCTTTTGTGCTTCCCTGAAAGGATATTTAAGTCCCTCTTATGTGCAAGAATTTGTTTCCTTTGAAAATTGTTTAGCCTAATACCTTCATTTTACAGATGAAGTCTGGCGAGGTTAAATGATTTGTTCAAGGTCTATGAAACCAAAATTAACCTACTTCTACAATCTGGGATTAAGCATAACACGTTTATTCCTTCTTTTATGTTATAGCCTTTCTGATACATAAAGACATCTATCATGTCTCCCTTTGCATTATGTCTTCTCCAGGCTAAACAACTCAGATTCCTTCAACTAATATTCATATGATGGTGGTCCACAGTTCTTACCCTCCTGGTTGCCCTATAGAATCAATATCAATATCCTTCCTAAAATATGGTACCCAGACCTAAATGTAGTACTCCAGATAGCATCTAACCATGGTACTATCACCTCCATTGTTTTGGAATTATGCCCATGTTAAATCAGCCGGCTACCACATTATAATGTTGACTTAAGATCATAGCTTACAACTCTCCAACCACACCACATTTTTTTTTCATACGAACTTTCATCTAGCTACTTCCTCTTCCTATATTTGGGCAGTTGATTTTTAAAAAAAACAACAGCAAAACTCTTGCCTGTCATACACTATTTTGATTCCTAGGTCTCATTAACTCCTTTGAATTTATAATACTTATAGTTATGTCAATCAACCTCCACCCCTGGACATCATTTTATCATTTAGCCTTGTGTTGTTCCCTGCTGTTTCACATGTTAATCTTATCAGTCACCTAAATTATAAGTTACCTGAAGGCAGGAACAATGTCTCATATTTCAATATCCTCTATTTTATTTACTATAATACCGAGCATGTGGAAGATATTTAGTAAATATTCCAGTTAATCCTAAATATATTTGTTGAAATGAATGTTATTGGGTCAAAAAGGACCTTAGAGATCACTTAGTTCAACTCCCCTCCTTTTATAAATGAGGAAACTGAGGTCTGAGGATTAAGTTTACAGAGCTAATAAGTGGCAGTTGTAGAACTAAAACCCAGGTGTCCTGACTCCTTAGTCCATTGCTCTTTCTGCTCTAGTTACGCTGTATCTCAGATTACTCTTATTCTCCCAAAGCTATCTGTAAGTTATTCATGATATCTTAATTTATCTCCAGAAGGTGGCACATGATATAGTGAAATGATCATGAGATAAATGTAATGGAATATTATTATGTAGTAAAAAAGTCAAAAATTATGACTATGATAAGAGTCTGAGAAATTTGAGAAAACCTATTTTGTAACACAACTTTGAGAGACTTTAGTACTCTGATCAGTGTCATGTCTGGTCAGGATTCCAGAAAAATTAATAATGTAGCTTTTCCTACTTTTGGGCAGAAAAGTGAATGTTTATTGATATAGCCAATATGCTGATTCGTTTGACTTGAATATACTTTGGTTGCAAGAAAGAGCTTGGCTTATATTGGGAGAAGGGGGAAATTGGTAGGTAATACGTGTGATGCAAAAAAGAGATCATTAATGAAATACTAAAAACATAAGAGGGGAGCGAAAGGAGATTTGGAAGGCTATGTCCTAAAGACTCATTGGTTGATCTCCTGATGAAGAACTTCGATACTCTTTGTGTTTAGTTCTCAGCTTGATAGGACTGGTCAGAGCCTTTGCTTAACTAGCACAGCCACCAGGAATCCATGGTCACCTCTTTGTGGTGAGGTATCAGAAGGACCTTAGTGGAAGCAAACAGAAGATTTTTTTTTTAAAGTAATTCATAGCTTGGGGTGGAGCCAAGATGGCGGAGTAGAAGGACGCACGTTTACAAGCTCCGAAACCAAAGCCCATAGAATTAATGTAAAAAGAGACCCCCATAACTTCTGGGTCAATACAAGATGTGCAGAAACGGAGTGGAAGAGATTTCCGTTCCAAGGAGCCCTGGAGACCCGTTCCAAGGAGCCCTGGAGACCCGTCCCCAGGGTCCGTCGCATCCCGGAAAGTGGACCCCACCCTCAGCGCTGCCCTGGCCGTGGCCCCAGAGAAGCTGATCCAAGCAGGCTTCAGAGACGGAAGCTCCGGCAGCCGGGAAAGTCCCTCCGCCCACAGAAGGTACAGGTCAGTGAGAGAGAAGGCCGGGCTGGAGGATGGGAGAGGAGCGTCTCCGTGACTCAGGCCCCCTCGGGAGGAAGCGTCGGCGGCAGGGATGGGGGCAGGAAGCGGTGGAGGCAGAGGTGTGGGCGGCAGTGGCCTGGGACTCAGGAATTCCCCAGCAGCAGGCAGGCTCTTCATTACGGAAGGTTCCTGCATAAAACCTGAGGGAGCTGAGCCTGGGAGATGGCCCTGCCCCTACCCCATTCTATTACTGAAGGCTTCTACATAAAGCCCCTGAGGGAACTGAGCCTGGGAGGCGGGGGCCCCCCACCCCGCCCCCACCCGCTCCATTCCTGAAAGTCTCTACATAAAGCCCCTGAGGGAACTGAGCCTGGGAGGCGGCCCTGCCCCCACCCCAGCACCTGAACTAAAGCTCACTGATTGACAGCTGGCAGGAGGAAAGCCCATTTAAATCTCAGAGGCCAAGCACTAGCTGGGCGGATCCAGGCGGGGGTGGAAAGGAATCTCAGAAGTCAAGTAACTGGCTGGGAAAATGCCTAGAAAAGAGAAGAAAAATAAGACTATAGAGAGTTTTTTCCAACAAATGCAAATGATCCCGACCTTCGGATCTGATTACGAGGACGTATCCTTGCCATCAGGGAAAGACGTGGAGGGCGGGGCCTCAGTACCCCAGACACCCCAGGGGGGGTGGCGGGTGGGCTCAGGCCCTGGAAGAGCTCAAAAAGGATTTTGAAAAGCAAGTTAGACAGGTGGAGGAAAAACTGGGAAGAGAAATGACAGAGATGCAAGAAAAGCATGAAAAACGGGTCAATACCTTGGTAAAGGAGACCCAAAAAATTGCTGAGGAAATTAACACCTTGAAAAATAGGCTCACCCAATTGGCAAAGGAGGTTCAAAAAGCCAACGAGGAGAAGAATGCTTTCAAAAGCAGAATGAGCCAAATGGAAAAAGAGGCTCAAAAGCTCACTGAATTTAATAGCTCTCTCAAAATTAGAATGGAACAGATGGAGTCTAATGATTTTACGAGAAACCAAGAAATCACCAAACAAAACCAAAAGAATGAAAAAATGGAAGAGAATGTGAAATATCTCATGGGAAAAACAACTGACCTGGAAAATAGATCCAGGAGAGACAATTTAAAAATTATGGGACTACCTGAAAGTCATGATCAAAAAAAGAGCCTAGACATCATCTTCCATGAAATTATCAAGGAAAACTGCCCTGACATTCTAGAACCAGAGGGCAAAATAAGTATTGAAAGAATCCATCGATCACCACCTGAAAGAGATCCAAAAAGAGAAACTCCTAGGAACATTGTGGCCAAATTCCAGAACTCCCAGCTCAAGGAAAAAATCTTACAAGCAGCTAGAAAGAAACAATTCCAGTACTGTGGAAATACAATCAGGATAACCCAAGATCTAGCAGCTTCTACATTAAGGGATCGAAGGGCATGGAATAGGATATTCCAGAAGGCAAAGGAACTTGGACTCAAACCAAGAATCACCTACCCAGCTAAACTGAGTATAATACTTCAAGGGAAAATATGGTCTTTCAATGAAACAGAGGACTTTCAATCATTCTTAATGAAAAGACCAGAGCCGAAAAGAAAATTTGACTTTCAAACACAAGAATGAGAAGAAGCATGAAAAAGGAAACAGCAAAGAGAAGTCTTAAGGGACTTACCAGAAGTGAACTGTTTGCATTCATACAGGGAAAGACAATATTTCTAACTCTTAAAACTTTTCAGTATCTGGGTAGTTGGTGGGACCACACATACACATGTACACGCATGCACACACATACAGAGACAGAGAGCACAGAGTGAACTGAATAGGATGGGACCATACCTTAAAAGAAATTAAGGTAAATGGTGGGAGAGAAATGTAGTGGGAGGAAAGAGGGGGAAACTATATGTCATTTAAGAGGCAAGTAGGAGATTTTTTTAGTGGAGGGAAAAAGAGGAGAGCTGAGAAAGAAAAAAAAAAAACCAAGAAGTTTACCCTCATCACATTTGACTAAACGAAGGAGTGAAATGCACACTCATTTTGGTATGAAAACCTATCTTACAGTATAAGAAAGTGGGGGAGAAGGAGATATTGCAAGGGGGGGATGATGGAAGGGAGGGCAAAGGGAGGAGGGAGCAATTTTAAGTCAACACTTGGGGAGGGACAGGATCAAAAGACAGAAGAGAAACAATGAGGGGCAGGTTAGGAGGGATGGTAATTCAGTTAGTCTTACACAACACGACTATCAGGGAGGTTATTTGCAAAACTACACAGATATGGCCTATATTGAATTGCCTGCCATCCCAAAGGGAATGGGTGGGGAGGGAGGGATGGGGAGAATTTGGAACTCAAAGTTTTAGGAACAACTCTTTAGTATTGTTGTTGCAACTAGGAAAGAAGACATACAGTTAATGAGGAATAGAAAGTCATCTGGCCCTACAGGAGAAAAGAGAAGATGGAGACAAGAGAAGGGAGGGATGACAGAAGAGAGGGCAGATTGGAGATAGGGAAAATTAGATTGCTTGGGGTATTGGGGTGGGAGGAGGGGATAAAAGGGGAGAAAATTTGGAACCCAAAAATTTGTGAAAATGAATGTAAAAAATTAAATAAATATATATATATAAAAAAAGTAATTCATAGCTTTATAATCTTAATCCATAGCCACAGTTACTACTATGGGAGCATAAACCATAAGAATAGTATTTTTTGCATATTATTTTTGATAGTATAAAATAATTTCACCATTTCTTGACTGAGACATTTTTTTGCGTATGCTAAAACCAACTTTTCCGTTTCAGAATAACAAACCTTTATACTCATTTGAAGACAATTCAGATTATGTTTATGATGTGATGTGGTCGCCCACCCATCCTGCCCTGTTTGCCTGTGTAGATGGCATGGGGAGACTGGATCTGTGGAATCTCAACAATGACACGGAGGTGAGCAATACAATGACAAAAATTACACTGGAAAACAGAAAATTGGAGATTTATTGAATAATTTGTGAAATTCCTTTTATCCCAAGGAATGTAAGAGGGACTGTATAATTGCAGTTTCATCACAAAGAAGCCAAATAAGCTTTGTACACTAAATAAAAAAGAGCCTGCTGTGAAGAACTGAGAGGAGAAGTAATGTTGGCCAAGAACACTGGGGAATTTCCTTTTATTTCTCCAAAAGACTATCATGTCTCTAATGCCCTGGCAAAGTCTCCATTCACAAGGCAACTGGAGTACTTTACGCTAGGAACATACAAGTTTGATAGTTGCCAGTAGTTGCTATATGTTAACTTTATTTCTGAGTTTCTGTTGACTGTTAGCCTTTCTGTTAGAATTGCATATCGTTCATAGACTACAGACTAGGCCTTACTTATATTTGACCGGGAGGGAAAATGTTTTCATGTCTTTTTCATAAGTAATTGAAAACAGTACTATTTTTTATCCCCCCAAAAAATGGAAAAATCACCCAAACTCCTAAGTTATATGCTAGAATTTGCCATGAAATCTAACCATAAATGTGATTTCCTTTTCTTTTTCCTCCCAAATTATAGCCATATGCAATTTACCAGCTGAAGAGAAACTTATAATTTTCTTAAGATTCTGTATTGCTGTACAGTAATGAAATGATGTTATAACATTAGCACCAAATGTTAGCATTGCCACCAACAGCAGAGCTTTTTGTACTGTCATCTGTACATATCCTAGTCTTCTGTGTGTTCTCCTCTCTTTTCTGAGGGCCCCTCTCTATGACCAGTGACTTAACTTCTGGGTCTTTAAGTTTTGATTGTTTTTGCTTCCCCAGAGCCAGAGAGTTATTTATAGGCAAGGGAAGAATAATTTGAGGATTCTAGTAGTCTCTAATAATGTAGGAAATTATTGATGCTGCTGCTGCTGCTGAAAATAATCCATTTGTTGAGCAGCTTATGGCTTATTAAGCACCTTCTGTATTATGAAAGTTAGTAATGTTTTTCATTCGCAGAGGAGTGTAAACCATTGCTTATAATTGTACCGTAGTATCCAGACTCAGGCTTGGAGAATAGCTTAGAGGTGATCTAGTTCAAACTCTTCTTTTTTTTCTTAAGATAAGAAAACTGAGGCCCAGAGAAATAAAGCAACTTGACTAATATTTTGGACTATTTACTTCCAAGTTTCTTGGAATGATCTTAACTTTATGTCCTTAGTATCTTTTACCAGATAGTTTTAGAGATAAATTTTGGGAATCATTTTAATATTTAGATCATTTGCATTATACAATACAACCAGACTTAGACATGTAACACTAATTTTGTGTTTATTTGAACCTCAAGCTGTTAGGAAGAGAACTAAAAATACTGCATTTTGTTTGACATCAGATTGCTGGTATAAGTACTTATTTTTATACAAGATTTTGAGGAAATCAAACATTTTTCATTGTGTGATGAAGAATTCCCTCATCATGTATAGATAGAATAGGGGTTGGTAGTTATGTATGCTTCATTCAGATTGGTTAGAAGGGAAGAAGTTTTTTTATTCCCATTGGTTGTCACTTTCTTGGTGTCATTTGTCATGATAGTAGCCTACCCTGCTGCTTTGGTTAATTCATTGACCCCTCTGTGGAACAAAATGGAATACCACTGGAAGCCTGGAATGGTGGTTTATAGAAACTGAGGGTTATGGAGATGCGAACCACAAAAGGCACACTTGTAGTTTCGAATTTAGACCATAGTCTTCCTAAATGGAATTTTGATTATGTGTTTTAAAATTGTCTTACTTCTTTTAAGGTGGGGGGGGACACACAATTCTTTCATCATGAAGGAAGAAATTTCCTTTAAAATTAGGTTTTAGAAGAATTTTCTATATAAAGATTTAAATAATTTTCTCAAACTACTTTCAAGCATTAGTTATAATTTCATTCATAAAAGTAGTATGTATTGATAGAAACAAATGCCAGAAAAATTCTATATCTATTTTAATGTTTGTTTTCCAAAAATATAGCCAGACTAGAGGAAAGAAGAGTTATACTGTTTTACATGTTTATAGAAATTCTGATGAAACTTTTAACAATGTACTGTATTTTAAATGAATTCAGGTGCCAACTGCAAGCATTTCTGTGGAGGGTAATCCTGCTCTTAATCGTGTGAGATGGACACATTCTGGGAGAGAAATTGCTGTAGGCGATTCTGAAGGACAGATAGTTATATATGACGTGGGAGAGGTATGTGGTTCATTCTTCATAATTCTATCCCAAGTACTTGGCTTTCAGGCCTTAAAGCAAAAAGTGCCTGTGAATGTGACTCTGGCATCATGGTGGTGGTTTGTGCTTTTTACGAAACTGTGATTGTGAAGACTCAACAGACTGAAGGAGTGAAGGATTTCCCAGCAGCTGGCTCATTCTGGAGTTAGTTGCATTTTTTTTTAAATAGATTATGTGACACCACCACCACCATCCCACCTCCCAGTAGAGTAAGATTTAAAGGGATTCTTTGATAATGTATTTCATTTCTAATAACTAACTGTGCTGCAGTGCCAGAAAAATTTATAAAGAATTAGAACTAAATTTTCTGGCCTCTCTGTTGATTGTCACATACAGAGATACTCTTTTGCTCGTTATTGGATTCAATCAGACTAGGCAATGGTCCAACCAGAATTTTCTTCTGTTTGATTATCTCAGTGGTAACCAAAATGTTAGCACTATTATTGGTGATTGTGTGAACTGAATTAAGAATCCAGATACTGATTTTAAAATCATCACAGTTGGCACTATAACTTGGAAAGGTAGAACGATGCTGGCAAAATTTAGTGAATGATATGTTCTGTCTCCTTTTTCAGGTCTGTAATTATTCCATGTCTAAATTTAACAACATTGGTAGGGAAAGAAAGAGAGATTTACATTAGTATCGTATTTCCTATGTCTAGGAAATAGTGTGATCTGATAGGGAAATTTAAACGAATATTGAAGGTTTGTTAAAAGATCTCGATTTTATTCTTGTCTTTCTTAGTAATAAGAGTCACTGAATTTTGGGAGTCATCACTAGTTCCCTCCTATATGCCCTCTTCACAATGTCCATTCCACCCCAAACCAAACACAGTTTATTTTGGTTATTATCAGATATATCAGTTTCTCATTGAGAAGGCCGTTGCAGGGAAAGGATTAGTAGGCACATCTCTTAAGTCCCCACAGTAAAAATTGAGGAGGCAGAATTAGGAGAGCAGGGAAAAAAGCCAGAAAAGTGAATTTTGTTAGTGTATGTGTAGTTTCTTCTTCCTTTCTCCCTTCTCTTTCCTCCCTAAACTACTTCCCATGTTCCAACTCCTTTTCACTGAGGTTGAATTTGGCTAAGACTTGACTTGTTAAGATAATTAATGCCATATACATAATCAATAGACACCTTCCTAGCAAGCATTTTAATCTTAACTATCTAACTGGCAAACTTGTAAGGAGTAAAACTCACAGAATCAGCATTTTTTAATGGCCTGTAGCTTACACATCTTCCACCTTTGCTGTTGGCTCTGTACTCTACCAAGCTTAGTCATCAGAGGGTAGAGAAGTTAGCCTAGCAAAAGAAAATCCATAAAGTGCTATGTAGGCATTATATTTACAAAGCATCATTATTATTGTATCTCATGCTGATGGTGATAATAGAGGAATCGTTTCTAGCGCTGTCACAACACATTTCACAAACACCGTTCCTTTTTTTTTTCCTGTAAATGTTGTAAGTCATTGTTATAGTCCTCGTGATTATAGAAAGGCCATTCAGGCCAATGATTATTTTTTAGTGGAAAAACTATTTGAAAACAAACAAATGATAGTGGGTAAGATGATCTCTTAATTTCTTTCAGCATACACAAAACATTTTCTTTCTTTTAATAGCAAATCGCTGTTCCCCGCAATGATGAATGGGCTCGATTTGGGCGAACACTGGCAGAAATTAACGCAAACCGAGCTGATGCAGAGGAGGAAGCTGCCACCCACATACCTGCTTAAATGGTCTTTATGCTGGTAGTAGACTGGGGACTGATTCTAAGTAGAAATTAAAACTCATAGCATGCTTCTGTCTAAAGGGAATTGAAGGGTAATCTTGTGGATTAAACTATGGACTTAAAACACGCATAGCTCTTTAATGCAAAAAACTCTTGCAGTGTCACTTTTTATATTCATACTGTTATTGGATTTGTGTAATTTTTAATACAAATGACTTTTGCAATATGCAGTTTTTTTCTGAATACTTAACACGGGCATATATTTGCTATATTAGTATCTAGTGTCTTGAACTTTTTTCAACTTGTAACAGTATACAATTATTTCTGAAAGGTGTAGATTACATAAATTCCACATATTTTTCAATAATCACTTCTCCAGGTAAACACAAGATAAATTAATCTCTGACCACTAATATGTAAGAACGTTGTTTACTGTTAGCCATTAAAATGCATGTACCCACTCAAGTTTTATCTTTTCTGTCCTTTTTCATAGCTGTGCTTCTTTAAAGTAGTGATAGCTATGGCTACAAATAAAAGAATCAGTCTATGTCAAATCCAGACTTTCATTTTTATTTACTGCATGAAATTTCAATTTTTTAGTCACCTCCTCTTTGTTTCTATTCTGGTTCCAACAGTTGCTTTCATAACTTTTTATCATGCATTGATATTTAGAGCATAAAACTGGTAATTTTTTCAAGGTTGATTTTTTTTTTTTTTTTTGCTATTTTTCTTCCAACCAGGACTTTTTTAAAAGGCAGACAAATCTTAAAATTTCTCCACTTGTTGGTGATATAACTATCTGTATCTAACTGTATCTATTTATAGATAGCTAGCTATTTATCCAATTACTATAACTGCTAATTTTTAGATAGATCTCTATATATAGCTGGGTATAGCTAGATGGAGGCCTATCTAGATATAGTTTCTGAAAGTAAGAATTCCTTTGACTTGAATCAGTTTCATAATTTCAGTAGAAACCATGGAAGACACAACAGATTAAGAAGTCAGGTCCTCATTATTGAGAATTTAACCTTGTCATATTTCTATGTAGGCCTTTTGTTTGCAAGTGGCAAGTTCTAAAGGCATGTGCAACAATCTACATTTAGTGTTGGAAAGGAACCAATTTTGAGTATAGTTCTGGGGAATTACTTTTTTTCATTCACATTGTTATTAATATGTTGATCTATTTACTTTTGATAGCCTTCTACCAAAAAAAGTGAACAGTAAATTAAGAGGAAATAAAATTCAGAAATCTTTGTGTTTTTTTCCTGTTAATAATTGTCATAAAAAAATTTGGGAGACATGAAATTACTGAAAGCCTACTAGAGTGCTTAGGTCTTTAGGACTTAGACTAGTGGAGGCTTAGCAGGTCATATACTTCAAATATAGACCCAACTAAGGACCATATCTGCCATCCAAGAACCACTTCTTTCAGAAAGACTCACACGAGAAGGTTGGCCCATATGTTTTGGAAAGTGTTGGGGTCAGGGTATACAGCAAGCACAGTAATAAGTAAAGATTAACTCTTGAGGTGTACAAGGGTTGCCATACCTGTTAGAAAGAACTACACTGATGAAACCAGATTCTTGAAGCCTTGAAGAAAAATAGTAAGTTGGTTTTGAGGATTTTGTGTTTTCACTTCTAATATGCATAAGTGGAAGAAGCACTAGGCTGAGAGTCAGGAGCCTGGTTGCAGCCCAATGCTGATTAAACTCTGTGACCTAGAGCAGGTTACATCCTATTTATACGTTCCATTTTCCCCATCTATGAAATGATGAACTTTAAGTCAGAGTTAAATTGAAGACCTTTCCTGATAAACTGTCTTAAGATTCTTTCTCTTTATTCCCAGTTATTATATCTAATCAGGACTGTTAAGTTGTGATTTTTTTTTTCCTTTTAGCTTATATATTTTGAGGCACAGAATATCAATATGACCACAAAAGAAGGTTTTGAAAATAACAATGTGCAGAGTGGGACTTTAGAAGAAAATGTCTTCCTTCAGTCACTGGCATTTTTGGAGATCACTCAGTTTAGAATGTTCTAAGAACTGAATTTCACTCCAGCCACCTACAGAAACTTTAATTCATTTGGTGTCTGTCAGCAGCGATCACTTCTTTTCTGATCTGGAAATGTAAACTTTTTCCGTGATTTATTGTTTTAAGTTCTTTATATAGATGCATTTTGAATGGAGAATCAAAACGTATTCCTCTCAGTGGTTTTTCTTTAAACTAAAGTCTGCTTATTATTTGAAGACTTGCCGATTTTGCAATACCGTTTTGAAGTAATTACTATCCTATTTATATGGAATTTCCTGAACATTTTTGCTCAGAGAATTAGTAAGTCATTGTCTCCCTGTGCTCCGTGGGTTAGAGGTTCTTTGGTTTTTTTCTTTTTTCATCTCAGATAACACCAAATATTGAGTTCCTGCAGTCTTTCTTAGGAGAGATCACATTTGTATTGGCTTGGGAACAGTTTTTCTTTGGAAAGTTATCTTATTAACTGATGTGTAGTCCTGGTACCAATTTTTGCTCAGTCATAAAAGATAAGAGAATAGCAGAGCACTTCTTTCTTAGAGACTAATACAAATGAATCCTTTTTCCTTTTTACTTCAATTTTCAAAAGGTGCTTTTAAAAACTGTTAGGTGGCATGTTGCTCTTTAGTACTTGATACGGAGGCTGTATTTTTTTGGTGATTTTTATGACCGAATCCATTTTCCTGTTCAGTGAGTTACCATAGTAATGTTTCAGAAGAAAAGCTTTTCCTAGAACCACTGAATCTGAGAGTTGGAAGGGACCTCATGGCTGTCTAGTCCAACTCAAACACAAAAAGAATTTCTATTGTAACATACCAGTGGATATATTACCCATTGCTTAAAAGACCTCCAAAGAAAGGAAACCCAGCACCTCTCATGGTAGCCCATTCCATTTTCACACAATATTAATTGCTAGGAAGTTATTCTTGACATCAAGCATAAATTTGCTTATTTGCAGCATCTACCCATTGCTGCTGCTTTGGCCCTTTTAGGACCCAGCAAAACAAGTACAGTCCCTCCTTCACATGATAGCTTTTAAAGTATTTGAAGACAGAATTCTGACCCCACCAGCACCTTCTCTTCACCAGGCCTTTTAACCCATCCTTTCATGACATAGACTCAAGGTTCTTCATCATCCTTAGCTGTCCTCTAGGCAGTTTTCAGTTTATCAGCATCCTTAAGTGCCCACAGCCAAGCACAGTACTCTAAAGGATGTCTAATGAAAGCAGAGAACAGTGGGGTTTTTTTGTAGTGAAACTGTTACCTCACTGTTCCTGGGAGTTATACCTCTTTTTATGCAACCTAAGATAGCACTAACTTTTTTGACAGCAAAATCATGCTGCTGATTTGTATTTGAGTTTGCAGTCCACTTTTAATGGACATCTATTTCTTTTTCATTATGCTATCTAGCCATGCCTCCCATATCATATAGTTACAAAGCTGATTTCTTATACCCAGATCCAAGATTTTAGATTTACCCCTACTGAATTTCACAATATTAAATTAAACCCAGTGTTCTACCCAGTGAAGATTCTTTGGATCCTTATTCTGGGTTAGCTTTACCTCTCAACTTGCTGTCATTTACAAATTTGAGGAGCATAACCTTTATGCGTTATCCCAATCAGTGATAAAATTGTTAAGCAACAGAACATCAAGCATAGATCCCTGAGGTACTCCACTAGAGACCTACTATGTTACAATTGAACCATAAACAACTATTTTTGGAGTCCAGCCATCAAACTAGTTCTGAATCCATCTAATTATATTACTATCTTTTCCGTATCTCTTTACCTTCTCCAAAAGAATTGTATGAGACTCTTAAAAAAAGCTTTGCTAAAGATCTAAGTGAACTATATCCACAACATTCCCTTCCTCTACTAGTTTGAGTCCTGTCATTAAAAAAAATGAAGTTATCTGGTATGACTGCTTTTGGTTTGGGCCTGATTTATTCTTGATGAAATTATTCTCTCTTTGTAACCAGCACTACCCTATCTAGATATTCACCAACCTTTAATGATCCAATCTAGAATTTTCCCAGGAATCAAAGTCAAGCTCACTGATCTATCGTTTGTAGATGGCTCTTCTGGGTTTTTTTTGGAAGTTGACATATTTGCCCTTCTATAGTGTGGTGCTTGTCCCATTTTTCATAATCTTTTAAAATAAATTATATCTCTGTATTTTATATTTACATCATTTGTATCTTTCCCAGAGGGCTACTCCATATATAACAAGACAAAGATTTTTTTTTTACTTAGCAAAACTGATCAGTACATCAGAATTCTGAAAATACATGCAATATTCCACACTTGCTTACTCCTTACTCTGGAAAGGAATTGGAGGAGATATCTTCTGTCTCTTCTTTGAGACCCAGCATGTTCTTTGTAATTTTGCAACATTCATTTTCTATTGTTTTGTGGTGGTTATTCTTTTCAGTAGCATTGTGTGATTGTGTGGTTTTTTTTTCTTGACTCTGTTTACTTCAGTTTGCATCAGTACATGTAAGTCTTTCCACGCTTTGCTGTATTTATCATATTCATCATGTCTTACAGCACAGTGCTATTCCATTATATTCCTGTAACACTGTCTAGTTATGTCCACTCAGCGGTCGTTTACTTTGTTTCCATGTCTTTGCTCCTTCAAAAAGTGTTGCTGTAAATATCTTGGTGTATGACCTCCATTGGGGTATACACCTAGTAGTTTAATCTCTTGAGTCAAAGAGTATGGACATTTTGGTTCCTTTATTTCCATGATAACAAATTGCTTTTCAAAGTGGTTGTACTAATTCACAGCTCCACCAATAATACATTAATGTTCCTGTTGCCACAACCCCTCCAACATTAATGACTCCCATCTTTTTCCATCTTTCACAATTTGCTGGATATGAAGTGAAACTTCAGGATTTTTTTTTAAATTTGCTTTTCTCTTATTAGTGATGGGATATTTTTTCATATGGATGTTAGTAATTTGCAGTTCTTTTGAAAACTGTTCTTATCCTTTGACCTATTAGTTATGGTAAAATATTTTGGGGGCATATACATTTCCATTAGCTCTCTGTGTATCTGGTATACCAAACTCTTATCAGACAAATTTGATAGAATGGTATTTTTCCCCCCATTCAACTACTTCCCTTCTTATCCTTGAATTAGTTTTGTTTGTGCAGAAGCTTTTCAGTGTTGTCATGTCACCAAAGTTATTTACTTTATCTTTTGTAACTGCCTTGTAATCTTTTGTAATTATACCTTGTTTGGTTAAAAATACATCTCCTACCCAGACTGTGAAATGTGTCTGATTGTTTCTTGTAATTTTTATGGTATTATCTTTTTGATAAATAGACATACAGGGAATAGGTTAGGTACACAAGACACAGTAGTAAATTACTGTCGTAATCTACTGTTTGATAAACCCAAAGACTTCAGCTTCTGGTATGTGAACTCACTATTTGACAAGGGAAAACTGGAAACTAGTATGGCAGAAACTAGGCATAGACCAACATCTTATACCGTAGGCCAAGATAAAGTCAAAATGGGTACATGATTTGGACATAAAGGGTGACACCATAAGCAGATTTGGAGAGCAAGCAATAGTTTACCTGTCAGAACTATGGAGAAGAGAAGAATTTATGACCAAACAAAAGATAGGGAATATTATGAATTACAAAATGGATAATTTTGATTATATTAAATTTAAAAAGTTTTATTCAAACAAAACCAATGCAACCAAGATTAGAAAGAAAGCCGAAAGCTCTGGGAAATAATTTTTTCAACCAGTGATTCTAAGAAAGGCCTCATTTCTCAAATATATAGAGAACTGAATCAAATTTATAACAATACAAGTCATTCCTAAATGGTCAAAGGATGTGAACAGGCAGTTTTCAGATGAAGAAATTAAAGCTGTTCTTGGCCATATGAAAAAATGCTCCAAGTCACTGTTGACTGGAGAAATGCAAATTAAAACAGCTCTGAGGTACCACCTCACATCTATCAGATTGGCTAATATGAATAGAAAAGGAAATTGATAAATGTTGGAGATGTGGGAAAATTGGAAAGCTAAAACGTTGGTAGAGTTGTGAACTGATCCAGCCATTCTGGAGAACAATTTGGAATTATGCCCAAAAGGCAACCAGATTGCTTATCCTTTGATTCAGCAATTCCACTGCTAAGTCTGTATCCCAAAGAGATCATAAAAATGGGAAAATGTCCCAATTGTACAAAAATATTTATAGTAGCTCTCTTTGTGGTGGCCAAGAACTAGGAATTGAGGGGATGTCCATCAGTTGGGGAACAGCTGAACAAGTTGTGGTATATGAATGTAATGGAATACTATTGTGCTACGAGAAATGATGAAGAGGCAGACTTCAGAAAAACCTGGAAAGACTTATATGAACTGATGCTGAGTGAAAGGAGCAGTCAGGAGAATATTATACACAGTTATAGCCACAGTGTGCGAGAACTGTTTTTTGAAAGACTTAACCTTTCACAGTTCCAAAGGATTCTTGATACAAAATACCATCCACACCCACAAAAAGATCTATGGCATCAGAACACAGAATGAAGCAGACTGTTTTCTCCTTTGTTATGTTTTGTTTTTTTCTCATGGTTTCTCCCATTCATTTTAATTCTTCTATGCAACATGACTAATGTTTAATAGGAATCTATGTGTAGAACCCGTATAAGATTGCGTGCAAGGTTGGGGAGAGAGGGTGGAAGAAGGGGGAGAAAATTTGGAATTTATTGAAAACTGAAAACAGATTAATAACTTGGGGGGAATGATGAGCAGGCAGATTTCAGAAAATACTGGAAAAATGTATATGAACTGATGCTGAGTGAAGTGAGCAGAACTAGAACATTGTGCATAATAACAGCAACACTGTGGTGATCATCTATAAAAGACTTAGCTCTTCTCAACAGTGTGATGATCTAAGACAGTTACAAAGGACTCACGATGGAAAATGCTACCACATCCAGAGAAAGAACTGTGGAGTCTGAATACAGATCGAAGCGTATTATTTTTCACTTTTTTTTTGGTTTTCTGGTTTTTTTCTTTCTTACGGTTTTTCCTTTTGTTCTGATTTCTTCTTTCACAACATGACTAATATGGAAATATATTTAACATGATTTATGCATGTATAACCTACATCAGATTGCTTGCTGTCTTGGGGGGGGAAAGGGAAGGAGGGATAAAAATTTGGAACTCAAAGTCTTACAAAAATGAAAGTTGAAAACTATCGTTACATGTAATTGGAAAAAATAAAATACTACTAAGTGCAGAAATAAGTAAATAGATACACAAGATGCATATCTATTTTGAGATTATTGAGAGATATGGCAGAAGATTGTAGTGTAAACCTAATTTCTGCCAGACTGTTTTCCAGCTTTTCTGGCCATTCTTATCCAATAGGAAATTCTTTCTTAAATAATCTTTGTTGGTAATCTTTTAAATGTCAGTGATAGTGGCTCTGTGGTCATATCTGTCAGTCTTTCAGGACCTAAGGACATAGTTCTTCCTGGTTGGGTGGCTTTAAATTCATTCGACAGTAAGGTGCAGTCTTATTAACTCCTTAATTATATTGGGTACTTCTTCCCTGTTATTTTTGTCTACTCTTTTCTAATGCAAAACTCACTTTTGACAGAAAAAAATAAAGTAGGACTTGAGCAGCTCTGTCTTCCTACTCTGTTTTCAGTTATTGTTGAGGTGTTGAAGGGGACTAGTGGCTCGTTGGTTAGAGTGCCAGACCTGAAGTCTGGAAGTCCTGAATTCGGATATCCCCTCTACATAGTGAATGACCCTGGGCAAGACATTTAACCTCTGCCTCAGTTTGCTCAGGTTAAAATGGAGGTAATAACAATGATACCCACCTCCCAGGGCTGTGAGGACCAAATTCATTAACATTTGTTAGAACCCTTAGCATGGTACCTGCAGAGCACCTCGTAACTGCGTGATAAATGCTTGTTTTCTTTCTTCCTTCATTGTCCCATCTACTTGGAGCAAAAAACGCTATCCCTTCTTTGATCTCCTTTTTAATTCCAGTATTGTTTTTCCGAAATATACCACTTTTTGTTGTCCTTAGCTTTCGTTCTCTCTTTCAACCTCAAGTCATTCTGAATGTTAGCACCGCACTCATACTTACTCTCTGAAGCATGGCTTTGTTCCCATCTTCAGAACATTTTTGAAAAAAATCTAAGCCAATTAAAGAGTTCTTTCCCTCCCCATTGGTCTCAAATCTTTTTTTCCCCTCACAAACCTGTTGGGCAGACTTCCTCTGAAGCATTTCTCATCTCTCTCCTGAACCCTTTGAAATCTGTTTTCCCAAAATCTGGAGTGTATGTAAAGCTTGGAGTTTTTACATCCCTTCAGCTTAAACTCAAGGATGGAATGGTCACTACTTTCAGGATCCCCATATTTCTATCCTAGCATCCATCTCTAAACTATTAATAAGAATAGAATCAAGCTTTGTTGGATTCTCCATCTTTTGAAGTGTCACTGAAAGTGTTATTAGCTACTCTGATGTTGGCAAAGAGAAAACGCCAGCACTTGTCTGGATAATTAAAGTTCCTTATCAGTGCTGTTATGCCTATGACTTAGGATCTGTCTCCCAAATTTACTCAACTATTCCTCTTTCTGTCCAGGCATTCTGTAGTATACTGTAGTGACAAAATCCCTTCTCTCTCTCCCTCCTTTGATCTTCATTGAAAAATTCTCACATTTTTCCACATCTGGTCCTTGGATTTTCTTGTGTTCATAATATACATTGCTATTCTCCCCCTTCTTTTATCTGCTCTGTTTCTTTTGGATAAGGTATACTCATTTTCAAGGACAGGGAAACTCCACCCTGTGGCAGTATGGAAAGAGCCCTGGCTTTGGAGTGGGAGGTTCTCATTCTGCCATCTACTGACTCTGAAACCTTCAGCAATTTACCTTATTTTTCTTTGTTTCTTGCTTTAGTTAAAAAGTAGGAATGAAGATCATAATACTTTTGCTTCTCATTTCTTGCCCCACCCCATCCCCAAAGTGATTGTGAGGAACGTGTTTTGTAGATATACATCTCCATATGTATGTGTATGTGTATTGTGCACCCACACATGTGTGTTATGTCATACATGTGTATCGTATACATGTGAGTCATTATGTTGCATTGGTGACATTTCTCCTCCCTTGTCATGAGGGAATGAAAAAAAAAACAACCAGGAATTCCTAAAGGTGACTTGATGATGACATTTGACCCTTTCCAGTTACTGCTAAGGGATTATAATGAAGTTCTTGACATCACATTATCAGGGATTCTCTCGTGTAAAGAATAAAGGAATTGTTTGGTACTTTTAGAATTGGGAATAGTTGGTGGGAAGAGAGGCAGGGTGGCGAGACAAGGCAGCATGGCAGAAGACCTAGGTTCAACTTCTACATCAGACACTAGCAGTTACAAACTAGGCAAGTCATTTAACCCCTCAGCCTCAGTTTCCAATTTGTTTTTATTTTATTTTTCCCAAGTTACATGTGAGAACTTTTTAATATTCATTTTAAAAATTTTGAGTTCTAAATTCTCTCCCTCCTTTCCCATTCTTCACCCCCCCGCCACTGAGAAGGCAAGCAATTAAATATAGGTTATATATGTGCAGTCATGCAAACCAGTGAACATATCTGCAAAATGAAGGTGATAATGGCTATCTCAGGGTTGTTGCAAGGATCAGATGAGATAACATAGCACTTTGTAACTCATAAAACACTATGTAAATGCAAGCTAGAAATGAGTTGTTTACTCTTCATGACCCCATTTAGGGTTTTCTTGACAAAGATACTGGAGCAGTCTGCCTTTTCCTTCTCCAGCTTATTTTACGGATGAAGAAACTGAGGCAAACAGTGACTTGCTCAGAATCCCACAGTTGAGTGTCTGGGGCCAGATTTGAATTTAAGAAGATGATGCTTCTTAAGCCAAACCTGGTGTTCCAGGTGCTGATAATCAGTGTCCAGATTTTTAAAGCAACAAGCACCCACTTATATTCACTGGGGCTAGAGTGAGGCACTCTGCCCTTCCATTTAGAAAGGGACTGGGAGGAACTATGTTCACTTGAATAAATGGAATTTTTTTTTCAGGGTCAAGGATTTTTACTTCTTTTGTGATAAAAGTACATTTAGAGGAAAAGGTTGATGTCTTTTATAAAATCGAAAAATTCACTCATAGAGCTATTCACTGATCCATTCCACAGAGCACATTTTAGTCCTTTAAAGTTCAGACAACCTTTTCATGTGGAATTGTTGAAGAAAAGGGTTTAAAAACTCTTAGAGAGAGGGACTGAGAAAAGGTAGTGCTGAGGATGATCCTATTTTTTCCATGTTATGAAACCACATTGGCTCATTTATTCTTTTTATTTTGTTCCAATACTGATAGGCCATAACATCCCCCCCCCCCCCCCACGCAGCCCCTACCCCTCTACTCTTAATTTGAAAGAAGGTCTTGAATGAAAATATAGTGAAAAGCACACACAATCTTGGCTCTTCCCTCCTTCCCCTTCTTGTGAGCTGTCTTTTTTTTCCCCTTTCCTTTCTTCCCCTTTCACCATTGAATGTTTATATCTTCAATCTGTCAGTATTTTGACATTTTCTAAATATAAAGGCTGTATAATTAAGTTTATGCTGTTGGTTCAGAGTACTAGGTACAGTTTCAGCTACTCCAATGCTGGGGGAACCGAGTTCTTTTCAACACGACTTAGCTCCACAAGTTCCAGAGTTTGGAGCTGTGTCGTGAGCAGAATGAAGGCAAGACTGCATGGAGAAGCCTCGTCTCCTGTGAAGGTGTCATGAGTTTTCCTTTAGGGTGTTTTTTTCTTTATTCTGACTTGGCTCAGACACCAAAAAAAAGAGGGAGGTGGACCGTGGTGAGGGCTTTCCTAATAATCATGGAAAGAGTTTGTAGAGAAAAGCTCTAATGGAACCTTTTATTTCACAGTCCTTAGTACTGGAAGGGAATTTTGAAATCTTGTGCTCCTCTCATTTTAGAGATAAATAAGCTGAGTCCCAAAGAGGTGAAATGACTTGTGAAGTGGCAGAGTCAGGGTTTGAACCCAGATCAATTGACTCAAAAACCAATGCTCCTTCCACTCAGCATTGACCAAATGAAGTAAATAAGAAATCATTTTCTTACTGCCAGTTCCTACCATTTTACAGATCTAAGGGCTCTGGGTTTTGGTGAAGAGTGGGTTTCACAAAAAAAAAAAAAAAGTAATCCAGTACATGGTGTCCATTATCCCCTTTTTAAAAGGGGCATTAAGATAAACACATCCATCAGCAATCCTTTAAGCTGCTCTTTCAGTCACAGTGTTGCCCCCAGAAGAATCTTTCTTCTTTATGTAGAGCATTACATTTTTCAAAGCTTTTTCACATGCAAGAAACTGTTAGCAAGTCTTACATTTTGAAAGAGCTTCCTGGGTTTCTGACCAGAGCCAAAAGGAGGTTTAACAGCCATCCAGATTATAGTCGTTTTGACAGCAAACTGGGCAAAGGGAAGGACCCAGCTGACTGTAGTTTGGTACCCATAGTATGCCTCTTAACTAAGCCACACTTTCCTCTCATACTCTTAAGAGGCTGAATGGATCTTAAACATGTTGATTTTCAATATGTAGTTTTTAAACTAGAGTGACTTCAGAACAGTCAATCAGTAGTCTTTTTTTTTCTTTTTGCAAACTTTTTTAAAATCACAGCATTACTTGTTTGCTCACTGAAATCTCAGGTTCACTTCTTTATGTTCATTACTAACTCAAAGCATGAAACAGCTTATATTCAAACTGGGCTTTTGAAAGAAACACCTCACCCTGTGTGGTCGCTGCTGTGGAGGTACATGGTACATAGAGTGGTACCTCTCCTTTCCTCGGTTGTTGGTGACCTAGTTCTAATGCAGTAAGGCAGTGACGGCGAATTGAATTGGAAAGTGTGCAGAACACACACTCCTTACAGAACATTGGATTCCAGAAAGCTCACACACCCCCATAAAATCAAGTTAATGTTCATGGAGAGTAATTTTATTGTCTTTGAATTTTCTCACTATATAATCCTTTTTTTTAAAAGTTATAATGATCTAGATCAAAATTTTAGACTTTCCTTTTAGAATCAGAAGTAGAACAGATATACAAATGCCTATATATCAGATGTGACAGGACCTGACCTTTCAAAGAGTAAATGGGTTCTTGCCCCAGTAAACTAACATTTTAATAAAGAATTGTAGACCTAAATACTTAGTATAAATAAATGCTTTGCTCAATCTCTGGCTCTTACTTTATGATTAAGTAATTGAATGATAGTACAATAAAGTATGAGGAAACCTGTAAAAAAAAAGAATCTTGTGGTTAAGTTGCAAATTGATGTTAAATGGAATAAATTAACACCACTTATGTGTCTTTTAAGAAAAATGTTTAAAGGCAATTATATTGTTCAGTGGATAATGTTCAGTGCTGGACCTGGAGTCAGGAAGACCTGAGTTCAAATCTGGCTTCAGACATTTACCAGTTGTGTGACCCTGGGTAAGTCACTTAACATTTGTTTGCCTTAATCCACTGGAGCAGGAAATGGCAAGCCATTCCAGTATTTTTGCCAAGAAAACACCAAGGACAATATGATCCACAGGGTCAAAAAGAGTTGGTTGTGACTGAATGTGTCCTTTTTTAGACACATGAAAATAGAGGGCTAGAATAATTAACAGATGTATTTTAATACTAGATTGTTTTCATTGCTAAGCCAATGTGTAACTGCTGCTCTTGAACTAAATGTCATTTGTCGTTTTCCTACAAAGATACAAAATGAGAGAATGTCAGAACCAGAAGGAACCTCAGAGATCCTTTAGTAAGAATAAACGAAGGCCCAGGCAAGTTAATTTGCACTAGGTCACATGCAGAGCGATTGATTGACAGAGGTAGGACTAAAACCCAAGATTATGCTCTCCCAGCCCTTCTGCCCCCAGCTACCAGAGCAAAATGTATATTAATTATGTTTTAATGTTCAGTTACTGCCTAACAAACAGCCCAGAATGGGCTGCTTAAGAAACTCCAATGGCTCCTCATTGACTTTGGGATAAAATACAACATCCTCAGGTTTGCAGTTCATATTCAACTAAGCCCCTTCATAATCTGGCTTCTTCCTACCTGTCCAGGATTATGGCACACAATGAATTCCAGCCAAATTGGCCTATTTGAAGTTGCCCCAAGTTGGCACTCTACCTCCCACCTGGGTCTCCCTGCCTGAGATGCATACCCTGCACTGGTCCACCGCTCAGAATCTCTAGCTGCTCTCAAGGCTCAGCTCACTTGCTAGGTCTCCTGGAAGTCTTTTCTGTTTCCCTCAGTTGTTGTAGCTTCTTCCTTCCTCATATTATCCTGCATGACTGAAGGTCACTGGTTCATATATAATCCTCTTTTTTTGTTTTGTTGTCTGTGGGTGTTTGCATGTGTTAGTTTATAATTTGAAAGAAAGAAAAAAACTCACTCTACATTAACCTACCTGTAACATTTAAATCTTCCCAGTAGAGGAAGGAGAGGGCTTGCACTTAGCTATGTGCCTTGCACATGGCTTAATAAATACTTGTTGGATTGAATTGGGAGACAGAAGAGAGAGTCTGTGACTTTAGGGGTCTCTGGATCTGCTTGGCTTACATGGTGAGCTTTATCTTATGTGGATGGTCGACTTTGCCTTATTCTGATCTCTAGTGACAGAGCTTTCTGGTTCATCCAAACTCTACTTTCTAATTTCATGCCCAAATCTTTTATCATGTCTACTGTTACAACAGATTTCCTCTAATGTCAAGATTTCCAAGGCCTAACTAGTGGTCCATTAATTTCAAACTCTTGATACAATAAAGAATTTATACAATACTTCAGAGGTCTTCATAGTTAATGGATCCTGGCCACATCTTTTCAATCTAAGATGCTCAAGTTGACAGCAAGAAACTCAGAAAAGGCCCTCTCATCCTTTTATTGCAAAATGAATATCTAGTCCCCTCTGAAATGCACTAGTTACTTGACCAGTATTTATGCCAATGAAGGTCTTTTGCACTTTTTTTAAACAAGACAAAGTCTTGAGAGTAATTAACGCTCAACAAGCTAACATCATCAACAAGTGAGTACTTCTAACAAAGTCAGAGGATGCAGCTCCTGGGTATTGTGGCACATGGAATGTAGAGTTGAGTGTTTTAAGGAGTCCAAGAGGTCTCTGCTCCGACTCTTGGAGTTCTTTAAAATGAGCAAAAGGCTGAATTACTAGATCTTTCCTACCTCCTTATGCAACCTCAAGCTTGGCTTGTTTGAACCTCTGCAGTAAGGCGCTCGTAGCTCAGACACCTGGCCTCTCCCTGAAGCCAAGGATTATGATTTTATGGAAGGCAGTGTTCTGTAGTAGAAAGGGCATTGAATTTGCAAGCAGAAGACCAGCCCTACAGCCTAGAACCTATGTGACCCCAGGCAAATCAATTAGCCTTTTTTGGGATTTTCCCCATCTATAAAAGAGAGGTAATGATATTGGCACTACCTACCTTAATGCTATTGTGAGGAAAGTGCTTATTATTACACTGCACCAATTACAGCATCACGTACACAAAGACATTAATATGGTGACTCAGTAAAGCAAAGACAGGGCTAAGATTAATTAACCTTTAAATTTGCAACTCTCCAGCTCCTATAAGCCTTTTTAGACACGTTTTGCAAAGTGAAGTGTTCATTTTTTAATGGTGCTTCAGACACATTTGCTCATTCAGTTGTAGAAGGCGGGTTGCTAAACAGGCTAGCCCTGGGTCATACATTCACAAATTTACCATTGATATTTCTCAGAGCAACCACTGGTTGGAATTAAGGGTTGTGGCAACCACAAAAACAATTACCATTCTATTGTTCAACTCCATATCTTCTCTGGAGGTGGTAGGTAGGGCTACCCAAGGCCTAGGGTTCAGGGCTTTCCATATACACTCTTTAGTAGTGCAGCCATAAGGCTTCCAGTCTGAGTCTGTCTGTAGACCCAGTCACTGATCAATTGAAAGGTTATGATTTTCAAAACTAATCCTTGTACAACTCACAAGAATACTGATTGTCCTAAGAAAGTCAGCACCATTCTGACACTCAGCTGAATCTGGGGACAAAAGGATGAGGAGAAATGTTTTAATAGCCTGCTTTGCAGAGAAGTTTCCCTCCTTTCTTATTCATGGCAGCCATCACAGCATATTTTGTTCTAGTAGGCAACCACGGCAACTCTGTCCTCAAAGATTTTAACCTATTAAGAAAGGAAATGATCTCTTCTTTGCCCCTCCCCAAACTCATGACTTTTCTTCAAAGTAGTTTAAACACATTGGGTCCAACCTAATCAACAAGGCCTGAAGCTGTTTGGAAATAACTTGCTGCTGACAGAACAAGTATTTGGAGACCTCGTCGCCTGAAATCCTGCATTTGACTGGGGGTGCCATCAGCTATGTTTCTGTTTAAACTAAAGCATCCCACTTTGTGCCCCTTCCCCTCCCCAGTAGGATACAGGGTGGTTTTGTGTGTCTGAAGGATTGATCCTTGGAGATGTTTGTACACAGACACCTAGCTCTGACTGCCAATCATCTAACTCATCAGTGGTAACAGAATTTCCCTAACTCCATGTGATGAAGCACATTGTGAACTGACTGCAAGTCAAATCAGTCCTATTCCAAATGGGGCATGCAGCTGATAAACAGCATATTTACATGTAACCTGGTTCCTGAATCCCTGTGGAGTGAGTTAATAAGAATCCCAAAGGCAAAAGCACCTTTAAAAACCTTTAAAACAGCCAACCAAGTCATCCGTTACACCTGTTTTCTTTATTCTTAAACACGGGGAAATAAAATATGTATGTTCCTTATACTCGCAGGCTGAGGACAAATCCACACGCTGGCTTTTGGAGGCTGGTGTTGAACCAGACAGTACTTCATATTTCATCTGCTAAGGAAGATCCAAGTACAAACATACATTTTAGTGCGCAGTTTATTTTTGATTGGAATAATGTCCGTCCATTTGGAAGCAAATTAAGGTACAGTTTCAAAGCTCCCAGCCTATTGCCAAGGCAGTCTTTACTGTTGAGAAAGGTGGAGCCTCACCCCTGTTGTGTCAGAATCAGGCAAGGCTTTTCCAGAAAAGAACCTGGCAAAAGAAGGGCTGGCTGTCTAGGAAGGAACCTACTTGCTGAACAGAGGATTATACTGTAAGCCATGATAGAAAGGGGACATATTAAACACATGGAAAAAAAAACCAAAAACCGACACACAGAAGCCAGTATGCTAGACTAGCCCTCTGGCTTCCACTAGCATGCATCTTTTTTTCAAAGAAAGTGCTATCCAGGCATGTCACAGACAGCACTCATTCTGCCTTCATCAGCAAATACTTTTTTTTTTAATACCAGAATGGAAAACCCATTCCCATGAATTCAATACACTTTCTATTGCTGCTTTATTGCCACATCACCAATAAGAGAATGAATTTAAATTTAATACATTTTTATTGTCATGTGATTCTTCATAAAACACTTTCAAAACATTCTGTACATTTCCAGCCACTCAGAACTGCTTTTCCCTTCTATAAATGTCACTTGTTGAGTGAAGGTGCCAAGATGTCTCTGTACAAAGATGTACAATATGTACAGTCACTAAGTGCAAGCTGTGTCAGGCGGAGTCTACGGCGCTAATTCATGCCAGGAGTTAGAAAAAACAAAAACAAAACATTTCAACACAAGACTTAAGCTTGAGATTCTTTTGTGGTTGTTTTTCTGTGCAAATGATTACTTTACAAACAAATATATGTATATATCATATAGAAAGAACTGGTTTAAATTCTCAGTTCAGCTAGAACCATGCAGCTGACTGGATAAATGACAGTGCTGCTCTCCTATGCCTTTCTCCATCACAAACTTTGGCCACGCTGAACACTTGTCTCATCACTGTGGTGCCACCGCCACCTTTGGCTGAACTACAGCAACAACAGGAGATTTAAATTTGGGAAGATAGAGGCCAAACTTGTTCTCGATGCCCGCAAAAGTGGCTGTTGCCAATCTGTATCCACCGATGTGATCAGGGTTGGCAGGAGGAAGGTCAGCGATGCGTGATTTGGGTGTAGGTTCTGAGCCTGAGGGCTTGCTATTATTGGTAGAAAGTGGTAGAAAGAAAAAAAACGTGGTCAATAAAACAGAGTTTTAGAGAGTAACTGCTGTACTAAGTATACGGAGGCTCCAAAGAGGGCACTTCCCAAGAATGAGTGGGCAAGGCCAGAAAGTACTGTCCTCTAAGGAAGTCCCCTACTGAAGTTATACACCCTAAGACAGATTTGTAAACATGCTGCTGCTGAAACAAGGGTGCTTTCTGAATCTCAGCAAGGGGCAAAAGGGGCCTTCCCAAAGGGGAAGGCATCAATTTAGAGTGTAAGTAATGTAAGATTCAACTTGTCATCTTGGAAGTTGGAGCACATGGCAGAGGAGAGGGGTGTCATGATCAAGATTTCTTTTGTGTAAGAAACAGTGAAAAAGGGAGACCTGAATGCCAAGAACTTGTCTTTCTCCTACATG
Organism: Bettongia penicillata ogilbyi; assembly: GCA_023548195.1. Lineage (NCBI taxonomy): Eukaryota > Metazoa > Chordata > Mammalia > Diprotodontia > Potoroidae > Bettongia > Bettongia penicillata. Next base: position 5,068,132 of record JAJHZJ010000174.1, read on the forward strand.
GTCCAGGGGAGAAAGAGAAAGAATGTTTTAATTCCAGGAAACTGTGGAAGTTTCCTTAGAGAGAAAGAGCTCTCAAAAGCAAAAAGGCAACACCAGGAGCTGCCATCTTTTGATGGAAACCTCCCTCAAGAATATCCCTCTCTGTTTCCTCTGATTCACCAAGTAACCTCCTAATTTCATAATTTGACCTCCTATGGAGACTCACCTGGAAGGTAACTCTTTATAGATAACTGGAACCAGTTTTCAACCACATATAACTGCCACCATAAATTAGCAAATTCACCTTTTGTGGAGATAGTTCATGTGAACTAAACCCTTGCCTCCACCCTCAGAATGATCAGAATCTAGGTCCAGAAGGGATCAAGGAGGCTACAAAGCCCAATCTCCTTATTTGTAAAATGGGGAAAGTAAGACCCAGGGAAGTTAAGCGACACATCCAGTATCTCACAGATAATAAGTCACAGAGGTGGGGTCTGAACCTAGGCCCACTAAGTTTAGAGCCAGTGCTCTTTCCATTGTACTACCCTTCCCTTCCTAGATGAACAAGATCATATTTCTCTAGGCCCTGGACCCATGGTGACCCCATTAATACTACCCATGCAAACTGGACAAGTTGCTTGGCCTCCCTAGGCCTCAGTTTCCTCATCTGTAAAATGGGGGGGGTAGGCTATCAGGGGTGGGGAACCTGCAGCCTTGAGGCCACATATGGCCCTCTAGGTCCTCAAGTGTGGCCCTGTGACTGAATCCAAACTTCACAGAAAAAGTTCCCCACTCCTGGGCTAGATGATTTCTGAGGTTCCTTCCCATGAGCATAACTCCTGAAGCCCTTTGTCCAACTTTAATAACAACAGTAATAACTAACACTATATAGAGAGCTTACTATGTGCCAGGCTCTCACATGACCCTCACAACAACCCTGTGAGGTAAACTACTGTTATTATCCCCATTTTACAGATGAGGAAACTGAGGCAAACAATGGTTAAATGACTTACCCAGGATCACACAGCTAATAAGTATCTAAGACTAGATTTGAGCTCATTTTCCTCACTGCAGGTAGTACTTTACCCATACCACTAGAAACCTCACCTAGCTCTCCATGCACATACTCATGACTCTCCCACCATTTGAACTAAACAAGTTATTTACAATGAGAAATTCTCAATCTTTTCTATATCGATGCAAAAAAAAAAGATTACATGTACTCTGCTCTGACTTACAGTAATGACATATATCTGCTTTGAAATAGAAAAGTATACATTATTGAATGATAGGACAAAGAGATTCATGATAAATGCAACTGTGAAAGATGAAAAATATGACATTTTGTTAAAATGCAGGTATTTCCAGACATCACTTTGTTACTTCCCTCTCTTCTCCCTGAGATAGCTAAGTGACAGCCTACAAGATATGCCATCTCATTCCCTTGGTCTCTAGCAAACTACTACTAGTTTACAAGCATGCATACCAGAAAGTCTTTTTCTACCAGCTCTCTAAAAACCTTAAAAGATTTAGCATAGCTCAGGTCTCTCTTTATAAAAGAAAATCCAGAGCAGCACTTACAGGCCTCCAAAATCGACATAGAACCATCTCTGTAGAAGTTCATAGGTGACCAACGTAACCCCAAACTGGGGAGAGGATCGGAACACTCGGGCTGCAGAAAGGGAGGGAAGCAAGTTGACTGAATTTAGTGACCAAGGATGGATCTGGCAAAGCAACAAAGGAAGCATTCTACTTTAACTCAGCCCTTACCTGCGGTTCCTTTCCAGAACGCTGACGGCCCTTCTTCTCTCAGTATCTTTCTGAAACAGTCAATAACGCCACTGTATGTTGTCTGACCAGCTCGGGCTGCCACTTGCAGCCTTGTCTTGATGACATCAGCAGGGGTTACCAAAGAAGCAGCAGGCACACCTTTCAGGAGAAAACCACATTTAATTCACCCAAAGTGTCCTGTAGGAGAGAAATACTTCTAACCTCTAACAATATAACTACCAACTTTAACCCTTGTGAGAAGCTTAAACTTTCTTAAACAGGCACTTGGGTGCTAATGGAAAAAAAAAAGCCACTTTAAGGGTCAGAGCAAAATCTTGTTGTGTTTCTCCTAAATTAGGAATGTCATATTTTGTGAGAAGAATTGGAAATAATTCTACAATATATGAGTCAAAAGAACCATACGAAAAATTATGCTGTGACATAAACAGAACATTTTTTTCCAAGGTTCCTTTGAGTTGCTTTATCAATAATGTTAAATACCTCCACTTTTCTTCTCAAATAAGATGCAAATATTTTCACGGGTAATAAAAAAATGATAAGATGATGCATGTGCTTAATGAGCTGACACCAACTTATGGTGTCATTATCTGACTCTTGTCAACCCTATCTTGCTCTGTGAATATTAATAATTAGACCAGCCCACCTACAGTATGGGCCAACATAAAAGTAGAAAGTGACCCCCATTGGTACCAGTTTCTGAAGTGAAGGCCAGTAAATCAGGCCAAGGAGGAGCACAAACCATCAGTTTAAGAGAAACGGGGCAGTCAGCTGTTTAAAGGGCATATCATTTACGGTATCTGAGATTCCTGGGGTCACACTAAGACCTATCAGCAGGATCCAGAAAATGGATTTCACAAACACACAGTTCATTTGTAAAAGCAAAAACAGGGAAGAAAGGAATAACAAAAAGAATTTTTAAAAGAAATCAATTTGACCAGAATACCACTGAAACAGCTACCAAAGTTAGAAGGGCTGATAGAGAGGCATGCACGTTACAGAGAGAGCGAATACCACCCCCCCTTTATATGGAGTTTAACTACAACTTGGAGTAAATAACTTTCCTTAGTACAGCATTCAGTACTTTCCTCAGTAGCCACATATACTTCAACCATTTATGGGTAAAAATTAGAAATATTCACTTCTAATTTTGAAAATTCGTATCAAATGGCTGTGGGTGAGAAGTTGGGATTGACAGCATTTGAAATGTCATTTGTGAGAACCCTCTAAGTTTGGGTTGGTTTATTTACTTGGCTCTCCCAACTGAAAAAGAAACCAACCACAGCTCAACCCAAGGCAAAATGCCTGGCTGGGCTTGGACAGTTCATCACTTGCAGCTTTTTGTTGTTGATTTGGAAATTACATGAAGAAAGCTTGGCATGGGAGTGCTGACCCCAATTTGAAATAGGGAGACTTCAGTCAGAATGAGTGAGCTTCAGAAGGGAGCTAGGCCAGCACATTATACCAAGTACAGAGCAAATAAACTCTCTGGCTTTCAACTGTCCACTTTAATAAAGATAAGAGACAGAATAAAGCAAATAATTTGCTCTAACATGGTAATGCCTTCCTGCAGCTCTGGTGGTAACCAACCTTGGAAGGAATTTCTCAATCACAAGCTGAAAAGCCATGAGTATCTATCATCCTATAGACATTGGCATGGCCCTCCCCTGTCTTGAAGGACCTGAGGAAGCCCCTAGGCTCCTAAATTTGAGAAGAGAGGGATCTTCATATTGTCCTGCTAAATCTAGCTGAGTCATATTGCCAGGGACATTTTCTATGAAAGCAGTGTCTGGACCCACAACTCAGGGTTGGCAGGTCATGTTTTTCAGGCTGGAGATAACAACTATGGTCATGCTCTTTCCTCCTCCTTTCCCCTTTATACATACATATCCCTTCCACACCTTGGAGTTAGGGGTATGCCCCACCATGATCTAGAAAATTCAGGTAAAATTTTTTTACTCTCCCTTCATACAAGATAAGAAGTCTGAATTATTATAGTATTAAGAAATAAAATATGTTAATATAACCATACACATGTTTTATGCATTTTTGAGTTTCTAAATTTTTTCTGTGTTGTCTGCAAAACTTCCCCATTTAATATCTCATGCCAACCCGTGAAACTTCAATGGGGAAAGTTGAGATGTGGAAGGCATAACTATACTTCCTGGATAAGGGATGGGGACTAGATTTTATTGGTACAGGAACGCCAATGAGAGGATTCTCCTACTAATTTGGGTCTGTTCCTTTTCTACAAATTAGTGTATGCATCAAACATAGGACTTGAACTCTAGTCTCTCGGCTCTGAGGCTGACTCTTTAGCCTCCATACCAGGAGATACCTCTACGTTTACTGACATGCACGTAAATGTTCAGTGATTTGGGACCATATGACCCTCTCCCTTGCGTCACTGTTAAATACTGACAGCTCACAAGGAAACCTTGTTTTACTTACTGCTACAAATCAACCATCAGCAAGAAAAGCATGAGGTTACAGGCTGAAATGGGAAGAAAACAGACTCTCACCCTTACTGAATAGACTGGAACCTTTCCTGGTACCTGATTTATAACTAGATAAACTTCCTCGCCCTCCTGAACCCTCCCCAACTCCCCCATCCCCAATCACTTTCTAAGTTAGGGGTTTGCCTCACCCAAGATTTATGGTAGGGTATGTAAATGATAAAAGCCCAATTTAGATGGGCAGATCTAATTTGGCTACAAGTTGCTAAGCGGCATTAAGCTGTTTATCCACATTATGCAAATGTAATTAGCTCTCATCAGAATTAAAGTATATCCCACAAAGGAGACTGGTGATCATATTTAAACGAAGTCATCTACAAACAATAATCCTGGCTCTGTAAGGGGAACAGGTACCTGTAGATTCTATATTTCCAAGTGCAATGAAGAAATAAAAGGCTCTTTTGATTTAAAAAAAAAATTGTTACCTGCCATAGCTCCAGCTGCCAGGAGATTTAAGCCTCCAACCCGTCCATTTTCATCAGCTAGGAGAATTTTGCAGTGAGCATAAACAGGAAAATAGATGGCAGAGAAGGGAATGTCTCGGAGGAAACACGCTTTGGCACCCTGTCACATACAGAGAAAACAGTGCACACCAGTTGGATAAACAGGGAGAATTAAGCTAGCAAGTTCCCCAAGTGGGAAAAAAGGGCTTCAGGTGAAAAGCCAGTTGCAACTTCAATAGTTTTCAGGGGTCTGGCAGGGGAATAAAGGGTGAGGAGTTATTAGAGAGAGGGGTTACGAGGAGGGATACACAACTCACAGTGAAGTTGAAGATAGCTTATTCCGACTGTACAGTAGTAACATAAGGGTGATCAACTGTGAAGGGCTTAGTTATTTTTCTCAAGGAGACAATTTCAAAGGACGCATGATGGAAAAATGCTATTTACCTCCAGAGAGAGAACTGATAAACTAACTCTGAGTGCTGAGAAAAGCATACTTTTTCAACTTTCTTTCTTTTTATTGTTTGTGTTTCCTTTTGCAACATAGCTAATATGGAAATATGCTGTGCATGACCCACACGTATAATCCCAGTCAAAGTGCTGATCTACTCAAGGAGAGGGAGGGCTAGGAGGAAAGAAGGGAATTTGGAACTCAAAAGTTTAAAAAATGTTAAAAAAAAATTTACATATAATTGGGAAGTAGTAAATAAAATAAAAGAATTTTAAAAGAAAGTACTTAATAAATGCTCCTTGATGAAAGAAAAAAAAAGATATCTTCTTCCTAAGGTTCCGTCAGACTTAATGGATACAGGTACCTTCATCTGGCCACCTGACTAAGGGAACACTATAAACAACTAAGGAACTACTGGGGCTTCTGTCACACACTCTTATTTTTAAGATTAATAGCATTTCTCTATATAACCTACATCAAATTACTTACCATTTTAGGAAGAGGGGAAGGAAGAAAAAAGAATTGGAACTCAAAATCTTGTAAAAATGAATGCTAAAAATTGTCTTTACATATAATTGGGGGAAAATACTCTTAGGATTTTAGAGAACTAGAATGGACCTTAGCAGCTATCAATTCTCATTTCACAGATGAAGAAACTGAGGCACAGAAAGGTTAAGTTCCTTCCCAGTGTCACACAGCTTCTGAAGGGGGGGTCTGAACCCAGGTCTTCATGACTTCAAGTAGAGTGCCCTCTCCACTATCCCACACAGCCTCATTGCTGGTTGATCTGGTGGGTCAAGTGACTTTAGCACAGCTACCTCTGCTGAAAGAGGAATACTGGAGAATAGAAGAAATTCTGGTCATGATTTACTTCAAAATCACAAGGCAGAGTCTCCCTTTGCTAATGAAAGAAAGCCAAGAGGGCAAACAAAGAAGTCAGTCAGTCCATGGTAAAATATAAGTACCAGGCATCAGAGAGGTACTGTTACCAGGCTGGCCAGCAGAGACAAGAAACAGTGACCCCCATCTATTGCCCTCATTTGGGGAGAGGAATAGAGGTGAATATGGGGATTCTTTGGCTTGCAAAAATAAGAACTTTCAGCTCTGGTTGCCAGTTTAAAATTACCCAGAGACAACCTGCCCCACCCAATTTCAATGAGTACTTTTCCAAGCTACATCATTAATTATCCAGGAGTTACCAACTGCCTGGTCTTTACCAGAACTTCTGAGAACTCTTATCTCCATAATATTTTTTCTGATTTTTTTTTTAAAAGACAAATGCCAGTCATGGAAAAACTCCAAGGTCTCCTTAAGGCACTGTATAAAGAGAAATAATTTAAAGCATGAACACGTTAAGCTGAGGGTGCTATGGGGAAAGGAATAATGAAGAAAGCAGGAAATGCCAAATCCCAGCCCCCAAGTCCCAAGGATGGGTGCTCTCATCCAGCCATGGTATCATGGTGGCAGGACTCTCTAGACAACACCAGAGCTGGGTGATTCTAATCTACAGAATTCCTAATAAAAGCTGCCACTACAGAGTCACATTTACACGTTTCTAAAGTGTTAGCTCTATAAATAAATCTGCTTCCAGGAGGATGCTTTGGAAGCACGGTGCACAGCTGCCTGTAGGTACAGAATTTACCCCCTCGTACGAGTGAAGGGGATGGAAAGAAAGACTTCCTTGTTTAAGAAAACTAATAGCTTCTGCTCCATTTCATCTGATCTGTAATGATGGGAGTAAGTATACCTGCAGGGAAGGAATCTGTTGACTGGCACTTCGCTAAAGTACAGTACCGTGTGGGCTTTTATTTTTTTAAATGGAATTCATTATTGACAAATCCTACCACTTAACTTCTTAAACATCTGAATCCTACCAAACTCTACTACTGTTTCCTGGTCGTCAAATTATTAAGACAAAGGGAGGCTCCCACTGGGAAGATAACAATAGAGATAACAGATTCAAAATAAATGTAAGACAATTTGAACTCCAAAACAAGCACAAAGAAGAAGCTGAGAAACTTTTTCCAAACCCCCATCCAGTGAAAAAATGAGCGGCTGAAGCCAGCGGGTCTGCAGTAGACGCCTCCCTGGGGAGAGCCATAGAAGCCAAGTGACTGGGGGTGGGGGCTGGAGACAATGTTTGTACATCCCCCTACCACGGCTATAGCATCAGGTGTTTTTCCTTTTGTTTTTTTCTCCTCTGGGGGCCACCCGGCAGGAAAACTTTGGGGTTGTTTTGTTTGTTTTAAATGTGAAAAGGTCTAGTCCAACACCATTTTGTTTCACCGTCTTTCCCATCCATCGACCATGTAGTCAATCCCCCACTCTCCACGGGGCCTACCTACCTTGTAGAGCCCAAAGAGCCCCAGGTCTCGAAGAACATTCAGGGCACTGACTCTGGGCCCCGTGGTGATCTCCCCCGCTACCTGCAATCGAATTTTTACAATCTCCAGAGGATTAGTAAAGATGACCTGAGAGCCTCCAGCCTGCAAGATAAGGAAGGAAAGAAACTAAGAATTTGCCAAGTGGGGGGTAGGATGCCAAAGGTACCAAAAAGCAGCGTTCAGTCAACTAGCCTTTATTATGTGCCAGGCAGTGCTAAATGCAACACCCTGAAAATCTTCCCTACCTTACCTGGGTTGTTTTGCAGCTGGCCTCTCCAGCCCAGGCCAGAGAAGCTAATCCCCATTGTTGGCTCTAACCCAATTCTTGTTGTACTGGATCTTTTCATTCCCTAGGCTGGAAATGTGAAAATTCTTTGTGGGTTTTTTTTCCAATCCAGTCTGTCCCTAACCACCATTTTATGGTCACTAAGTAAGGACCTCTACAAGGAAAGTGACACAGATTGAAAGGTACAACTTTTTCTCTTCTACTAGTCTAAATCTTTTCCCAAAATCAGTCTATGACATATGAAAAACCTAAAGTTATGTATGGGTCATAGATGCACAGGATCTAGACTTAGGTTCGGAGAAGCCGTGAAATGACTCGCCCAAAATGATGCAAGTTGATAGGATATAAACCCAGGTCTTCTGATTCCAAGACAAGGCCTATAATGATAGTCCTTCACATTTAATAAAAGCCTATATTTATATATTTTATACCACTATAATACATTATGTATATTCTCATTCATTCACTTTCATGAAGCATCTACTGCGTATAACTACTGAGTGCAAGATGCTGCGCTAGGCGCTCATCAAAGACAAAAACAAGAGTCCCTGTCCTCAGGAGGGTCCTACTCTTCTGCTTACAGTGTTAACCTGTGTGACCTTAGGAAAATTACCTAACTTCTCTGGGCTTTCCTTTCCTCTTCCATACCGATGAGGGAGTTGAATTAGGAGAGCTGGAAGGGCCCTTCTACTTCTAAGTCTATTATCTACACACTCCCGGGCGATATTCACAGATGTCTCTCATCCTCTGGCTTTGCTTTTGTATCCTCAGAGCCTAGCACACACTAGGCATTTAATGCCTTTCAAATTAATTGCTGAGTTGCTTGCCTCCCTCTAAGCATTAATGTAACATTCTGAAAATCCTTCTTGGCTTTTATTTCTGAGCCTTGTAGAGAGCAATCAATCTAACTCAGGCATCCTCAGGGCTCATCAGAGGGGAATGAGCCACTCTTGTTCAAGCTTCAAATCTAACACCATGAACACAGCTCTGAGACGGATCGACACTTACTTAAGAGGGGCTGAGACTTCCCAAAGCATAGCTCAGAAATAGAATGCTTAGTCACCAGGAGGATAGGCTCCCACCCGGATCCCCTCCCTCCTCCCAAACGACACATGCTCTGGCAGTCTGACTGACAGAAACCTCAATTGGGAAAATGAGTGTTTTGCATCTGAAATTTACAAAGTACCAGAGAAGAAAATCAATGGCACAGACAAGTTTAACATGAGTGCTAACATCCCTTCCTTTGGTTCTACAGTGTTGTGTGTGTGTGTATGTGTTTAGTTTCAACTGCCTCAGCCCTCACAGAGAAGGAAAATTCCTCTTTGCACATCTCCATCCCATAATGGTAAGCTATTCACAAAGGCTTGTCCTGCTGCAAGAAGCCTTTCACCAAGCAGCATTTCGCATATAAGTGACATCCTCAATGGTCCTCAAAGAATACCTAAGCAACATCCTTTCTAGGACTGCATTAGAAGTGACCCAGGTCCTGTCCAGTGCTTTTTACCATGGAGAAAGGACAATAAAATCAACTCTGACTTTTTTTAACCTAGAATCCAAATTCTCTTTTATTTCTCAAAAAAAAAAAAACCCAATAAAATATGTACAACATGCCCCCAAGAATGTTGACTATCTGCAGTTAAATAGCCTTGCCTATTTAGAACCACAACTTCTTTCTCCAAGTTCGTCTGTAAACTGACCATCACAATTATTTGGTCAGCACACCAAAGATTAAGTTGGGGCTGAATCCTGAGCCCTCTCCCCCTCGTGGGAAACCTATTGCTCATTATGACCCAGGACAGTAATCCCTTCTTTGTCTATAGAGCAGGGAGAGGCAACAAGTTTTTGCTGCTCAGTCTCATCATCTCCTGAGACTGGAGCCATATGCAACAGCCCTGCCCCACACCCCCATAATGCCATTGGCACAATGGCCCAACACAATGATTTGACCCAGTTTTGCATCTTGATTTTCCTGTGTATGTCTCTCCCTCTTTTAATCTGTGGCCCAGCAGGAGGAAGCATTTCAATGTTTCAGTCTCAGCAAACAATATTTTTTTTAAGAGATTGCTGGATGACAAATTATGTCAAAATGATAATCCAAGTAATTCCTCTTGATGGAGTGTTAAAGACCAAACCAATTGGAAAAGTGTATAGACTTCCCTGAAGTCATGCTTTAAACTAATAGTAACAAAGAGAATCTTGATCCAAATGTTCTCCGTTTTCTAAAGGAGATCAAAACCACAGCTGACCAAACCACATATTTTGATCACAATACAGAAAATTGGGGACTACTAGACAATGTCAGCTGCTGGATAATGTTCATTAAGTGGGGATATTACATTTAAATGAATGAGAACTGAGTTTATGTTTTTAATCAATTATAAATAATAACATCTTGCCAGGCAAATGAATAATGTCCCTCTCTCATTGCCCACAATGGGACCAGTTTCAAACTAGCCCCCTCTCATCTTCCTCTTTAAATTGATATTTCCACTTCTTCAAGCAACTCACCAAATTACTTTGTGAGGTATACAATTCAACAAACATTTTTAAAGGAACTATTAGGTACAAAGCACCATGGGGGAAGATGCCATATTTAAGTAAGATATAGTCATGAAATTTAGAGACTGGAAACAAGGCAGAATTTGGGACATAGACAACTATAATGTCTTTTGGGGGAATGAGATGTATACATATAAAGAATAGTATGAGCGAAGAAAAGAAAAAGCACAGAGAGCAGAGAGTGTTCAGGGAACAGAGCAGCCCAGAGTGATTGGTGTGTATATTAAGGGTATTAAGATAGCTTGCTAATGGTCTTGAATACCAGACAGAAGACCATGGGCTTCGTAAACAACAAAAAGGCACCAGCGAAGAAAAGAAATTAATACGATAACTTTGTTATATATTTAAAAGGAATAGTAAGTTGCACATAAAAGAGCGGCAGTTTCATGTGCAATTATTTTTTATTATACTGTTACGGAGATGCTTGTTTTATTCCATAAATTAAAAATAAAATAATTTTTTAAAGGCACTGGAGAGTTTTGAGGAGAGCAAGGATGAGATCTATGCATCATCACCATCACCTTGACAGCTAACATTTCTATAGCCCTTTAAGGTCTACAAAGTGTTTAACATATAGAATCTCCTTTACGTATGTATAAGTGCACTGCAATCCAGTAAGATGTTACTATCATCCTCATTCTACAGATAAGGAAAATAAGGTTCAGAGAGGGTTAAGTGACTCCTCCAGGATCACCCCACTAATAAGATGTAGGATTCAAATCTAGGTTTTCCAGACTGAGTCCACAACTCTATTCACCACACCAGCCTGAGGCTTTCTTTGAAAATTAAAAAGGCTCACAGACAAAGCAGGGCAATTAGGTGGACAAAGAGGTTGGTTTTTTAAAAAAAGACTAATTGTTGGTTTTCTTCATTACTATCATTTAGCAAGTAATAGTGTGTACAATTATGGCTCAGGTGTTCCACAAAACTAAATAGGACCAGTGTGCATTCACATGTATAGATATATACATGCCCCTTCCAAGACACCAGTAGGCCAGAAGATACTCACTGAGTCCCTGCTGGGTTCAAAACATTCATACAGTCATAGGTAGGTTTCACAGCCACGGGTTCTAAAGCTTTACCAGATGCAGAGTAGCATATTACAATTACATTACCTCTGTACGCTTTTTAAAATGAAAAGAAATATCAGCTTATGTGATGAACTTCACAATCTGAGATTAGACATACTATTCAGATTATTAGATAATTTCAGAAAAAAAAGAAAACAATATGTCTGAAAGCAATGAAATCTTAAATCTCTTTCAGCAATGGAATTAAAGTCATCCTTGCAGGCCTTCTATTGACTTAGAAAATGACAAATCAACATCATCTGTCATATTGTATTTTTATTTATATAGTTAAATATTTCCCAATGATATTTTACTCTGGTCTGGGGCCACTCTGGAGCAATATATAGCCTGCATGTTTGACACTTGTGCCCTGGAGGAAAATGGGAAGATCTAGGCTTTAGATTATTTCTGACACTCTCTGGGCCAGATTTATTTTCCTTATCTATAAAAAGGGGATAATATACCTCTAGAACCTACCTCATAGGACTGTTGTGAGCAAATGCCCACAAAGTGAGATATTGCATGTAAAATGCTATAAAACACTATATAATAAATAAATTTTCATTATTTATTTCATTTAATTACTAGTAATAATAATAAAGCATTCATGGAAGAGGCATCCTTTTAGTTTAAGTATGGACCTAAAATTTCAAACCTAGGCAGTTAAATATGTCTTATGAGAAAATTATTAGCCTCTCATCCCTTTACTCTGCATCCCCTGATCTTGACTTTCTTTTTTTTTTTGTATTCTTCAGATTGACCCCTTTTTTTAGATACCATAAAATTCCATTCCTTTCCTCTTCCTCTTTTGTTCTGCTACTTTATAATGTCCGGTCACAGGAAAGGCAGTAAGAGACCCACCGACTTTGGAGTCATAGCACCTAGGTTTGAAAATGAATTTTGTCCCTTAGTTTGTGACTTTAGACAGGTCATGTCACTTCTCTAGGGTTCATTTAGTATCCTCTTCTTGAAGATGAGGAAGTTGGACCTGATGACCCCTGAGAACCCTCCTAGCTCCCATTCTATGATGCAACGAAACAATGGAACCCAAAGTACCAGACTTTGAGCTTAAAAAAAAAACCAAACACACTGGTAATTACAGGCAGTTCCACAATCTCAAATGGAGATTTTCAAGCCTGATGTTTTCAATGTTTTTTCCCCTTATACCAAGGTAGAAAATAGATGACAAGTCACCTACCATTAAATTTGGGGTTTTTTGCTTCCCCCTCCCCCAAATGGCTCAAGGGCTTCAAATATCATCATGAGATGAGGTCACCACTGAGTACCCACTCATACAGGGCAGATTCTTTTCTGAAAATGGGTCAAATACTCATATTCAAACTGATTTCTATCCTTTTATTTTCCACATAAAGTTGTCATTTCTTTGCTTTAAATCAATTACAAGAGAACTCAACAGTTGACAAATTTCATTTTGAATAGGGGTTATTCCTATGTAACAGAAATTTAAGTAGTCAACACTTCTATTTAACCTCATGCCATTTAAAATAAACCTCTTCCTAACTCTCCACCACCTCTCCCCAACCCCCAACCCCCATGAGAAAATAATCTAAATAAATCTGATGACAAAGGTTATGAAAGAAAGGCAGTAGATGGAAATCCAGGCACAAACCCTTCCTGACCTGCCTGAGGCTGGAGGGGCTACAGAAAGGATCCCACAACATTTGACCTTTGCCCTTTTGATTCCACCCCAGAGGCAAGGTCTACAAAGGAGTGGTCAGATCCTTCCTACCCTCAGTCCCCTGTTTACTTCCTACTTTGAACTGTGGCCTCCTGGACAGGAGCTATTTCCCACTAGCCACAAAAATGTGAATACAAATGCTCAACCCAGTCTTTTTTTTTAAATTTTTAAAGAACAAGAGGTAAAAACAAAGTCTTCCATCACAAAGTCCCTGCACTCCTGCTGGAAAACATGCTGTTTCTGAGTTCCTTAGTCGGATAACCACAATTTACTCAATATCTCCCAGCACAACACTGACCACAAAATACATACATTTCAAGTTGTAACTCAAACCAACAAAAACCACAGAATTAGTAGCTGAGACAGACTCAGTCTAATCATGCTATTGGAGGGAAGGAGTATAATGACAAAGAGGTAGAGAGGATGTCTGTGTCTTTCCCACAAACAGACACAACCAGGCAAAGACTAATAATAATAGCTGTCATTGATATAGCACCTACTATGTGCTAAATACTTTACAACTATTATTTCACATGGTCCTTACAAGAACCCTTCCAAGTAAGTGTTATTGTTATCCCTGTTTTACAGATGAGGAAACTGAGGCAAACAGGTTAAGTGACTTGCCCAAAGTCTCACAACTAGCAAGTGTCTACAGCTGAATTTGAACTCATGTCTTTCCTGACACTCTACCCATTAGGCTACCTCATAGATTTAGAGCTGGAAGGAATTTTAGAAGCCATCAAAATCCAACTGCTTAATTTTACACAAAACTAGTGAGCATCTGAGATAGGAGTCACTCCCAGGCCTTCTGAGTCTGAGTTCAACATGGTATCCACTAAACCAGCTACTTCTATAACACTGAAACTCACAGAGTTTAATTTCTACAGTTTTATGCCACCTCCCTTCAAGTAGCAAAAAAAAAAAATAATATTAACAATGTGAAAGAAAAGGAAAACATGATGGCTATTGAACGGTGTAGTTGGTATAGGTGAATGGATGAAAAGGCATTTATCAAGCCCTTATAAACTATGGATACAACTACAAAAAGCAAGGCTCAAGAAGCTTATAGTCTATCAGGAGAGAAAATATACAAAAGAGAGTGTAAGGTCAAGGGGCAGGCATTCAGCCCAGAAAGTTACAGGGATGTACTGACCCCACCCTATCCAGAAACAGTGGCAGAGTTGATTTGATAATGGCTTATGGTTCCAAAACTGGGGAAGTAGGGAGGGAGAGGTAGTTGTCCTGTATAGCAAGGTGGTTAGGGAGCCTATGAAGGATTGAGATGGTCAGAGAATCAGGAGTGAAGCATCGTTGAGACATTTCCTGAAATAATGGTCGAGACATTTGCCAGGGTAGAAGTTTCTCTAGGCAGAGCAGGAAGGTAGTTGGAGAGGCCACCAGAGATCAGAGAGTTAGGAACATATCATAACCTGTAAAATGAGGTAGTCAGAATAGATATCCAAGGACTCTTTGCATTCCAAGAACTTTATGAATCTATGACTTCAATTCTAGAATTGGTTCTGTCACTGACAGTATGCCAAGTTTCTGCATCTATCAATGGAAAGGACTGGACTAGGTTAACTTCTAAGGTTCTATCAGCTCTAAAAAGGTGTAGAGTTCTAAATCTCCACGTATCTGGGAATTTCCAGATAGGCCATGCCCAAATCCAGACACACCTTGGAGATATTGCAGGTTCAGTTCTAGCTCACACATTGCAGTAACGTGAGTCACGTGAATTTTTTTGTTTCCCAGTGCATATGAAAGTTATGCTTGTATTATACCGTAGTCTATTAAGTGTGCAATAGTATTATGTCTAAAAAATTTACATGCCTTGATTAAAAAATGACTTATTGCTTAAAAATGCTAACCATCCTCTGAGCCTTCAGTGAGCTGTAGTCTTTTTTGCTGGTTGAGGGTCTTGCCTTGAAGTTGATGACTGCTGACTGATGAGGGTGGTGGCTGCTGGAGGTTGGGATGACTGTGGCAATTTCTTAAAATAGGACAACAATAAAGTTTGCCACATTGATTGACTTCCTTTCACGTGAACGCTCAGAGGCAATACTAGGGTTATTAAACAGCCTAACTTCAATATTGTTTTGTTTCAGGGATTAGGAGGGTCCAAGGAGAGGAAGAGAGAGGGGAATAGCCACTCGATGGAGCAGTCAGAAAATATACAGCATTTATAGATTAAGTTCTTCCAGTTTGTGGTATCTAACACAATTACAATAGCCATGCAAAACACCACTGATGATAGATCATCACAATAGATACAATAATAACGAAAAAATCTGATATATTGTGAGAATTACTAAACGTCACAGTGAGACATAGCGTGAGCACGTGCTGTTGGAAAAATGACTTCGATAGACTTGCCTGATGCAGGGTTGCCACAAACCTTCAATTTGTGAAAAACACACTATCTTCAAAGCACAATAAAGCAAAGGACAATAAAATGAGGTGTACCTGGAACTGAGAATCTTTCAAAAAGAAATGAAATTAAGTTTTAAAACAAATGTTAAAAATTGTTTTTACATGTAACTGGGGACAAATAAAATACTAAATAAAAGCTAAACAAAGTAAAAGTGCAAATAAAATGGCTATTCCTCAAAAGAAAAAAAGAAATGAAATTAAGCACATTTCAAAAGAGGACTTCTAGACAACAGGTGTCAATTTGCCTGCGACAAATGTCAGGTCATATTAAAGGGAGAAAAAGGCATCTCACAATTCTGCTTTAAGGTCTTCAAAAGCCAAAATAAGGATGGAAGGACGGAAGGAAGGACGGAAGGAAGGACGGAAGGAAGGAAGGAAGGAAGGAAGGAAGGAAGGAAGGAAGGAAGGAAGGAAGGAAGGAAGGAAGGAAGGAAGGAAGGAAGGAAATGAATTAGTTCCTGCTACGATGCCTGAATTTTGCCATGAAAATCTATGTAATTTGCTTTCATTGTTTTTCCACAAGTTTCCTAAAAATGAGAAAACACGTTTAGATTTGTTTTTGGTATATTTCAAAGGGCCCTAGTTTCTGATTCACCCAAAACTTTTATGTAATAATAGCTACTCTAGATAGGTGGTACAGTAGATAGAACCAGACTTGGAATCTGGAAGACCTGAATATAAATCAGACACTAGCTGTGTAACCCTGGATAAGTCAATTAACTTTTATTTGCTTCAGTTTCCTTATCTGTAAAGTAATAGTATCTACCTTACAGGGTTAGTATAACCATCAAATGCATTGCAAAGTGCTTAACACAGTAGCTGACATATAGTAGGTGCTATATAAATGCTTAAAAGGTCAACTAAGTGGTGCAAGGGATAGTGGGCCAAGCCTGGAATCAGGAAGACCTGAATTCAGATCTAGTCTCAGACACTTACTGGTGGTGTGACCCTGGCCAAGTCACTTAACTTCTGTTTGCCTCAGTTTCTCCAACTGTAAAATGGGGATAACAATAGCACCTACCTCCTCGGTTTGCTGTGAGGACTAAGTGAGATGATAATTGTAAAGCATATAGCACAGGGCCTGGCACACAATAAGTATAATGTAACTATATTAACTATAATTATCGCTATCATTATTGTCATATATCTGTTGTAGGCATATGTCATTTAGTAATAAAAGGTAGCATTTATATAGTACTTTAAGGTCTGCAAAGTGCTCCTTACAAATATTCTCCCTCTTAATTTTTTTTATCCTCACAAACAACCCTGGTGGGTGTGCACCCCATTTCACAGGTGAAAAACTGAGACAGACAGAACTTAAATAACTCGTCCAGATCACAGAGCTAGAAAATATCTGAGCCTAGATTTGTGCTCAGGTTTTCCTGACTTCAACTCCAGCACTCTATCCAGTGGGTGACCTAGATAGTGCTATATTTACATGTATATATGCTATAATTCTATTTCTAAAATTATATTTTAGAATTTAGAATAATTTGGAAATTATAACTTAGAAATTATATTTCCAAAATCAACAATAAGAAAGAACTGGTTCAGTCTGTGGGTAGTATAAAGGTAAATTTTGGTCAAACGTCTGAATTATTATAAATTCTAAATTGTCAAAGTTCAAAATCATAAGGTTTTACTATAAATACCTTATATGTCAGTGGCTAAAGACTGCTGGCTAATGTTTACAAATTAGATTAATAATCTGAAAATTTTCAAAAAATAGTTTTTAAATAATATATTCTATTATTCCATCAATTCCAATATTATATATTTGATTCTGTTTATATTCTACTTCAAAAGTTAATTTTCTTAAAATTAAAATAAAAATCCATGCCTTGCTTATAGGTATTTTCAAAGAGATTTGTATTTCACTCTAGGAAACTGGGGTTCATTGAATATTGTTACATGAAAATACCTCTGACCACAAAAAAGGCTCTAATCAAGCAAACAATAAACCTTGTGAATAGGAGCCTATCCAAAAGCAAACATTTATATTGGCATGTATGGGTGCATGCATGTGAAGCCCACACATGAACATATACATCTCTCTCTGGCACTGTGGCAAAGTGAATAAAACTGCTCTAAGGAACCTTGTTTCAAATCTTCACTATAAAATAAGTGAAAGCTAATGCGAGTGGCTCTCTTTTTCAGCAGATGTGTGATATCCCAGGACTGAGATCAGCTATCATCATCATTCAGGGTTTTCTCTATGAAGAGGACCTTCCTTCTTTTTTCCCAGCTCTGACATGGCTCATGGAACAAAGACCCTCTACTGGGAAAGAGGAGGTCAAGAAGGTCAAGCTCTTCTAATCTCACCCCTGAATAACTGACCTTAACTATAAGCTTTGGGCCTGTCTATATCAGAGACAAGATGCATGATGAATGCAAAAATGAGCCAGACGTCTGATTCCAAAGGAACAAGTCATTAATGCATGAGGCATTTATTCAGTACCCTTTGTGTTCACAGAATTGTGGCAGGGGGCTGATTAATTGCAGTTCTAACTTTACAATTAACTGTGCCCACCACTAAAATCCTACACTGTATCTATTTTATATGTACAGTTATTTATATGTTGTCCCCCACACTAGAATGTGAGTTTCCTGAGGGCAAGGACTATGTTTTTGGCTTTCTTTGCATCCCTAGTGCTTAGCACAATTTCTCTTTCTGTGTGTGTGTGTGTGTGTGTGTGTGTGTGTGTGTGTGTGTGTATTACTTAAATGCTTGCTGTCTGCTCAAACTACTCATCATGATGTGTAGAGTTTGAGTTCTTTTTTCAAATTAATTAATCAATTTTTAGTTTTCAACATTCACCTCCATAAGATTTTGAGTTCCAATTTTCTCCCCATCTCTCCCCACCTCCCACACCAGGACAGCATGCAATTTTGTAAGTTCCACATATACAGAGAATTTGAGTTCTTAAAAGATATATAGGTTTTATCAAGCTACAAAAGTTTAGAGAACAGACCTAGGAAACTGTGAGTCTGTTTCCCCTAAAACCAGCTTAATTTAGTTCAGAAAGAGTTGTCCACCAAAGGATGACTCTTGGGGCTCAGAAACCCATTAAGACTAAGGTGGGGAAACCTTACAAACTGCAGTGATGGGGAGAAGAGCCACATCTGGGAAATCATGGGTATTTTAAATTGCCTGTGTCTAACTTTAGTACAAGTCTTTTCTTATTTCATTTTTTAAGTCTATAGAATGATTTTGAAAATGTTCATTAGTATTAGCTGAGATTAGAGCTGAGCAAAGCAAAAACTCTAACAGTCCTGAAAACCAGCCACTGAAGGTACCAAGAGAGGAAAGCCTTATTCCAACTTTTACAGACATGATTAAAAAAAAAGTTACCTCCCCTGAGATCAGAGTTGGGGCCTTGGATTTTCTCTCCCACACACAAAACCCCCAAGTCCCAGCTCTCGGAAGAGTGTCTTGCTGCAAAAGACCAACTCCCTGAGGAGCCAATCTCCACTGTGCCAAAGCTTAGGTCGTCTCTTCCTGATTAACTTGCATTAGCTGCATTTTAAAAACTGTAATTAGGTTATTTTGGAAGAATGGCAGCATTTTTCTCTAACTGTGAAGATGCTGTGCCCTTGATCCTTCGAAGCAGGGTGCTGGCTGTGCCAACAACATCCAGCCCTACAGCTCCAGGGACTTTTAAAACTACACCTTTACCAACTAAATCCCAAGACTAAGAATTCCCAGGGGGATGATTTCAGGGAGAAAAAAAATCTCCCCACAAAAAAAAAATACCTTCCCTGCCATACAAATCATGCCTAAAACTTTTACAGTTGGAAGTGCATTCCTTTGGCAAATAGTTTTATTCCAAGTTAAAGGACAAATTCCTTGCGAGAGGTAGCATATTAAGTCTTGTTCATTTTTTTTTTTAACTCAGTTCTTGGTGAGTTTGATTTGGGAGGGAGTAGCAAAGGTAGAACATGTATAAGGATACTGGGCATCTGAGGAGGGTGAAACAAGAAAAGGGTCAGAGAGTAGGAAGAAGTCCCTATCTTTATCCTTATCGAAGGTCCATCCTGCCTCTGTTCAGTGAGCTATCAATTTTTAATCAGTCAATCCAAGACTACTAAGGACAGTAGGTCTTCCAGAAATGAATCATAAATAAAGAAGAGATTTAGAGCATCAAAATAACCCTCAACACTTTCCAAACTTCACAGGGGATTATCAGCCCAGCCTAGCCAAAGCCCCAATCTTTAAATAAGCTCCCTAAAGAAAAGACACATCCTATAAAGAACAAGGTAACTAATGAGAAAGTAAGCTGACTAGGTTTTTAACCACCTCATTCCTGTGGCTCAGTTTCTCATCTCATCTGAATGGCTTAGTCACCTGCACTGGAGTCTTTAGAAATTCCACAAATGTAAACAGAACAGTAATTAGCAACACAAAGCAGAAAAATCAATCTCCCCTTCTTTCTTTTCTTTCTTTTCTCTTTCTTTCCTTCTTTCTTTTTATCTGCCTCAGCTAGGAAAAATCCTGCTTGTTGTGAAATGGCTGTGAACTTTCTAAAGAAACGAAAATCAAAATGGCAGCAATAGAAGTAGTAGCACCCCCAAGCCAAATATTTCTCACACTTTCTTTTTCAAATGCTTAAACTCCAATGAAGCTGTGGTTTTAACCTGTCCAAGCCTGCCCATCCTATGCAAACCTTGTCCATGTCATCCCAAAATTTGCCACAAGGGGCCACCCAATGTACTGGAGGCTTTCATTATTCTCTTGCAATTGAGAATATACCAGTGGAGAATTAGGGCTATCTACCTGTTATCCCTCAGTCTAGCCACATAACCAAACTATCCTTTTTCACTTACTAATGGTTCTGATAACATTTTTCTCTTCTTTGAAGTTCCTTTTTGTCATATGATGCTACTTGCTCATACTCACCAGTGCCTTTCCATTGCCCTCTGTGTGCCACTCATTTTTAACTCTCCAGAGATAGTGCTGTATTTTCCATGACCCACAGCCCATCCTATGCAAGTCTTGTTCATGTCATCCCAAAATACAAATACTGGCATTAAAAAAAAAGGCTTTGTTTCTGGCAGGTATATGAGGGTCATTAAAGGAGCTTCGCGATTTTCCAGAAGACAACTTAGCCCTCTTTCCTTCTCCTTTTCCTTCCTTTAATTCTGGGTCCAAGTCATCATCTGTTCCTTCAGTCATATAGAGACTAATAGACAAACTCTATATATCATTCAACAATGATATAGTTATTTAATATTGAACTAGCAAGAGAAAACTTGCAAAGCAAAAACAAAACCAATATTCTGAAGTTATGAAAATGTTCTCTCATAAATTCAACAACACAAGCCTATAAACATGTAAGATTCTGAAGATAACCAAGAAAGAAAGCATACTGTCCTAAGCTCAACAAACTTTCATTCTCCAAGGGAGAGATACAAAGACATGAATAGCTATAATACAAGTTGAAGAAGTTTAGATCACTAACAGCTGCGAGAGAGTCTGGGAAGACTTCACAGATCAACATGAATTGAGCATTCCCAGGAAGGTCCAAGATTCTTCAAAGCAGAGAGAGGGGGGAGTGTATTTCAGGAAATGAGGATGTTTTATATTGATGTAAAAAGGCAGTTGAGATGGTGTCAAGTGCGGGAGATAGCTAATAGGCAAACTCCTCTAGAAAGTAGAGTTCTTCAAAAAGGACAATATGAAATAAGGTTAGGAAGGAAGGTAGGAGCCAGAGTCCATGACACAAAGAAAGGTTAAGAACCTCTGGATTTAGAGAGAAAAGTAATGATTTCCATTTTACTTAGGTTGGATTTGAGATTTTGTTGAAACATCTAGAGAATGCCCCTTCAGACAGATATTAATATGAGCCTGGAGCTCAGGAGAGATATTAGGGCTGAATATATAGATTTGGGTGGGCGGCTGTCCAAAGAGAGGCTTGATCCATTCTAGTTCTGAAAGTCTGTGATTCTGAGTATAGAAAGAGAAGAAGGTTTAGGGAAGAGCCCATATTAATGGGATAGAAGATAAATAATGAACACAGGATTACAGACTTAGAGCTGAATAGGACTTGAGAGGCCATCAGATCCAGTTCTCCCCCATTTTGAAGATGAGGAAACTAAGGCACCAGAGCTTAAGCGACTTTCCCAGGCTTACACGTGGATTAAGTGTCTCTGGTGAATTTTGAACCTAGGTCATCCTAGCTCCAAGCTCTATCTATTGCAGCACATTAACAAGTCCAACAAAAGGGATAATGGAGTGGTTAGATGCGAAGGAGAAGTATCATGAAAAGAGAAAGAATATGGAGAAAGGACTGGTGAATGGTGGGAAATAATTCAAAGAAAATATGATAGTATTCAATGTGGGTAGGGGTGGAGGACCTAAGAAACGAGAATTGTAGACTACTTGGGCACATGTTACATTCTGTGCATACCACTTATCCTCCAGAAAAAGAAGCTGCTTTTGGCAGTGAAGGTGGTTTTCCTTTCTCACAACACACACACAGCTGCTTTTTCCATAAGAACATATATTGCTGACAGGTGAGGACTCAGGTATGTGCCATGCTGCCAAATCTAATCAGGGAGAACCAGAAGCAGCCTCTCTCGCTGGCCCTCCAGGGCATCTTCCCTGAATTAAAAACTGCAGAGGTCATCAACCTCATCACCTCAGGTTCCACAACCAGCTGAGGAGGGTTTATTCTGGCCTGTCAGCCAACTCAACTGGAAGTTATTAGAGTTCTCAGGGACAAAATGGGCTAAACTAGCCTTAAATACACCATAATGTTACCAAATGTGGGGCCAATCCCACAAGCAAAATTAGCTGAGCTGAAAATCTACCTTTGTGATTAAGTCTAAACCCCAGAGTGTGCTCACAAAAAAAAAAAAAAAATGATGAGGACAGAGATTCTGGTCCCTGCCCTGCTCTCTCTAATTTAAGTAAATGCCAAAACTGTATCATTGGATTTGAGATTGGTGTCAATAGCCTCAGTGCAGCTAAAACCAAAAAGGAATTTATTCCCCTAAAAGGAATGAAAATTACACCACAATGTATTTCTCAGTCCCATTACCTGAAAGGTAATAATAGTCCAATTAATCAGTCACCTCACATTGATTTTAAGTTCTACTCAGTGTAAATATACTACCACAGACCAACTAAGTTTCTCTTCTTTCCATCCTGCAATATTTATGGTGATTCAGAACAGCAAATTTAGAAGGAGGGAAAAAAGAGCCCTGTGAGGCTCTGTCAGCAGATTCTGAGAGAAAGAGCTGATAACAATTCCCCCTTGCCACCTCTGTCCACTCAAAGCCAATCAGTCTGCTCAAAACATCCAAAGGACATTTCCCAGGAGGACAGCTCAGAATAAGAAGAAACTGCTTTAACTCACCTGGGATCAGATAAAAGAGCAACTGAACATTTCTTTCTCAGCAAAAGGATTGTGAGGAAGTGAGTTTCTTTTCAAATGAGTAAATAGCCCATGATTAAAACTTACACAACCTCCAGCAAGGATTTCTGCTAATATTGGAATGGAGCCATCTCTTCGGGTGAATTTGTCCCGAACAAAGTCATTAACCTGGTGAAAAAGATAAGATTTGTAAGAAAAATTTTCCCAACAGTTCCCATATTCTTTTCCTTCTACAGACCCATAGCTGTTTTCTTGCTCCAATCAAGGGAACATTGTATGTCATAATTCAAAAGTGGTACGTGACTATTTATAAACTTATATTTTTCAAAGCTGCCTTTTAAGACTCTGCTGCTCTGAATCACCGAAATCCCACTTTTTTTCTTAATAAAATTTGAATAAATGATACAAGGCAAAGTGAGCTACTCTGAATTTAAAAGAAAGAACATTACTTACAGTCAGTTTAATGGCCTTTTCTGGAGCAACCCCTATAAGTTGTGGCACCAGACCTAGGTAAACAAAGATGATCATGAGGAGTAACCAACTTGTGAAGATTAAACCAGGAAGAATCCATTTTTCAGAAGAAGAAGGCAGTTAGCTAGCACGGGGGCTAGAATGCTGGACTTAGAGTCAGGAAGGCCAGAGTATAAATCCTGCCTCAGACACTTCATTACCTATGAGACTCAGGACAAGTCACCTCATCTCTCTCATGCTCAGTTTCCTCAATGTAAAATTAGGATAATAATAGTACCTACCCCATAACCCCTTGTTGTCAGGATCAAATAAGATACCATATGTAAATGCTATGTAAATTCTATTATCATCATTATTATTGGAATCATTATCATTAACATCTATCCAGAAAATTTTTTAGTAATTCCCTTAAAACAAATAATAAAATTAGATCATAAGAGAAATTTCCATATGTGTGCACAAAGTGACTGCTCATGTCAAAAATAAATTTTCAATTTTCATGAGCTTATCAATTATTTTTCTATACATACTAAGTCTACTCATCCAGCACCTCTCCAAAAATACATAAGGAAAGAATGAAAAAATATGGACCTCTTCATACCTAAGACATCAATAAATAATTTTAAAAGAATAATCATTTTAATAATAATAAACAATAATGATAATATATTAATCAGTCTATATATCTAAACAAATCAAGAAGAGTTCTTTCTTAAACTAAAATTGCAGGCTTTGATAAAGAGCTGTAAGTTTATTAAGTCGACCCTTACTGCTATTGGAATTCTCCATTTAGTATGATAGAAGAAGATGGTTATAACACTAACTCACAAGGTTCAATAAAAGATATGACATCAAATCATTTAAAAAGAAGCCAAGCATAACGGGAAGAACATGTAGCATTCCTTGAATCTCCGACATGTATATAAATATACTTATTCATTAATATGTCAAAATTGTCTTTAATAAAATGGCAAGGAATGCTACATTGTTGG
Source organism: Bettongia penicillata ogilbyi (assembly GCA_023548195.1). NCBI lineage: Eukaryota > Metazoa > Chordata > Mammalia > Diprotodontia > Potoroidae > Bettongia > Bettongia penicillata. Next base: position 5,092,573 of record JAJHZJ010000174.1, read on the forward strand.
GAGGTTGGATTTTCATGTGCTGGTAACAAACTGGAATAGGAAAATTCATGGTTTAACACCTGCAGATATTCAAAGGACTCAGCTTTCTAAATCTGTGGCTTGTCCAAATTATTGGCATAGATTTTTAAAGATGCTCCCAATAACTGGTCTCTCCCCTTTAAATCACCCTGGAGGTAAAGGAGGGAAGACCAGGAGAACTGTGTATATTTGCACACTCACTGCTGATCTTAAGCCGACTTTAAAGACACTGCTGAGTGATTTTCTGTGAGCTGGGAGCCAGCAAGTAATCGTACACACAGGCTACTGTCAGTCAGACTGAATTATCAATGACAAATGCGTAATCTTCACATACCTTTAATGGAGCAGACTGATTTAAAAGACAAAATCAGTAGATGGCAGTCTTAACTTCCTAACATTCGTGATTATGAGCACCTATTACTTTTAATCTAACTCTCCCTTACAGTCATGTCAGCATGTGCATTTGTTGTCCAACTTGCCTAAATAAAGGCTCATAGAATTTTAATAAAGTACTGATTTGTGTCATTCTCTTATCTCATTGTTGCATGTAAAGAATCTTGGGCTAATCTGTCAACAATTTTGTCAATTATCTGACAGAATAATGGGCCAGTTCTATGTAATATATGACAATCTCCACAATCACAGTGTATTTGTGTACACGGTTTACACGGTCTTTTTCCTGATACTGCGGTCTCTCACTTGAAAAAGCTGATTTTATCAGCTCACATCCTGAGTAACACCAGAGATCACCCCCTTCCCAGACCAAGACCATTTTTATGAATAGGACATTTTCCCTCAAAGTAGCTACCAGTAAACATTCTCCACCAGAAAAGTGATTCATGTATTTAGTACCAAGGTTTCTTTGGTTCAATTCCACAATTATTAAGTGTCCATTATGTGTAAGGCAGAGAGGCAAGTATGGTGTAATGGGCAGAATACAGATCTCGCAATCAGGAAGACCTGGATTCAAATATTGAAGGAGGCACCTGAGCTGAGCCTTAAAGAAAGCTAAAGATTCTAAGCTAAAGTTACAAGTATTCCAGATGCTGAAATTAACCTATATAAAGTCATGGAAGTGGAAGATGGAAGGCTGAGTTTAGAAAATGACAAACAGACTAGTCTGGCTGGAACAAAAGAGCATGTAAGGGCATGTAACAAAAGAGCATGAAATAAGTCTGAAAAAGGAAGCTGAACCCAGGTTATAAAACCCTAAATGCCACAAAGTTTTCACTTTATCCTAGAGGCAATAGGGAGCCACCACAGATTCTTAAGCAGGAGAATAACATAGACTTGTGCTTTGAGATTACTTTGGTAGTAATAGAGAAATGGACTGGATGGTCAAGATACTTAAATAATGATGACCAGTTAAAAGTCCTGATGAGAGGTGATAAGAGCCTGCACTAGAGTGTGGTATTTGTGTAACTGGAAGGAAGGAGAAAGATTCAAGAGATACTGGGGAAGTAGATTAACTGAGATTTGTTCATTGATTGGCTATGGAAGGTGTGGTAGAATGAAGAACTGAGGGGGATTGTGAGGTTACCAACCTGGAAGACTAGGAGGAGAGTGGTGACCTCAATAGAAAAAGGTAAGTTTGAAGGATAGACAGGTTTAAGGGGAAAGAGAATGGCTCTGAAATTGGACATGTTGAGTTTAAGATAACTGTGGGACATCCAAGAGGCTGTCAGTGAAGGAATTGGTGATAGGGGGCTAAAGTCCAGGTGAGAGATCAGGGTTAGATATGTAAATTTTACAGACTTCAGCACAGTCTCTTTTTCTTATCTGCAATTTAAAAGTTTATCATGGTACATGAAAGCCAACAGTAAGTATGAATAGGGTAAAGAGGATCATGGGAAAGCAAAGAAGACAAGTTATTATTAGGAAAATACCTAAGGGAAAACACACACACACACACCATGGCCACCATTTTCTTGATAGCTAAATACTGAGGACTTGCTATCTATAGAAATAAATATTTTAAAAGCCTAGGGCTAGGATAGAGAGTCAGCTTGACTCTTCAGAGTTAGAAATGCATGACATATTCTATTTGAGAAAGATATGCTTTTCTCTTAACTTGTAATCACAGCTAACAATGACCATTCTCTCCTTCCAATATAAATTTGTTTGTACTACATCTTTTATGTAGGCCTCAAGTCTTTGGACTCCAAAACCCAAGGCTCTTTTTACCATGCCAAATTTCAACAAGAGCATTTTTTCTTCATGTGTTTAAGCATAAACCACAAATAAGGCCCAGAGCATCTTTTCCGCAGGAGCAGTTCAACAGGGCACTCAAAGAATAAGCTAGGGATTGACTAGAATGTTTCTGCAAACAAACAAGTGCTGTAAACCACCTAAATACCCAGGACCTGAGCAGGCAGAGAATGTTTTCAAAGAATCCCAAGTGGCGCCCAAGGGGATTATAAAATTAATCTCCCTCCAGAAGGAAACACAAAATTCTAATGTGAAAACATTTACATGAAAGTCATTCTCACTCCAAAAGAGAAACAAGTTCCTGCAGAGCCAAGGAAAATGAATGCAGGTTGGACTGCTGCTTCTGATGCTGAGAGTGCTGAACTCAGTCAGGACTACAGTCTGGACATGAGGGAAAGTTTTCCTTGAAAAATAAAATCTCCCAGCTTTGTTTCTGTTCACCTGTGGTTTGCTCTGATGCCTCCCTACTGACAGGATCTCATGTTCCAACTTTCCCAATCTTAGAAAGCAATGGAAAATCAAATCAAATCAAAATGGAGTCCCAGGAGGGGAAAAAGGAGGACACGGCAGAGCCAAAGGGGTTGTTTAAACCTCAGATGACAGACTGAATAGAATACATAAATGTCTCCCTCGGGATAGAGGAGAAAAAAATCTCTCTCCAAAAACAAAAACAAAAAATGGTGGATGGAAACAAGGGGTTAAAGGATAAAGTTCATTTCAAGGAATTTAGCTTCTATGATGCAAAAATGCAACGTATTTTTCCTTTCTTCAATTCTTTAAGAAATGCCCATAAAAAATACTTATTGTTGTCTCCCACCTGTAGACATAGGCCTTTTTAAGATTCGTGGTATCCCTCAGACCTATATTATTACAAATGTATGATTAGAAGAAGCTCAAGAGAAATAAATAGCACGAAGGAACAAAATGAAGCTTTCATTCCCTGGCTAATGTTGCTGGCAGCAAGGAAGAAAGAGAGGGAACAACAAGAAAAAAGCAACTGCAAAATGGGGATAATAACAGCACCTACCTCCCAGAGTTGTTGTTAGGATCAAATGAAATAATATTGGTAATCGTATTTATTACAGTGTCTGGCACACAGTAGGTGCTATATTAATGTTAGCTATTATAATTTTTAGATATTAAAGCAGAGAGAGAGAGAGAAAGAGAGAGAGACAGACTGAAGAAAATAGAAACAGGAATAGTCTGCTTAGTTGAACTAGGCATTCATTGATTTCTAGGATGCGAAATGCTGCTACTGCTGCTAGTGATTTTATAATCATTTGACCTGAGTAGCTAAAATTCATTTACTTACCTCTATAGAGTCCAAAAAAGCCTTCATAACGCAAGACTTTCTTAAAACAGTCAAAGCTGTTTTTATACATCAGCTCCCCCACAACAGAGCCGGTGCCACGCTGATTTTGCATGCGTGTCTTTACCAGGTCTATGGGATATACTGCAGTGGCTCCCACAGCTACAAATAGAACAATTTTTAGACTTAAGGAACAGCACAACTAAATGGAGAGAATAAGATGAAAATAAATCCAATCGCTAAAGGACCAGAAAAGTCCTTTAATAATATTTGTTCTTGCAGAGAACATGTTACTTTTCTCTTGCTAGACACAGCCAAAGGATGACAGGCTACCTTTGGGATCCATAAATACAAGTTCTATACAAGCTGCTTCAAGGGATAATTGCCAAGAATACTCTTTGATATTTTGGGTATTTAATTTAAGGGATGGATTATCAATCAGCATCAGATAATCAAAATCAAATTTCCTATAACAATAAGACTGCTATTTATAACATTTCACTTTTTCCTTCATTCTCTGCAAGGCACTTAAACACCATTTTGATTTTGCTTTTTAAAAATTACTACACATATATTGCTATAATTCTTTAAATTTAGTTTGCCAAAGCATTTCAGCACAGATTTCATTTAGTTGTAGGCATAGAAAGAAGGGCTAGCAAGTGGAATTTCAAATCAAGAAAACAACATCAAAGTAAAAAGAGAAAAGAAAGGTTAAAACCTTCTTCTCTGCATATGCAACAGACTTATATGAGAATAAGGGCATATCTAAGTCATATCAACTCATCCAGTGTTGAGAAATTAAATGTCCATCATTTAAATACTGAATTTAAATGCAGAAATTAAATGTTCCCTAATATCCAGCATAAATTTCTTACTTTAACTTACAGTAATATATTTTAGATTATTGGCGGGGAGAACCATACTCAGAATCATCTTTTTGAAAACAGGGACAGGAAAACGAGTCATCATTGCAGGCATGTTTTGAGGGGTAGGGGGAAACAATACACATACACACATATTTTAATTATTCCTGCAGGCTCCTCTTAACTAAGTTTACTCAGATTATTTGACCTTCGATGTGATGAGTATTTAATTAAAAAAGTATTTAATTAAAAAAACTAATTCAGAAATCAGCAGAGGTGTGTTTTTTTTTTTTTATTAAATAAACTACAGTTCAAACCAAAGTGGAGAAAGGGGTAAAAACAATCTCAGAAAGAGAGGTTGCATTTCCTGCAGCTTCTAGGACAAGTCTCCAAATCTTTCATATTTCTCTTTTAGTTCTGAGCTCTCATTCCTGGTATGAGCCCCACCTTGTATCATTCATGTGAACAGGATACTGTATCTGGGAGCTCCAGATCATTACCAAGGTTTTGGCCTGAAGACTTTTTGGAGCCAGAAATGCCAGAGCAGTACTAGGTCAATTCCTCTGATCATCGATAGAAATAAAGGGCATTTCAGAGAGCCTTCCGCCTATGCCTGCTGGAACAATGAACTGCACCTTTGGTGATCTGCCCTGCTCGGAGGAGATAATGTTACATTAACCCAGGCTTGAAGCAGCACATAGACATGTCACTCACCTCCAGCAATTGAACCCAAAGTGAATCTGTAAGCAGACTCAGCGATCTGGAGCCAGACAGACCTGCCTAACCCAGGAGATTGCTGTTGGGAAAAGGGAGAAAGAAAAAAAAAATGTAAAAAATTTAGAAAAGCATGTGGGAAATAAAAGCAGCTGTGAGCCAGCTTTTATAAAATAGGAAGAAAAAAGGCATGTGAACAAGGTATTTGATAAGGCTTATCCCTTCACTTCTGAAACAAATCCTTCCCCCTATTTTTTTTCATGTCATATAACATTGCACATTTTAAACATATATCTTTCAGGTTCTTTCATAATACACCAGTTTGTTTGTGTTGAAAACCAAGTAATTTCGGTACTTTTAAACTTATTTTCTGACCCCTCATATTTTTATTATTTTAAAAACAGTAATGTTTCATTTATCCTAATCTTATGGAAGAAAAAAACTATACAAATGAAATTTCCCAATAACTGAAGCCTGATATTTTAGGGAAAAAAATTTTAAAAATATTTTTAAGCAACTTAAAATAGAAAACTTTGTTTAAGAAAAACTTTTATTTTCCTGTTTCTTGAACAAATTACCAAAAAAAAAAATTACACCAGGAATCATTTTGATGAGTAATTTTACTGAGTTGTCATTATAGTACATAACTGGCTAGGTTCTGTATTTATTCCTTTATTTATATGTCTCTTGGAAGCCCAGTTTCAGTAAGCATTAGAATACAATAAATTTCATGCTAGATCAGCTACATGTTCTGGAAAATAATAGAAATAAAAACACTTTTTTGAAAAAGTATAAAATGTAAGAAACTGGTCGACTGAGGTATCATATACTACTAAACACTATAATGCGGCACATGACTTGGGGCCCCAAGGGACATTTTCTGGGACTGGATTTTTAAAGGCTGGATTTTCCAACATCTGGAAATCACCTTAATTACCTACTGTTAATTATTTTAAGATACAGTCAATGTAGGAATTTATTTGGCTTGATTATGCATACTTCTTACAAGAGTTTTGTTTTCCTCTTTTTCTTGTTCCTCAATTGTCACAAATGCTTGTAAAATTTAAGAAATAAAATAAAAATTTCAAAAAAATATACCCATTATAAATTTATATTTAATGAATTCATGAAAACACTTCTTGAATTTAATTTACATTTTTAGCTTTTGCCACCTCTTGAACTAACAAGTTTTATAAGTATATAGAAATATGTTTCATGAGATCTCTAGGACCATATTAGTTTTTCCATTATTCAGTATTCAACTTCCTTTCAATACTCAGTTCATCTCATTTTCATCATCATTGTGGATGTATATTGCTCTCGGGGCCCTGCTTACTTCATGATACCTCAATTCTTATAATCTTTCCACATTTTTTTGACTTCATCGTATCTTACTGCATAGCTCTATTCTATCACATTCAAATATCAGGTTTAACATTTTTTGGTTTTGTTTGGTCGTTTTTTAATCAACGGAAACCTATTTGTTTTCGGCCATGCTGACACAAAAAGTGTTACTATGAGTGTTTTGATATATACAGAGTAGTCCTTAGTTCAGTCAACTTTCTTGAGATGCATGCCCAGGAGTATGAATGTGAACAATTTAGCAATTTTCCTTCATAATTCCAGACTGAGACAAACAATAGCTGAATCACTTAAAAGCCACACCAACAGTGCATCAGCATGCCCATCCAGCACTCCAACATGGACTCTTCCCATCTTTTATCATCTTTGCCAATTTGCATGGTATGAGGGGAAACCTTGGGGTTGTTTTAATGTACATTTTCCTTAGTATTAGTGATTTGGAGCATGCTATTATTTATAATTTGCAGTTCTCTTGAAAACTGTTACTTACATCCTTTAACCAGTTATCTATAAGGGACTGGTGCTTGGCATCATAAATTGTCAATTTCTTATATACTTGGGATACGAGACAAAATTGATGATATCTGATGCAAACACTTTCTTCCACACCACTATTTCTAACTCTGTCTTCATTGGTTTGTAGTAGTAATAATTAATAGTAAGGATGACGATGATACTTAGCATTTATTTAGCACTTACTATATACCAGGCATTTTCTTAGGCATTTTACAAGTATTATGTCATTGGATCCTCCCAACAATCATGGGAGATAAATGCTATTATTATCTCCATTTTATAGTTGAGGAAATTGAGGTAGACAGGGGTTAAGTGACGCGCCCAGTGTTACACAGGTAGGAGTCTCTGAGGCTGGATTTGCATTTCGATCTTTCCTAACTCCTGGTCCAGAGCTCTGTGCACCATGGCACCACCTGGCTGCCTCTGCAGCACAGCATAGTGGATAAAGTTAAGAAGACCTGGAATCAAATCTTTTCTCTGATATGTACGAGTTATACGATCAAGGGTTGTCACTCAAACTCTCTAAATCTCAGTGTTCTCATCTGTAAAATGGAACTAATACCAACAGAACCTACCTCACCCAACTGCTATGAGGCACTAATTAAACAGTATGTGGAAAGAGCTTTGTAGTCTTTAAAGCACTGGACAGATACCAATTGTGACATTACCATAATTATTAATTATCATGTGTCAACGGAAAGTCAATAAACAATACAAAGGCTGAAAAGTCTCCCTGTGGACTAAAATGTTTCCAGAATTTGGAGACCTTATTTTCTGATTCTCTCTGAAATGCTCGAGGCTGCCAGGAATGTGATTTCTGAACAAGTGAAATGTTAATGTAACAGGAGTCAAATCACATTGTAGTTTAGAAACGTATATGATGGAAGCAACTTTTTTTTTTTCAATTTTTGGAGGCAATTGGGGTTAAGTAACTTGCCCAGGGTCACATATCTACTAAGTGTCTGAGGGCACATTTGAACTCAGGTCCTCCTGACTCTAGGACCAGTGTTCTATTCACTGTGCCACCGAGGTACCCTGGAAGTAGTTTTTAAAATGCAATTGTCACATGGAACTCAATGCACATTTTTAAAAATCCAGACTTGTGATGTCACTGGTATAGGAAACTTATCAGTGAGAAATTATCTCTAAAACGCAAATAATTACCTTCCTGACACTTTGTAATTTGGAAGAATTGCCTAGGGCCCTAAGAGTTTTAAGTGACTTGTCTAAGGTCACAGAGCCAGTATGTGGCAAAGGCTGGACTTTGAACCCAGATCTTCCTAATTCTTAGGTCAACTATCTATGGATACTACTTTTCAAAGTACAACTGTGAACAGTAAAAATGCTTTATAAAATCCTTAAAATGCCATAAGCATTTGAGTCATTCTATTACTATTGATGAAAGCCTAGTGTCATATGACTATCATATGTCAAGGGACCACTCTTGCCCATAAAAGATTTCCATCAAACTACTACAACATGTTCGAGGCACAGCAAGGCAAGAGCTGCCATATCTTATAGGAAGCTATCAAAGATATAAATTTATTTTAAAAAATATATACACTTAGTACCTACTTTCTGCAAGGCTCTGGGCTAAGCACCTAAGTATTGCAGTTAAAAAGACTAAAATGAAACAGTTCCATTCCTACAGCACTCTTAGGGGGATATAGGGTAACACGCAGAGAGAGAGTGGCAACAAGTGGTGAGAACAGGGAAGGCCTCCCAGAGGCAGACATCTGAACTGAGTCTTGAAGGAACATGAGATGGAATCAAAGAGTGAATGTATTCTAGGTCAGCCTGGGCAAAGAACACAGAGGGGCACAGTGTGGAATGTTGGTAGTCAGGAAACAGCCAGTATTCATTCAGGTTTGACTAGAACACGGAGTGCTTGGAGGTTAGTAATATGAAGCAAGCAATGGCCATATATATTGACAGGTAGGTTGGAACCAGACTGCAATGGATCTCACACGTAAGGCTCGGGAGGTTTTCAGCCTAGAGGCAATGGAATATTACTGAAGTTTTTTTTTTTAAACAGGGGGCTGACATAATGAGACCTGATCTTTTAGGATTTGACAGGGAAGAGACGAAAGGCAAGGAGATCAAATAGTAGCTCCATTCCCAGAGTGTTGGTCACATGACTGAAGAGGAGACAGATAGGAAAGATACAAACAAGAGAATTTTGGCCACAGGAGGAATAAAGAAGAGGGACGAGTTAGAATGACCCTAAATCTATAAGCCTGGGACTAAGAGGATGTTGGTCCCCTCCATAGGATTATAAATTTCTAATAATCCTCAAAAACCAAATTGTGTATGCAATTTTATTAATGTTTATCACAAGTCATCTACATGAAAGAGGAAGGACATGTTCCTAATTCAAAAAAAACAACGAAGGCAGTGGCAGCAAGATGAGAACTAGGGATTAAGGGTCGAATTGATTATTATTTTGTGTTTCTGATTCAGTCACAGTTATCTCTACATCTGCACTGACCAACTGGTAAGTTCAAGTTCCAGACATTTACTTTTTTTTTAAAATAAGCAATTTGAATGAGATCACCAGGACTCCTGAGAGTCTTATCTCTGCCTTTTTCTTTTATGGATTTCTCCCCCAACAGTAGGTGCCAGTAGCAACATTGTAATGTTAGTCAATATCATCCGAAATTTAATTATCATATGATTTTTTCCATTCAAGTACTATTCAAATTCCTTTTCATTAATTCATTCAATATTCATTCAACAAGTGATTTTAAGTGCCTACTATATATTTTATTTATTTAACTTTTTACATTCATTTTCACAAAATTTTGGGTTCCAAATTTTCTCCCCTTTTATCCCCTCCCCCCACCCCAATACCCCAAGCATCTAATTTTCCCCTATCTCCAATCTGCCCTCTCTTCTGTCATCCCACCCTTCTCTTGTCTCCATCTTCTCTTTTCTCCTGTAGGCCCAGATGACTTTCTATTCCTCATTAACTGTATGTCTTCTTTCCTAGTGGCAACAGCAATACTAAACAGTTGTTCCTAAAACTTTGAGTTCCAAATTCTCCCCATCCCTCCCTCCCCACCCATTCCCTTTGGGAAGGCAGGCAATTCAATATAGGCCATATCTGTGTAATTTTGCAAATGACTTCCCTGATAGTTGTGTTGTGTAAGACTAACTAAATTACCCTCCATCCTACCCTGCCCCTCATTATTTCTCTTCTGTCTTTTGATCCTGTCCCTCCCCAAGTGTTGACTTCAAATTGCTCCCTCCTCCCTTTGCCCTCCCTTCCATCATCCCCCGCCTTGCTTATCTCCTTCTCCCCCACTTTCCTATACTGTAAGATAGGTTTTCATACCAAAATGAGTGTGCATTTTATTCCTTCCTTCAGTCAAATGTGATGAGGGTTAACTAATTGTTTTGTTTTTTTTTCTCAGCTCTCCTCTTTTTCCCTCCACTAATAAGTCTCCTACTTGCCTCTTAAATGACATATAATTACCCCATTCCATTTCACCCTCTTTCCTCCCACTACATTTCTCTCTCACCATTTACCTTAATTTCTTTTAAGATATGGTCCCATCCTATTCAATTCACTCTGTGCTCTCTGTCTCTGTATGTGTGTGCATGTGTGTACGTATGTGTTCGTGCATGCATGTACATGTGTGTGTGTGGTCCCACCAACTACCCAGATACTGAAAAGTTTTAAGAGTTAGAAATATTGTCTTTCCATGTAGGAATGTAAACAGTTCACTTCTGATAAGTCCCTTAAGACTTCTCTTTGCTGTTTCCTTTTTCATGCTTCTTCTCATTCTTGTGTTTGACAGTCAAATTTTCTTTTCAGCTCTGGTCTTTTCATTAAGAATGATTGAAAGTCCTCTGTTTCATTGAAAGACCATATTTTCCCTTGAAGTATTATACTCAGTTTAGCTGGGTAGGTGATTCTTGGTTTGAGTCCTAGTTCCTTTGACTTCTGGAATATCCTATTCCAAGCCCTTCGATCCCTTAATGTAGAAGCTGCTAGATCTTGAGTTATCCTGATTGTATTTCCACAGTACTGGAATTGTTTCTTTCTAGCTGCTTGCAAGATTTTTTCCTTGAGCTGGGAGTTCTGGAATTTGGCCACAATGTTCCTAGGAGTTTCTCTTTTTGGATCTCTTTCAGGTGGTGATCGATGGATTCTTTCAATACTTATTTTGCCCTCTGGTTCTAGAATGTCAGGGCAGTTTTCCTTGATAATTTCATGCAAGATGATGTCTAGGCTCTTTTTTTGATCATGACTTTCAGGTAGTCCCATAATTTTTAAATTGTCTCTCCTGGATCTATTTTCCAGGTCAGTTGTTTTTCCCATGAGATATTTCACATTCTCTTCCATTTTTTCATTCTTTTGGTTTTGTTTGGTGATTTCTTGGTTTCTCGTAAAGTCATTAGACTCCATCTGTTCCATTCTAATTTTGAGAGAACTATTAAATTCAGTGAGCTTTTGAGCCTCTTTTTCCATTTGGCTCATTCTGCTTTTGAAAGCATTCTTCTCCTCATTGGCTTTTTGATCCTCTTTTGCCAATTGAGTGAGCCTATTCTTCAAGGTGTTATTTTCTTCAGCATTTTTTTGGGTCTCCTTAACGAAAGTATTGATTCGTTTTTCATACTTTTCTTGCATCTCTCTCATTTCTCTTCCCAGTTTTTCCTCCACCTGTCTAACTTGCTTTTCAAAATCCTTTTTGAGCTCTTCCAAGGCCTGAGCCCACCCGCCACCCCCCTGGGGTGTCTGGGGTACTGAGGCCCCACCCTCCATGTCTTTCCCTGATGGCAAGAATACGTCCTCGTCATCAGATCCGAATGTCGGGATCATTTGCATTTGTTGGAAAAAACTCTCTATAGTCTTATTTTTCTTCCCTTTTCTAGGCATTTAAGTGCCTACTATCTGCCAGGCACTGAGCAGAGCATCTTTTCTGTTGTTGGTGGTGTTGTTTAAACCTGTGATTTCATTGGTGTAGTCAGTTAGGTGGTGCAGTGGGTAGAGTGCTAGGCCTGAACTCAGGCCTCAGTCTGCAAATCTGACCTGAGTCACTCTACTGTGTGATACTGGGCAAAATCACTTAACCTCTGTATAGCTTAGTTTCTTTAACTGTAAAACGTAGGTAGGAGACCCTACTTCACAGGGGTTTTGGTGAGGATCAAATGAGATAACATTTGTAAAATGCCTGGCACATAGTAGGTGCTTAATAATGCCTATTTTTTGGTCTTTCCCTTCCCTGGAGGAAGCAACAGACAAGAAAATGCTTTCTGTCAATGCAGATCAGCAGCTAATCTTAGAAAATTGCCTGGAAGCTTCAGTCAGTCATTTTTCAGTCGTGTCGAACTCTCTGTGTCCCCACTTGGGGTTTTCTTGGCAAAGATACAGGAGCAGTTTGCTATTTCCTTCTCTAGCTCATTTTACATATCAGGAAACTGAGACAAAGAGGATTAAGTGATCTTTCAAGGGTCACACAGCTAGTAGGTGTCTGAGGCTGAATTCAAACTCAGGAAGATGAGTTTTCCTGACTCCAAATCCAGTAATCTATCCATTGTGCCACACTGAAAGATTAAGTCCAGGGTCACAGAGCCAGTATGTATTAGAGACAGAACTTGAACTCAGATCTTTCTAAGGACAGCTCTCTAACCTCAAAGTACAAAGTAATTTTGCAAGTGAAAGGATCAGGAATATATTTTGAAGGAGGAGGTGCTTGAGTTGCACCTTGTAGATATTACAGAAGACAAAGGCAAGGCAGAAGTTTCTGGAACAGCCTAAACAAAGACACAGAGATGGGATGTCACATACAGGGCACAGCATTCCGTTTGAAACATGTGTGAATGAGGGACTTATTTATGCAGTAAACTGGGGATATTCAGAGAGAGGAGAACAAGATGGAGGACTTGACATTTTCTCTGAGCCCCATGACCTTTCAAATCTCTCCAGAATAGAAATTAAGTGCCAAAGATAAAGCAACTTTGCTGTCTCCCAGATCCAGGATTTTTGGAATCCAAAAGGTGAAAAACAAAATAACCATGAAATGATACCTACTCTGGACTCATTGGCTTCACTCTCTTGCCTCCTACACTACTAGCAATATGGCTTCACTGACTGACTCAAGGATCTGACAAAAGAGCTTTTAACAAAATCAAGCCCCGCATCCCAGGCCCTACTTTTGTCTTTCCAATGCCCTGAAGACGCCAGATCCAGGCTGCAGACACACTGCCTGATACATAGCAGGTGCTCTATGGTGGTGATCCAGGGAGTGAAGCTTGCTGGGGCCACACAGAACTGCAATGAACCATCAATACCATGGCAGGCAGTGGTCTGTCCTTCCAAAGGTCTCTACAGGAGAGCAGAGGAACAGAGGGAAAGGGGGAGGACACATGTCTGAGCTCAAAATAGAGCTCAACACCACACCACACTCTCCACCTCTTCCTAGAGCTTTGGAGACATTAGAGAAACCCATCCTATAGTACCAGTGCTGCAATACTCTGAACTGCCAGTAAAGAAAGTAATAAAGAACACAGAGACAGAAGGAGTGTGACCAAACACTGGGGCTGTGGTGGGGAGAAAGGACTGTGTGAAGTCACGCTGTGTGTGTGTGCTGGGGAAAGGCATCTTTGCGGACTCTGTTAAGCCTGAGAGAAAGGCTCAGTATCCAGCTAGGGCCAGTTCTGTCCCTCCAAAAGTCACATGAGACAGAAACCTAGGCTGGGGAATTATGAATTGCCTAGTATAGGAAAAGGCTGAGATGCTTTTGGATCCAGCTCCCAGGGAAACTAGAATCAGAGGGGAGGGAGTAAAAAAGTGAGCATTAGTGGGAGGAAAAACAGAAATCACTAAAGATCTTAGATAGGAGAAAAATCAAAGACCTCAAACATAAGCAGATAAACCAAGAGAGAAAACGTTAACAAAAGAAGGAATTTTGGCCTCCAGATCTAGTAAACTTGGGCATTTATGAATAAATATTGCAAAACAAAGGAAAAACAATACCCAGTGAATATGAGAACATAGAACCACAATATGGTATTCTTGAGTGGCTCAAAAGAGAAATGAGAATTATGAAAGCAAAATTTATGGCCTGAACAACAAAATTAATGGATAGAAGAGAAAAACTTGGATCTATGATGGCAAATCTAACCAAAGAAACAAAATAGGGAACAATGGATTGGGGATGAAATTACACAGAAGTAAAGGGCAATGGAGAAGAAAAGAAGCAAAAAAAAAACCCCAAACCCCAATAACAATAAGAGGGAAATATGCTTACTATACAAACAAAGCACACTGATATTGAAGACACGCTGTGTAGAGACAACCTAAGGACCATAGGTTTCCTAGAAGAAAACAAGACAAAAACATAACACAAGAAATAATACAAGAGAGCTGCCCAGATGAAATACCAATTGAAAGAATTCACAGATCACCTCCAGAAGTTTAAAAAAAAAACCAAGGCTGCAAACTCCAAGATACATAGTGGTTAAATTTAACAATTCAATTCAGAAGCAAGTTCTGTAAGCAATCAGGAGAAAAGGTCTTCAAATACAAAAGGAATAGAAATTCAAATAATGCAAGACTATTCTGCACCCTCAAGAAAATGCAAAAGGGAATGGAATAATGCATCCCAAAGACATAGAGCTCTGAACACAGCCTAGTATGACCCCAGAAAATCTGAGCTTAACTATAAACGAAAAGTGATGGACGTTTCATAATAAAGAGGCATTTGGAACATTCCTACAAAGAAAACCATAACTGAAGAGATTATTTTCTTCTCAAACACCCCAGACAACAGAAACACAGGAGAGTTGAATAAAGCCAGCAACGAAGACAATAATAACAACAGAATGAAAGCAGAAAGACCTTTAAGAGACTTCTTTCTAAATGTACACAAGGAGACCGGGATGACAGTGGAAGTCAGATGGAGGTAAAAGTGAGCTGGAGGTATTATGGACAGAACATCTTGCCTATAGATGAATTAATGTTTTCTTGTAGGATACATTATGACATGGGAGGGTACATAAGAGGGGGAAGAAAATAAGAGAAATAGAGGGGAATGGGGATTTGCCCAGGTCAATTTGAAGGTTATCAGGAAAGGGAAGGTGACTCCTGTGGTCTCAAGAAGAGAAAAATCTGCAAAGTGGGAGATGAAGAGTGGAGAAAAGGATTGAAAGGGTGATGGAAAGGAATAAGACCTAGTTTTGGTGGTGGGAGGAGGTTCCACTAATAAATGTTTTTGTGGGTGAAGAGATATGTTTTGTGAAGGAAGATAGAGCCATTTTGTGAAAGGCTTTAAGTGGCAAGCTGAGGAGTTTGCATTTTATCTTAGTCAAGAAGCTGGGAAGAGCAGCTTCTTGACAAGGGGAGTTACATGGTCAGACCTTTGCTTTAGGAATACTATTTCAATAGTTACATAGAGGTTTGACCAGAGATAAGACTACTAAAATAATTTCAGGCAAGGAATGATTTAGATCTAAACTAAGATGGTGGCTATATGAGAGGAGAGGGTCAGATAAGAAACAAGTTGAGAGATTACCCAAAAGGAAGATGATGGTCAATGGTGTAATGCTGCAAAGTGGTCAGAAAGAATAAAAACCAAGAAAAAGCCCTAGAATTTAGCCATCAAAAGATCAATGGTAACTTTAGAGAGAACAATTTTAGTCAAATGGTGAGATTGCCAGGGATTCAAAAGTAAGAGAAGTGGAGACAATAAGTGTAGACATCTTTTTTCTGGAAATTAGTCCATGAACAGGAAGAAGATATAGTTTGAGAGCTGGAGGGGTTGTAGGAGCAAGTGACTGTTTTTTAAGGATGAAGTGACTTTGGTATGTATACAGGTAGCAGAAAGAGCTCTTTGATCAGAAGAGATTGTCATGGTCTACTGGTGACCCTGAGTACACAAAGTCTATGCCACGAAAAGACAAGCTCTTGCAGGTCCTGCCAAGATGGAGAGGGCTCTGGTAAGCTCAGAGAGGCTCACAACTTGGGTAATGAATGCTTTTGGCCACAACTCACAAAATTATTATGCACCATTTACATTCTATATAGAATAAGGAAAGCATGAGTCTGGCAAAGAATATCCAATTGTAGCTCTATGCAAAGAAGAATGTAATGGGATACTACTGTGCTGTAAGAAATAATGAAGGGGAACACATCAGAAAAATATAGAAAGACTTACATGAACTGATACAAAGTGAAGTGAGGACCAAGAGAACAATTTATACAATAATAATAGTATTATAAAGACAACTTTGAAAGCCTTAAGAAGTCTGATCAAAAACCCAATGCAACCAAGATTAGGAGAGAAGCAGAAAATTGGGAAAGAATTTTTGCAGCTAGTGTCTGTGATAAAGGCCTCATTTCTAAAATATGTAGAGAACTGAGTCAAATTACAACAATACAAGTCATTTCCCAATTGATAAATGGTCAAAGAATAAGAACAAGTTTTCAGAGGAAGAAATTAGAGCTATCTATAGTCATATGAAAAAATGATTTACAAAACAAGAATAAGGGTCTTACAGGATGAAAAAAGTTGTGAAATAAGTTGTTGTCTTTACTCCTGGAGGAAATACCCAATTTGATGAGATTACAGATCAACGGAAGGAATCAAAGAAGTTAAAAAAAAATACATATCAGGACAACATTTTAATGTTCCCAATGGAAATGCTTCCTAAACCCATATGATTAAACACTATATAGAACTAAATCCAATTACACTTAGGATCACTGAATCATAGCATTTGGATTTAGAGTTAGAAGAAACCTTACAGACCAGTGAGTCCAACTCCCTCATTTGACAAATGAGGAAACAGACCCAAAAGAGATGAAAAAAGGAGTTCAGAAGAAGATGAGAATCCTTTCAGGTTGGGAGAGTGGAGGGAAGAAATTGGGGAAGGATTCAGAGAGAAGATGACACCTGAATTGGGCTTTGGGGGTTCTAGACAGTGTACAAAAAGCCAATGAAGTAGAAAAACATAGAGCCTCTCCAAAGAACATGAAGCAAACTCTCCTAGAAATAATAACTGACATTTATATGGGAAGTTAGGTGGTACAGTGGATAGAGCACTGGGCCCAGAGTTGGGAAGACCTGAGTTCAAATCTGACCTCAGACACATACTAGCTGTGTGTCCTACCCCTAACCCTGATTGCCTCACTTTCCTCATCTGTAAAATGAGCAGGAGAAGGAAATGGCAAACTAATCTAGTACCTTTCCCAAGAAAACCCCACAAGGGATCATGAACAGTTGGATCCAACTAAAAACAACAGAAAATTTATATACATGCCAGGCACTATGATAAATGTTTTACAATTCTTATCTCATTGATTCTCACAACAACCCTGGGAGGTAGGTTCTATTATTATTCCATTTTACAGTTAATGAAACTGAGGCAAATGGCTTAAATGATTTGTCCAGGTTCATACAGCTAGTAAGTGTCTAAGGCTGGATTTGAACTTAGATCTTTCTGACTGCAGGCCCAGCGCTCTATCTACTACTATACCACCTAACTGCCTTACATGAGGTCCTTATACTACAGTGAGTATTATAGTGATGTTTCTCTATTAAGGAGTAATCAATACATAATCTGAAAAAAAAGAGACTTTGTTTTCTTATTTAGTACTCTATTCATCAAACCATTCTATGGATATAAGAAATCTGGCTATAAAAAGAGACTTCTAGATTTATTTAAGAGACTTTTGACTTTTGATCATGTGAGGTAGACAGAGGCAAATGATCAAAAGATTTCCACAGAGAAGATCTGATATCACCAAATTCATCTAAATCTGCACTAAAGCCAAAAGCATCCTGTGCTTATAGGCACACCGCTTGGAAACAAGAGACAGAATTCCATCTCCTCTAAAACTAGTTTACGACAGTCAAGAAAGCTGTCAAACCAAGGATCTCCCTGAGATGTACTAATGATGGTATCCGGAAGCATATCTTCTCCTCTGCAGCAATCACAGAAGTAAAATGTATTTCTAAACACAACGCAGAGCCTAAAATTAACTAAATCCACAAAGAAACAGTGAAGGAAGAATAGTAGCTATGGATCAGATCCTTCACAATCTGATCTACTGTTCCAGCTTCATCTCACAGTTATACTCTACGTACCAGTCAATCCAGACTTTCAACTGCCTTCTGAAAATATTCTATGCTTCTAGGTGACTCACTGACTAGAATGGTGATGGCCCTTGAGCCATAAGACCTGTGTGCAAATTCAGCCTCAGATATTTACTAGCTGTGTGACCCTGGGCAAGTCATTTAACCTCTGTCAGTCTCAATTTTCTCATCTACAAAATGAGGGTTATAATAGCACCTTCCTCAAGGGGTTATTGTGAGGATTCTCTGGCCTTTATGCCTTGGCTCATTCTATTGTCTACAAATAATATGCCCATGCCCTACATCTCTACCAACTGAAATCTTAACCATCCTTCAAGACTCAACTTAGATTTAAATTTTAATCCTATCTATCCTTTAAGGGCTACTTCCTCCATGAAGTCTTCCTTGATTGTCCCCAGTCAAAGATATTCTTTCCTTCTTCAAAACCTTGTAAAATGCTTTCTCGGCACCTCTTTCCTGTTCTATTTTGCATAATAGCTATGTGTGTAATTACTACTATAAATGAGGGGAAGGATTATTTATCTTTTTTATAATCTTCTCTAGGAACTTGGAACTAGTACAATAACCTTACACAGAAGTAACAATAAATGCTTGTTGAACTGGAACTAGAATACAAGTCATATGAGGATACATGTTTTAAAAGCTCTGGATTTAAATATCTAGCTTGATATAGCCTACCCAAGATAGGATATGTCCACTATGAAAGAATAGTTCATGAGGAGGAATCTGAGGAAGAGGAATGAGATCAGAAGCAGGAGATGATGTTAGAAAATAATATAACTGGCAATCATGATGAGAAGTGAGGGAAAGAGACAGTCGCACTGAATGACTAACACTTACTTCTACAGGGTGGAGGGTGGATAGAAGAGGAAGTATGATGAAATTATAGATGTAATTGAATTAATAGACCATTGCCATAAAAATCCCTGTGACATATTTGAAAGAATTTTATCTACTCAAAATAATCTTGCTGTCATTCAAAAAAAATTATCATTTTAGGACTTTAAAATCTATGGTTTTATTAATCATTAACGTGTACATGTATATATAAGTATATATGTGTATCTGTGTAGCTGCACATACATATATATGCTGGTCAGAAATATAAATACATGTACTTCTCTATAGATAGATACATACATACATACACACATTTATTCATTTGCTTGTTTGTGTAGTGATAACTATATGTGCTGGTCAGATTCCTCCCTCAGTACAACGCCCCATACCAGGAATGGACTGTATATATGAAATAGAAATGTAGGAGGCATTGTGTTTCCATTTTTTCCATTTTGTAAATTAACAAACTTTCTTTGTTTTCTGTGATTTCCTTTTAGTGTTTCTCAGAAATCCACTCATTAGTTAGGAATATTTTGGATCACATCTAGATAGTTTGTGATTTGAAGCCCTAGCACTATGGTCAACTAATTATACTTAGCTGTATATACTGCAAAACTGAAATGTCACACAAAGAAAAATTATACTAAGTTAGAAAAATGTTCTGCAAACAGGGTGAATATAGGCTATTAACACCACTGAGCATGTGAGGGATGGCAACAGCCATACATACATACCCAAGATTTTACATATCTACCTTGGAAAGTCAATAAATCCAGATGTGAATGCCCAAACAAACTAAATATTTAGGTATTTTAAAAAAATCAGCCCATCAATGTTCACTTTGGCTTAACAAAATCTACAAAACCATATACAAATAACACTAGTTAGAGAAAGTTTAAATTTACAAATGCTATTTGATTGTGTGGCTGATATGCTATCTTTTAAATAAATACTTGAATGATTTTCCAAATACATATTTTTCCAAAATTATAAAATTCTTGAAATAAAAAAATTGAAGCTTGTCCCCATATAATTTTTTTATTCTATATTTTTGTAACAATACAGAAAATATTCAATTAAAATGCAAAAAATATAAAAACATTTAAAAATAGAAACCACAAAAAAGAATTACATAACTACATATTTGCCTATTGCTATATAGATTTGTTCCATTTTCAGTCACATCCATTCTTTTCTCCCCTTTGAAGAATATCTCTTCTCCATAAGCTTTATAAAATCCTACAAAAACTGTAGGACTGTATTGTGCTTTACTTCTTGGCTTAAAGTGTCTTTAGCTATAAATACTTAAATGCCTTTTGAAAGAAGTGTCACCTCCATCCTATTAAATAGCATTTATAAGATAATGTACAATATATCGTTACTAAGATGTGTTTTTTAAAAAGCCTAGTTATCACTATAGCTTATGGTTCACTTGTATTCAAGTATGTAAATTAATATAATTAATGCTATAGATTTCATTTCATGAATATTCATAAACAGAATGATACTGTAGCTGTCATCCCCATTAACTACTGTGCAGGATTTTTTAGCACTCAGACTTAGAGAAAATACTTGGAACTAAGAAGAAAAATGACCATCAGCAAGTGAATCAAAGGAAATATCCACCTTTACATAAAGTTAAACTATGGTCAAGGAGGTTGTCTTTTATTAACATAACTACTTCCATGGGTTTCATTGAAAAACAAAAGTTGAGGGTAAGGGCATTTTACTTATTGTTAATTTCTTTCCTAAGGAAGAGTGTTTTGGCTCAGTGATGAACAGAAACATCTTGTGTGATTTCGTATATTTTTATTTTCTTAAAATAGCATGGGAATTAGAGTAACTTGATCAACATGTTATATCATTAGTTCTGCTCCATGTATTTCATGACCAAAAACAATGACTTTTTCCACTGTGTAGTGTTCAGGTTTAAAAGAATAAAAAGGAAAAGGGAAGTCTTGAAATACAATGGTGCCACTTTGTTGTAGTAGAGTTCCAAGTATGGAGGACACTATTGCAAAGAAAGTGGAGAGAGAGAACACTCACAATTAGGCTCATAAGTCAGCCCAAAAAGCCTATTTATTTTACCCATAATATAGCTGAACCACAAAATCAATATTACTAGCCTGAGTAGTAGAGGGCATATGTGGTTCAGAGCCCTCCCAGCACACAGCACCACCTGCCATGAAATTAGCCTTGAACAGTGTAACCATCTGCCTTCCTCAGCGACCCCTCCCCATGCATTGATATGCTATCTGAATTCGCTAGTTAGTAGTTAGCAAATCTGACTTTCTCATACTCTTCTCATCCAGTGATTCTAAACAGCCTTATGCTAGTTGCCAAAAGACATTTCTCATCCCCAACTGCCCTCTTCCTTACTTCATCCACTCCAACTCTAATCTTTCCAGTTTCTCATTTCCACTCTCCCTCTTTCACCATGCTCTGTGGAACAAATGCTGCTTAAGTAACAAATGCTGCTTCCTTTTATCTGAAACCTTTTCCTTTTTCCCTCCTTGCATCTTTTGGCACTGAAACCTGGCTCCCTCCCAGACTTGTCTCACAACCCTTTCCAACATTGGCTATATTTTTTTCTTAGATTTCCCTCCATGCAAAGTCACTGGTCATGCTGGAGGACTTGCAATACTCTTTGACCCTCAGAATCACTTCCGGATTCTCTCTCTACAATCACCATTCAACAACCTCTCCTTCCTTACACTTCAAGCTATGTAAAATGAGAGAGAGATAGAGAGAGAGTGAAGATCTTCAAGAAATGAAGACGAAAGAGAGGTCACAAGACAATCTAGCTCTTCATTATCCTTCTCAAAAACCACAAGAGAAATAGCCAAAAAAGAAGCACAAATACTAGAAACTCTCAAGAGAAAATTGGTTTTACAGGGAAAAAAAGAACATGCAGTAGTACTCAAGAAAATGAAAAAAAAAGTGTTACAAGACAATAAACAATAACATAGATTAAAAGAAGAAAAGTATTCCAGAAGGAAAGTATTTTCAAATACTATCAACAGAAACACCAAAAACACAGTATGAATTCTCTAGACAAAGTAAAACTAATTTATATACATGCAGAAGGAATCTTTTAAAATGAAATTAAAAAGATATTAGGAGATGAAATAAAGAAGGAATTGTTACTGAGGATTCTCAGAGAAATGAAAATGTTGAATTAACCCAGCAGTTTAGCTTACAGAAAAAATGAAACAATAAACTTAATGAAAAATAAGTATAAATGAAGATAATACTAAAAGGCAGCACAGAACCAGGAAAAAATAAATGCTAAAAGCAGAACTAAGATGGTGAAACGACAGGAGGCAGGATAGTGAGCTCCTCTCCATCAAGTCCTCTAAACAGATATAAAAAATGCCCCAGACTGAATCCTTACGTGAAAAATCCAAAAAAAGTCACAGTGAGTCATTTGTCAAACTCACCTTGGCATAGAGAGACAGAGGGACATCTGTGTGCACTGAGGATGGGATTTGGCCCAAAAGCATTGATGACTTTGGACAACTTTAAAATCCAGAAAGGGACTGTATACCAGGGCAAGCAAATGTTCTAGATGCATAAAGGGCAGGACCAGGCCTATGCAGGGTTTCTCTGATAGGGAAAAGTAACTTTGCTACCAGGTCACAAATTCAGGACTGATTGATAAAGGGACCTCTGCAGGTTAGTGGTGTTTCCTAGACAGAGTGGCCCTGGATAGTGTACATGTACTGAGAAAAGGAAGCTCACAGGCATACAGAGGTAATGTGGCTCAGATTCCTCCCAAATATAGAACATGGTCTTACTTCTAGCATCTATTCCAACCTTTAGAGGAGTAACAAAGGCAGGAATCCCAGACCAAAGAAGAATCCACAATTCTGCCACTCTGAGCCAACACAGCTTTCCAGCTGGCTGATGGAGACAGAGTCCAGTAATAGCTCATTGTTGCCCAGACCTAATTCCAAGTTAGAAATTTGAAGAGCTCAGACCACGGAACCAATAATCAGACTTTGCCTTGGATCAGATCAATTTAAGAGCATTGAAAGCTTTCAAATTCCCAGTTCACCCTTAAGATCCTGTAATAACACAACACAATAACTGAATAACTGAAGAAAGCACTAAAGGACCAGCCCAAACTTCCCCTTTATAAGTATGGCAGAGCCCACCCCAACATCAAGTCTGAAATTAAGAAATATGCTGGAAAAATGGTCAACAAAAAAGAACTTTACACTATGAGCTATTGTGATGGCAAGGATGCTCAAGGCACAAAAATAGAAATAAAAGAGATAAAAGCAGTTGGGGAGGAAATGAGAGATATAGAAAAAAATAATGGAAAGGAAATTAAGAATTTGGCACAAGAGGTACAAAACTTTAGCCAAGCAACAACATCCCTGAAAATCAGAATAGACCAAATAGAAGCCAAAGATTTTAAGAGGCAACAAGAAATACTAAAAACAAAGCCAAAAGGATGGAAAAAATAGAAATATAAGGTATCTCACAGCAAAAGCAATTGTCCTGGAAATTATACTAAAGAGGAAAAAAATTTAAGAATTATTGGATTATCTGATCACCAGGATTTTTTAAAAAAGAGCCTAGATATCATGTTTCAAAAGAAAACTGCTCATATTTCTTAGAACAAGAGGTCAAAGTGGAAATAGAGTTTATGAGTCCCCTCCTGAAAGAAACCACAAAATGAAAACTCCCAGGAACATCATAGTCTAAATCCAAAGCTTCCAGGAATGTCAAAGAAAAAATATTGCAAGCAGCCAGAAAGCAAGAATTCAAGAACCAAGGAACCACTGTCAAGATCACACATGATTTAGCAGCCACCACCATAAAGGAGGGGAGAACTTGAAATGTAATATTATAGAAGGCAAAGGATATGGGCTTAACAGCCAAGAATGACTTGCCCAGCAAGACTGAGTATAATGCTACAGAAAAAAAATGGATCTTTAATGAAATAGAAGCATTTCCAATGAAAAGATCAAAGCTATGGAGAAATTCTTAAGTTCAATCATAAGAATGAAGAGAAACATAAAAAGGTAAACCTAGATGAATATTGATAAAGAATTAAACAAGGATAAACTGCATCTATAGGGAGAAGGTACATGTGTCCCCTTGGAATTCTATCATCATCAAAAGTCAAGGAAGGAATCCAATTAATTATTTACCATCTCAGGAATGGGGGAGGGGAAGGAGGGAAGAAGAGACAGAATTTGGAACTCAAAACTTGAAAAAAAAAGTTTAAAATTGTTTTCACATGTAATTGGGGAAAAATTAAAATATTATATTTAAAAAAGGAATCCAATTAGATAAGGTGTGGCAGTGGTTCTGTTATGTCTTGATGATTTTAAGAAAAGAATGGGAAAAGAGGGAAAGAGGAATATTGGGGGGCAGAGGGGAAGAAAAAAGAATTTTAGGGAAAATTATCTCACATAATCAAGGTGTAGAAATAGACAGCAAAACAAACCAAGATCGGGCAGAAGGGCATGGCCAATATTGGAATCTCACTCTCATCTGAACTGGTGAAAAGGAGGAAGAATACATACATATACATCCATGGTTGAGGTCAGAAATATATTTCACTCAACAGTGAAATAGGAGGGAAAGGGGAGAAAAGAGGAGGAGGAATTGGAAGGGAGATTAAGGGAAGGTTTAGCCCTAGGCAAAACAAACTCTAAGGATGTACAAAAATATTTACAGCTCTGTTTGATGTGGCAAAGGATAAGAATCTGAGGGGGTGCCCATAAAATAGGGAACAGATGAATAAATTATGGTATATAGATAAGATGGAACACTATTGTGCTGAGCTTTTAGCAGAATGACTAACTGGAATTCCACAGGACTGATAATAAAACATTCAAGCATAAGCTGCTCCTTTACTCATTTCTCCTTAGCTCACTAGTTGAGACAAGAGAATTTCAATACTCATTGATCCCCATTGCTACTTCCAGGCTCTCTCCCTTCCTCTATTTCTTTGAGGTTCATACTATTCATATCTACCACCCAATCAAAATCCTGGTGGCTGTCCTCTAGAGACCCCCAATTTACTTCCCTTCCTTCCTAAATGAGTTCTGTAACATTACAATATTTCTATCCTCCAACATTCTTGCCCTCCTACTAGAGGACTTTAACACATATATTGACTCTCCCTCAAATACCCCAGTTACTCAATTCCTCAACCTACACACCATGAGCTACTCTTCCATCTTATCCACATACAAATATGGTCACACCTTTGATGTTGCCATTACCCACAAATGTACCATCTCCACATTCAAGAATTCTGAAGTGCCCTTATCCAACCATAATCTGTTGGTGTTCCTTTTCTCCCTCTGCTTCCCTTACTTTTTTTCCTTCCCATGACCTCTAATTAATTGACACCTCAATTATCTCCCAGGCCATCTCCCTGGCACTAGCTACTCTCTCCTCTTTTCCCCAACTTGACACTTTGGTGAACCAATTAGGTTCTACACGGTTCTCTTCTCTTGAATCCCTACCCCCTCATTATTTCACCAATTACACCCTGCCAAGCCTCAGCCTTGGATCATTGCCACCATTTGCTGCCTTTGTTCCTAGGCACATGCTGCTGAAGAAAGGTTGAGAAAATCATGCAAACATTCTGACTGTATCTCCTACAAATTTGTTATACAACCTCAACAGGACCCTCACTACTACTAGGCAATCCTACAACCGCCTTGTCAACTCAGTATCCCTCTCTCCACAGCAGCTCTTCCAAACTTTATCCTTCTTCAAACCTTTTATGGCTCTCCCTACCCCCAACCTCTCAGATGAGAACTTTGTCTCTATTTTGCTGGAGAAAAAAAATCACTTATTCAAGTCTTCTCCTCACTTCTTTATCCCCTATCACTGAGATGACTTCTGTCACTATCTCTACCATTCTCACAAGATAAGATGACCTTACTCCTTACTGAGGCTAATCCCTCTACTTTCTCAAGCAATCTCAATCCATTCTGTCTCTTCCAATACTCTATCACTTATTTTCAATTGCTCCCTGTTGAATGGCTCCTTCTCTACTGCCTAGAAATATGCCTATGACTCCCTCATCCAGAGGGAAAAAACCCTCTCATTTGATCCTTCCATCCCCACTATCTTATGTCTCCTCTGCCTTTGTGTCTAAACTCCTTAAAAAGGCTGCCTACAATAAGTACCTTCACTTTCTCTCCTATCAACCTCTTTTTTAACCTCTTATAGTCTAGCTTCTGTCCTCATCATTTCACTGATACTGCTCTACCCAAAGTTACCAATGACTTCTTAATTGCCACATCCAATAGCTTTTTCTCAGTCTTCATTCTCTTTGATGTCCACGCAGCCTTTGACACTGATGATCACCCTCTCCTTGATACTCTCTTCTCTCTAGGTTTTGAGGACACCACTTTTTCCCAGTTCTTGTCCTACCTGTCTGACTCCTCCTTATCAGCGGTCTTTGCTGTATCACCATCCAGAAAATGCCCTTTAATCACAGCTCCTCAGGGTTCTGTCTGGGGCCCTCTTCTCCCTCTATACTACTTCTTTTGGTGATCTCATCAGCTCTAGAGGATTTAATTACCATCGCTATGTTGATGATTCTCAATTCTATCTGTCCTGCCCCAATCTCTCTATTGACCTCTAATCTCAAATCTCCAAAGTGTATGGATAGATGGATGTCCAGTAGACAATTTAAACTCAACATCTCAAAAACAGAACTCATTATCTTTGCCCCTAGACTGTCATCTGCTCCTACCTTCTCTACTGCTGAAAAGGGCAACACTATCCTTCCAGTCCCTCGTGTTTACAACTGAGGAATCATCCTTGATTCCTCACTCTCTCACTGCAACTCCCTGCCCCTCAAATAGATAATCTGTTGAAAAGGCTTGTCAACTTCACCTGTTTCAAGTCTGTCCCCACTCCAATCTATCCTCCATTCAGCCATCAAAGTGATTTTCCTAATGTATAGGTCCAATCATGTCATTCCCTCCTCAATAAACTCTGCTAAATGCTCTGGTAACTTAGCTCCCTCCTACTATTCAAGTATTCTTAAACCTTACTCTCTAACACATACTCTTTCATCCAGTGACACTGGACTTCTGGCTGTACTATAGGTCAAACACTCTAATCTCTTGACTTCAGGCATTTTTTTCTGGCTGCACCCCATGCCTAGAATCCTCTCCTCAACTGTACTGACTTTCTTGGCTTCCTTTAAGTCCCAGTTAAAATCTCCTCTTTTACAAGCAGCTTTTCACAATTCCTCAATCCTAGTGTCTTCCCTCTCTTAGTTATTTCCTATTTTTTCTGTATATATTTGCTTGTATCGTTGTCTCCCCATTAGATTGAAAACTCCTCGTGGGAAGGAATTGTCTTTTGCCTCTGTCTTTTTTTAATTAAAAAAAATTTTTTTTTCCCTTAGCTCTTAGTTCAGTGCCTGGTAAGAGAAGGCACTTACTGAATATTTATTAATTGAAACATACCACCCATCTCCTAATAGAGGGGTGAAAAATGAGATATTTTTTTTTGGACATGGTCATGTGAAAAATAGTTTTGCTTGACTATGCATGTCTGAAATGGATTTTGTTTTTCTTGTGTCCTCAATTTAGGGAGGATGAGTTGGTGGGAAAGTGAGAGGGTGGGCACTGGATAATTAAAGCAAATTTTAAGAAAATAACTACAATTTTAAAAAAGCTACGATATTGTAAACTAAAACACCATAAAAGGATAGCCAAACCCAAATTAAGGGACAACATTAGTCATAGAGAATAGATATTTAAATATGTTTTGATCTTCTCCAAAAAGAGGTGGAATATAGGGGTGAAATTCTTCTTAAAGTGCAGTTACTCATCCTTGTTTAATTTTTCTTCCTTGTTGTTAGAGGGAGTTTGTTGGGGGTGGAGGAGAAATAAAATAAAAACTATGGTGCAAAAAATAAAAGATATCAACAAAATTTAAAAATAAACTAACACAACTATTTCATTAAGTACAGAAAAGCAGAAACTGAGGATGCAGAAAAAGATGAACCAATCGCCTACCTTAAAAAACTACAATCAGATGCAATCAGAAATGATTCATCTAGAGGCTAGAGAAAGAGGAGAAAACATATGACTCACCAAGCTTATTTTCCCCTCACCTGAACTTTAGATTCTACCCCTGGGATGCTAGATTCTGATTGGTAAGCCGTCATTTATCTTGTCTAGATACAGACCTCCATACCACTTCCCCACCATCTCCACACCATGGTGTCCATATTGCGGCAATCATCTTCACCTTCACCCCAAGAAAACTTGTTTCATCCTTGAGATGCAGGACTCTGATAGGGAAACCTTCACCTTATCTTTTCTAATAGGCCCCCACAATACTTTCTGACAATCCCTTTATCACTGCATATCAGTGCAAAAGTCCATCATTCTCATATCCATCCATCCCCCAGTTCTTTCTATATTGTCTTTCAAAAGAGGAATGTATGTAAAACACTGAAGGGTAAAGAAAATAGACTCAAAAGAGTAATTTACAAATTGAGAATATATAAATAACAGGAATAATAATATTCAATATTTTAATAATCTGTAATTTCATCAGTGTGGATGGATATTTATTCTAACAAAAGGATGCCTGAAACACAATAGATTATGGCCTTCAGGAGATACTATGAATGACAAATTCATCAACCTATGGACAATCTAGTGAGGACCCTCTAAATTCAGAGAAGCTAGTCTCCAACCAAAAACAAAAAATACTATCCACTTATGGGTCTATATTTAGAGACTTTCTAGTATGATAGGACCTGACAGAGCCTACAACATCTGTTTACTTCACAATAAGGCTATGAAGTAAGACCTCTGCATTGGTAATGGTTCTACATTTATAATTTTTTAAATACTAAGAAAAGAATATACCTATTACATGAAATTAATGGAAGTTCAAGTAATATAATGAGGTGAAGTGAAAAATCTCAGACAATTATGAAGAGAAATGATCTGAGGTTCATCCAGCTTTAGATCTATGAACTCCAGATATTTTTCTGGGAGTGTGTGTGTGTGTGTGTGAAAGAGAAAGAGAGAGAGAGAGAGAGACAGACAGACAGACAGACAGACAGACAGAGACAGAGAGAGAATGAGGTGGGGGAAGGAAATAGCAAAAATTCAATGTGTCCCAAAAGTCTTTAGTAGAGTTTTAAGTTACTAAAATCTACACTCTTTATAAACCAGTGATCTACAAGTTTACTTAGGAGTCTGCATCCCTAACCAGTTTCTGCTTTAGACATTCTCATCATAGAGTCAAAATTCTCAAGTTCAAAGAGACTTCAGTTGTAATCAAGGTGCTAGGAGGTGCAGTGGACAGAGTGCAAGGCCTGGAGTCAGAAAGATTCATCTTCTGAGCTGAAATCTGGCCTCAGACACTTATTAGATGTATAACCCTGAGGAAGTTACTTAACCTATGTTTGCCTCAGTTTCCTCATCTGTAAAATGAGCTGAGAAGGAAACGGCAAACCACTCCAGTATCTTTGCCAAGAAAACCCCAAATGGGGTCACAAAGAGTCAGACACAACTGAAAACAACTGAGAAATAACAAATGAATCTTCTCAATGATAACCCCTATGGCCTTGGCTAGAAAAACTCTAGAAACAAGGAACTCGCTATTTCAGAAAGGAGACTTTTTAGGGAGTTTCTAAAGAAGTTTTGGGGAAAAGAACTTTTTATGTTTTTGGATTGTTAGAAATTTCTGGTCTTCTAGGGCACAGCAAAGATGGAAGAGCAGAGGAAGCAGCCAAACTCTTCCAACATTCCCCTCCAAACGTCTTTAAAATAACACCTCAAATTGAATTCTGTAGAAACAGAACCAACAAAAAGTTGGAGACATTTTTATAGACCAAGACAATTTAGGACGTTGGGAGGAGAGGGCTGTGACGCTGGGGTGGGGGCTAGCTTGGAGGTCACATAGTGACAACACCAGTAGTAGGCCTTGGAGGTGGCAACAGCAACAGCTTCAGGAGCTGTCAAATAAGAGATAGTAAGGGGACTAGGCAATTGGTCAGAAAGAGACTACAATGGAGCCCTGTGATTGCACTGGGTACAGGAATGGCACTATTTGAGAACTCCACTGTTCATACCCATTTCTGGATCATAATTCCAAGACAGACAGAAATGCTTGTAGTCACAAAGGATTAGGGGCCCTGAGGATCAATAGCTTTGGCAGTCCCAGGGAACCAAGGGCCCTGAGGAGCAGTATGACTTCTAATCATAAAGCAACCTTACCTCTCCACAAATCATACTACCTTGGAAGCCCCAATAACTTCCAAACCCCCAGAATTTGATCTGAAAATAGCAGTGTGGAAAAGCCCAAAACATGGGATAGAGCTCTCAAACCAGGAAGAGAGTGCATCTTTAACATAAAATTTAAAGTCAAGAAAAAACCTAGAAAGAAGATCATTTGGGGAGGAGCCAAGATAGCAGAGTAGAAAGACTCATGTATGCTAGCTCCAGAACCCACAGCCCATAAATTTCCTGTAAAAAGAACTCCCCACAAATTCTGGAGTAGTGGAACCCATGCAGGAATGCAGATTTCTGTTCCAGAGAGCCCTGAAAAACCGACCCCACAGGTCCATCGCGCACTGGACAGCGGAGCCCACCCCTGCGCTGCCCTGGCTGCACGGCCCCAGAGGAGGAGATCAGAGCAGGCTTCAGGGACGAAAACTCCGGCCACCCGCAGGCACTCCAGGACTGTGAGATAGACGACTGGGCTGGCCAAGAGGGGAGTGGGGAGTCTCCGTGACTCGGGCCCCCTCAGGAGGCAGCAGCAGAGGCAGCGGCGGCCAGGAGCTCCTGGAGCAGACAGGAGCTCAGGGCCATTACTGAAGATCTCCGCATAAACCCCCTGAGGGAACCGAGCCTGGGAGGTGGCCCAGTCCCCACCTGAGTACCAGAACTTAAGCTAACATTGAATAGCAGCTGCGCCCACTGCAGAAAGCCCTGAGGCTGGGGAGCAGCATTTGAATCTCAGACCCCCAAGCACTGGCTGGGCAGTTCTAGGCGGGGGTGGAGAGGGATCTCAGAAGTCAAGTAACTGGCTGGGAAAATGCCCAGAAAAGGGAAGAAAAATAAGACCATAGAAAGCTACTTTCTTGGGGAAGAGATGTTTCTTCCTCCTTTCATTTCTGATGAGGAAGTACAATGCTTGCCATCAGGGAAAGACGTGGAGGTCAGGGCCTCTCTATCCCAGACATCCCAGGTGGATGTCCAGTGGCCTCAGGCCATGGAAGAGCTCAAAAAGGATTTTGAAAATCAAGTTAGACAGGTGGAGGAAAAACTGGGAAGAGAAATGAGATGCAAGAAAAGCATGAAAAACGGGTCAATACCTTGGTAAAGGAGACCCAAAAAAAATGCTGAAGAAAATAACACCTTGAAAAATAGGCTCACTCAATTGACAAAAGAGGTTCAAAAAGCCAATAAGGAGAAGAATGCTTTCAAAAGCAGAATTAGCCAAATGGAAAAAGAGGTTCAAAAGCTCACTGAAGAAAATAGTTCTCTCAAGATTAGAATGGAACAGATGGAGGCTAATGACTTTCTGAGAAACCAAGAAATCATAAGACAAAACCAAAAGAATGAAAAAATGGAAGAGAATGTGAAATATCTCACTGGAAAAACAACTGACCTGGAAAATAGATCCAGGAGAGACAATTTAAAAATTATGGGACTACCTCAAAGCCATGATCAAAAAAAGAGCCTAGACATCATCTTTCATGAAATTATCAAGGAAAACTGCCCTGACATTCTAGAACCAGAGGGCAAAATAAGTATTGAAGGAATCCATCGATCACCACCTGAAAGAGATCCAAAAAGAGAAACTCCTAGGAACATTGTGGCCAAATTCCAGAATTCAAGGTCAAGGAGAAAATATTGCAAGCAGCTAGAAAAAACCAATTCCAGTATT
This sequence comes from Bettongia penicillata ogilbyi, assembly GCA_023548195.1. Lineage (NCBI taxonomy): Eukaryota > Metazoa > Chordata > Mammalia > Diprotodontia > Potoroidae > Bettongia > Bettongia penicillata. The sequence continues at coordinate 5,124,417 of JAJHZJ010000174.1, forward strand.
GTGGAAATATAATCAAGATAACACAAGATCTAGCAGCTTCTACATTAAGGGATCAAAGGGCCTGGAATAGGATATTCCAGAAGTCAAATGAACTAGGACTCAAACCAAGAATCACCTACCCAGCAAAACTGAGTATAATACTTCAGGGGAAAATATGGTCTTTCAATGAAACAAAGGATTTTCAAGCATTCTTGATGAAAAGACCAGAGCTGAAAAGAAGATTTGATTTTCAAACACAAGAATGAGAAGAAGCATGAAAAAGTGAACAGCAAAGAGAAGTCATAAGGGACTTACCAGAAGTGAACTGTTTGCATTCATACAGGGAAAGACAATATTTCTAACTCTTAAAACTTTTCAGTATCTGGGTTGTTGGTGGGACCACACACACACACACACACACACACACACACACACACACACGCACATGCACACACACATATACATGCGTGCATGCACACACATACAGAGACAGAGAGCACAGAATGAATTGAATAGGATGGAACCATATCTTAAAAGAAATTAAGGTAAATAGTGAGAGAGAAATGTAGTGGGAGGAGAGAGGGTGAAATGGAATGGGGTAAATTATCTCTCATTCCAGAGGCAAGCAGGAGACTTTTTAGTGGAGGGAAAAAGAGGAGAGCTGAGAAAAAACCATGAAGTTTACCCTCATCACATTTGACTAAAGGAAGGAGTAAAATGCACACTCATTTTGGTATGAAAACCTATCTTACAATAGAGGAAAGGGGGGGAAGGAGATGGGCGGGGGGGGGGGGGATGAGGGAGGGGAGGGTAATAGGAGGAGGGAGCAATTTGAAGTCAACACTTAGGGAGGGACAGGATCAAAAGACAGAATAGAAACAATGGGGGGCAGAATAGGATGGAGGGAAATATAGTCTGCACAACATGACTACTGTCAAGGTCATTTGCAAAACTGCACAGATGTGGCCTATATTGAATTGCCTGCCTTCCCAAAGGGAATGGGTGGGAAGGGAGGGATGGGGAGAATTTGGAACTTAAAGTTTTAGGAACAACTGTTTAGTATTGTTCTTGCTACTGGGAAATAAGAAATACAGTTAATGGGGAATAGAAAGTCATCTGGCCCTACAGGATAGAAGAGAAGGTGGGGACAAGAGAAGGGAGGGATGATGGAAGAGAGGGCAGATTGGTGATAGGGAAAATTAGAATGCTCGGTGTATTGGGGTGGGGGGGGAGGGGATAAATGGGGAGAAAATTAGGAACCCAAAATTTTGTGAAAATGAATGTAAAAAGTTAAATAAATAAATTAAATAAAAAAAAGATCATTTGAAGTCAACATAAAAAGCTACCATGGTGACACGGAAGGTCAAGACAAACCCAGATGAAGATAACAATGTCAAAACAACTATAAACAAAGCCTCAAATAAAAAAAATGAAATTGATACAAGCCCAATAAGAATTCTTAGAAGAGCTAAAAATTGATTTTTAAAAACAAGTAGACATAGTAGAGAAAAAATTGAGAAAAGAAAGGAAAGCAATACAAGAAAAGACAAAGAACATCTTGGTACATGCACAAAAAAAATTGAAGAAAATAACAGCTTAAAAAAATCCAACCAGAATTGACCAAATGAAAGAAGAGGTACAAAAGCTCACTGAAGAAAACAATTCCTTAAAATATTAGAATAGGAAAATAGGAAGCTAATGACTCCATGAGACATCAAGAAACAATAAAACTAAGTCAAAAGAAGGAAAAAATGGAAGAAAATGTAAAATATCTCATCAGAAAAACAACTAACCTAGAAAATGGATCAAAGCGAGGCTACTTAAAAGCCATGATCAAAGAAAGAGCCTAGATATCATATTTCGCACAAAAATAATTAAAAAAGGAAACTGCCTCAATGTCCTAGAATCACAGAGTAAAATAGAAATTGAAAGACTCCATCAATCACCACTTGAAAGCGAACCTAAAATGAAAACTTCTAGGAATATTATAGTCAAATTCCACAGCTCGCATTTTAAAGGAAAATTACTTCAAGGAACCAAAAAACCACCATTCAAACTCTGTGGAGTCACAGTGAGGATCACACAAGACTTGGCAGCTAACATGTTAAAGAAATAAAAGGCTTGGAAGATGATATTCAAGAAGGCAAAGGACCTGGAATTACAACCAAGAATAACAAACAGCAAAACTGAGTATAATTCTTCAGGGCGAAAAAATGGAAGTTTAATGAAATAGAGAACTTTTAAGCATTCCTGATACAAAGCTCAGAGATGGAGAGAAAATCTGATTTTCAAATATAAGATTCAAGAGAAGCATAAAAATGCAAACATGAAAGAGAAATCATAAGAAACTCAACAAGATTAAACTGTTTATGGTCCCTTGTGGAAAGATCACATATGTAACTACTAAGAACTTTATCATTCTTAGGGCAGTTAGAAGGACTCTACACAGAGAGAACAGGAGTGAGTTAATTATGCTGGGGTGATCTTTTTTTAAAAATAGGCAATAAAGAAGGAAAAGGGGAAGGGAAAAGGAAGAACAGGGGAAATTACCTCACATAAAAGAAGTATGCAAGGAAGAACTTTTACAGCGGGAAAATGGCAGGTAAGGTCTGGCAATGCTGGAATATCATTCTCATATGAATTGGTTCAAAGAGGAAAGAATATGCATGTGTACACACACACACATTCAATTTTCTATTTTACCTAACGGAAGTAGGAGGGGAATCAGATAAGAGAATGGAGGACAAATTAAGGGAGGAAGAGGTCAGAAGCAAAACCGTTTTGAGAGAGAGAACAGAAGACAACAGAACGGAGGGGAATGCACAGTTATCATAATCATAACTGTAAATGTGAATGGGATGAATTCACCCATAAAAAGAAGCAGATGGTAGAATGGATTAGAACTGGAACCCAAGAATATACTGTTTACAAGAAACACACTTGAAACAGAGAAACATACGTAGTTTCTCTAGCAAAATAAGGAACTGGAACAGAATCTACTATGCTTCAACTCAAGTCAAAAAGCAAGGGTAGCAATCAAGATCTCCAAGAAAACAAAAGCAAAAGCAGACCTAACTAAAAGCGATAAACAGGGAAACTACATCTTCCTAAAAGGCAATGTAGACAATGAAGTAATATGAATATTATACTAGTGAGAAACCTCAACTCCCCCCTCTCAGAGCTAGATAAATCTAACCATAAAAATAGGAAAGAAGTTAAGTAGATGAATAGAATTATAGAAAAGTTTGATATGATAAAGCTCTAGAAAAATTAAAGGGGAAGAGAAAGGAATATATCTTTCTTCTCATCTATACAAGGTAACTTAAAAAACTGACCATTGATTACAACATAAAAAACTTCACAAACATGCAGAAAAGCAGAAAATATTAAATGTATCTTTTTTTAGACCATAATGCAATAAAAATTATATTCAATAAAGGGCCACCGAAGCATACATTAAGAATTGCAAACAAAATAATTTAGTCCCAAATAATGAATAGGTTAAAAAATAAATCATAGAAACAATAATTTCATGCAAGAGAATAACAATGATGAGACAACATTTCAAAATTTGTGGGATATCACCAAAGGAGTACTTAGGGGAAAATTTATATCTCTAAATGCATTCATCAATAAAAGAGAGAATGAACTCATACAATTTAAAAAAAAACTAGAAAAAGAACAAACTGAAAATCCCCAATTAAACACCAATATGGAAAGCCTAAAAATCAAAGGAGAGGTGAGTAAAACTGAAAGTTAAAAAAACCCAGTGAACTAATAAGTAAAATTCAGAGTTATAAAAAAAAATCAATAAAATAGGCAAATCATTGATTAATCTGATTAAAAAAAAAAACCAAATTACCAGTATCAAAAAAATGAAAAGGGTGAGTAAAGATGAAATTAAAACAATTATTAGGAGTTATTTTGCTCAATTATATGCCAGGAAAACTGACAACCTAAATGAAATGGATGAATATTTACAAAAAATACACATTTCCCAGATTAACAGAAAACAGAATATTTAAATAACCTTAGATAGAAAAAGAAATTGAACAAGCCATAAATGAACTCCATAAGAAAAAACTCCCAGGACCATATGTATTTGCAAATGAATTCTACAAAACATTAGGGACTATTTAAGCCCAATATTACGTAAACTTCTGAAAAAAATAGGTAAAGGAGCTCTACCAAATTCTTTACATGACACAAATATGATTATGATACCTAAATCTTTGAGAACAAAAATAGAGAAAAGAAAACTACAAGTCAATTTCCCTAGTGAATTGTGGTACAAAAATTTCAAATAAAATGCTAGCAAGATTACAGCAACATGTTGCAAAGATCATACACTATGAGCAGGTGGAGTTTATATCAGGAATGCAGAGTCGGTTCAATATTAGGAAAACTATAAGCATAATCTACCATATCTATAACAAAAACAAAAATCATGATTATCTCAATAGATGCAGAAAAAATTTTGACAAAATACAACAACCATTCCTATTAAAAACATAGGAATAAGTAGAGCCTTTCTTAAAATGATAAATAGTATTTATCTAAAACCAAGAGCAAGTACTATTTGTAATGGGGTTAAGCTAGAAGCCTTCTCAATAAGATCAAGGGTGAATAAGGATGTTCATTATCACCACTATCATTCAATCTTGTATTAGAAATGCTAACTATAGCAATAAGACAAGAAAAAGAAAGTGGAGGAATGAAAACAGGTCATGAGGAAACAAAACTATTATTCTTTGCATTTGATATGATGGTATGGTTAGAGAACCCTAGAGAATCAACTAAAAAACTAGTGGAAACAATCGACAATTTTAACAAAACTGCAAAATATAAAACAAACCAACATAAATCATAACCATTTCTACATACTGTCAACAAGAGCCAGCAGCAAGAGGTTCAAAGAGAAATACTATGTAAAATAACTTGCAGATATTTAAAAATACTTGGAAGCTTATCAAAGACTATATTAACACAATTACAGAAAAATATACAGCAAACTTTTCACGCAAATAAAGGTAGATCTAAACAACTGGAGAGACATTCATTGCTCATAAGTATACCAAGACAATATAATAAAAATGATAATTCTACCTAAATTAATTTAGTTATTCAGTGCCATGCCAATCAGACTACCAAAGGATTATTTTGTAGAGATAGAAAAAAATAGTAACAAAATTCCTCTGGAAGAACAAAAGGTCAAAAATATCAAGGGAATTAATGGGAAAAAATGTTAAGGAAAATAGCCTGGTAATGCCAGATTTCAAACTATATCACAAAGCAGTAATCATCAAAACAATCTAGTACTGGTTAAAAAATAGAACTGTAGACCAGTGGAATAGATTAGGTATACAATACACAGTAGTAAATAAAGATAATAATCTAGTGTTTGATAAAACCAAAGAGCCAAGCTTTTGGGACAAATTTGACAAAAATGGTTGGGAAAACTGGAGTGTATTTTGACAGAAACTAGGCATAGACTATTATCTCACACTGTATACCAAGATAAGGTCAAAATGGGTACATTGTTTAGACATAAAGAGTGATAAGAAAATAAGGAGAGCATGGAAAATTTTACCTGCAAGATTTATGGATAAGGGAAGAATTTATGACCAAACAAGAGATACAGAAGAATATGGGAAGCAAAATGGATAATTTTGATTATACAAAATTAAAAAGATTTTCCATAAATAAAACCAATTCAGTCAAAATAAAAAGGAAAGCAGGAAACTGGGGAAAAAATTTATAGCAAGTTCTCTGATAAAGGCTCATTTCTCAAATTTATGGTAGAATTAAGTCAAATTTGTAAAAGTAAGAATCATTCCCCAATTAATAAAAAAATGAATATGAAGAAGCAGTTTTCAAAATAAATAAAAACTATCAATAGCCACATTAAAAAGTTTTGAATCATTTTTTTAAAATATAAATTTATTTATTTAACTTTTTACATTCATTTTCACAAAATTTTGGGTTCCAAATTTTCTCCCCATTTATCCCCTCCCCCCACCCCAATACACCGAGCATTCTAATTTCCCCTATCACCAACCTGCCCTCTCTTCCATCATCCCTCCCTTCTCTTCTCCCCCATCTTCTCTTTTGTCCTGTAGGGCCAGATGACTTTCTATTCCCCATTAACTGCATTTCTTATTTCCTAGTAGCAACAACAATACTCAACAGTTGTTCCTAAAACTTTGAGTTCCAAATTCTCCCCATCCCTCCCTCCCCACCCATTCCCTTTGGGAAGGCAGGCAATTCAATATAGGCCATATATGTGTAGTTTTGCAAATGACGTCGATAACAGTCATGTTGTGTAACACTAACTGTATTTCCCTCCATCCTATTCTGCCCCCCGTTGTTTCTATTTTGTCTTTTGATCCTGTCCCTCCCAGAGTGTTGACTTCAAATTGCTCCCTTCTCCCATTGCCCTCCCTTCCATAATCCCTCCCTCCCTGCTTATCTCCTTCTCCCCCCAATTTCCTGTACTGTAAGATAGGTTTTCATACCAAAATGAGTGTGCATTTTACTCCTTCCTTTAGTCGAATGTGATGAGGGTAAACTTTATGTTTTTTTCTCAGCTCTCCTCTTTTTCCCTCCACTAAAAAGTCTCCTGCTTGCCTCTTGAATGAGATATAATTTACCCCATTCCATTTCACCCTCTCTCCTCCCACTACATTTCTCTCTCACCATTTACCTTAATTTCTGTTAAGATATGGTCCCATCCTATTCAATTCACTCTGTGCTCTCTGTCTCTGTATGTGCATGCATGTGTGTATGTGTGTGCGTGTGCATGCACACATGTACATGTGTGTGTGTGTGTGTTCCCACCAACTACCCAGATACTGAAAAGTTTTAAGAGTTACAAATATTGTCTTTCCATGTAGGAATGTAAACAGTTCACCTTTGGTAAGTCCCTTATGACTTCTCTTTGCTGTTTACTTTTTCATGCTTCTTCTCATTCTTGTGTTTGAAAGTCAGATTTTCTTTTCAGCTCTGGTCTTTTCATCAAGAATGCTTGAAAGTCCTCTGTTTCATTGAAAGACCATATTTTCCCCTGAAGTATTATACTCAGTTTTGCTGGGTAGGTGATTCTTGGTTTGAGTCCTAGTTCCTTTGACTTCTGGAATATCCTATTCCACGCCCTTTGATCCCTTAATGTAGAAGCTGCTAGATCTTGTGTTATCTTGATTATATTTCCACAATACTGGAATTGTTTCTTTCTAGCTGCTTGCAATATTTTCTCCTTGACCTTGAATTCTGGAATTTGGCCACAATGTTCCTAGGAGTTTCTCTTTTTGGATCTCTTTCAGGTGGTGATCGATGGATTCCTTCAATACTTATTTTGCCCTCTGGTTCTAGAATGTCAGGGAAGTTTTCCTTGATAATTTCATGAAAAATGATGTCTAGGCTCTTTTTTTGATCATGGCTTTGAGGCAGTCCCGTAATTTTTAAATTGTCTCTCCTGGATCTATTTTCCAGGTCAGTTGTTTTTCCAGTGAGATATTTCACATTCTCTTCCATTTTTTCATTCTTTTGGTTTTGTCTTATGATTTCTTGGTTTCTCAGAAAGTCATTAGCCTCCATCTGTTCCATTCTAATCTTGAGAGAACTATTTTCTTCAGTGAGCTTTTGAACCTCTTTTTCCATTTGGCTAATTCTGCTTTTGAAAGCATTCTTCTCCTCATTGGCTTTATGAACCTCTTTTGCCAATTGAGTTAGCCTATTTTTCAAGGTGTTATTTTCTTCAGCATTTTTTTTGGGTCTCCTTTACCAAGGTATTGACCTGTTTTTCATGCTTTTCTTGCATCTCTCTCATTTCTCTTCCCAGTTTTTCCTCCACCTGTCTAACTTGATTTTCAAAATCCTTTTTGAGCTCTTCCATGGCCTGAGGCCACTGGACATCCACCTGGGATGTCTGGGATAGAGAGGCCCCGACCTCCACGTCTTTCCCTGATGGCAAGCATTGTACTTCATCAGAAATGAGGGGAGGAAGGAACATCTCTTCCCCAATAAAGTAGCTCTCTATGGTCTTATTTTGTTTCCTTTTTCTGGGCATTTTTCCAGCCAGTTACTTGACTTCTGAGATCCTTCTCCACCCCCGCCTAGATCTGCCCAGCCAGTACTTGGGATCTGAGATTCAAATGCTGCTTCCCAGCCTCAGGGCTATCCGTGGTGGGAGGGGCTCCTATGTGAGCTTAAGTTTTGGTACTCAGGTCGGGGCAGGGCCGCCTCCCAAGCTCAGTTCCCTCATGGGGTTTATGCAGAGACCTTCGGTAATGGAGCTCCTGCCTGCTCGGGGAGTCCTGGGCCGCCGCTGCCTCTGCCGCTGCCTCTGCCTCCTGAGGGGGCCCCAAGTCACGGAGACACCCCGCTCACCTCTCAGCCAGCCTAGAAGTCTCTCTCACTGATCTGTAGCATCTGTGGGCGGAGGGACCTTCGCGGCCGGAGATTCCGTCCCTGAAGCCTGCTCAGATCTGCTCCTCTGGGGCCACGTGGCCAGGGCAGCTCAGAGGTGGGCTCCACTTTCTGGGGCACGACAGACCCCTGGGGACAGCTCTCCAGGGCTCTCTGGAACGGAAATCTCTTCCACTGCTTTGGTGCGTGCTTGCTCTGCTCCAGAATTTGTGGGGAGTTCTCTTTACAGGAAATTTTTGGGCTGTGGATTCGGAGCTAGCATACGTGAGTCTTTCTACTCCGCTATCTTGGCTCCTCCCCCTTGAATCATTATTAATTAGAGAAGTGCAAATTAAAACAACTCAGAGGTACCATTAGATACCCATCAGATTAACTAATATGACAGAAAAGAAAAATGAGAAATGCTGGAGGGCATGTGGGAAAACTGGGATGCTAATGCACTGTTGGTGTTGTTGTGAATTGGTCTAACCATTCTGGAGAACAATTTGGAACCATGCTCAAAGGGCTATAAAAATGGGCATACCCTTTGACCTAGCAATATCACTACTAGGTCTGTATCCCAAAGAGACCATAAAAAAGGGGAAAAGACCTTTTTGTACAAAAAATATTTATTGCAACTCTTTGATGGCAAAGTATTGGAAATTGGGAAATGCTTATCAACTTCAGAATAGCTAAACAAGTTGCATTGCTTGATGGTGATGGAATGCTTCCATGTTATAAGAAATGATGAGTAGGATAGTTTCACAAAAACCTGGGAAGACTTATAGAACTGATACAAAGTGAAATGAGCAGAACCAGGAAAACACTGTACATAGTAACAGCAATGCTACAATGACTTATTGTAAAAGACTTAACTACCCTGATTAATACAATGATCCAAGACAATTCCAAAGGACCCACGATAAAAAAATGCTATTCACTTATAGAAGGAGATTTGATGGACTCTGAGTACAGAGAAAAACATGCTTTTTTTTTACTTTATGTTTCTTGCTTTTTATTGTTTGCATTTTGCAATAAGACTAATATGGAAATATATTTTACATGACTTCACATGTGTGATTGGTGTATTGCTTACCTTATCAATAGTTAAAGGAAGGGTGAGAGGGAGGGACAGAATTTGGAAATCAAAAAAAATTTTAAATGAGTGTTAAAAATATATAAATGAAAAGGAAAAGGGGGAAAAAGAAAAAAAGAAATTTCTGATATTTAACTGAAAACTCTTTCCCCGTAACTTCCACCTGTTGGTCCTAGTTTTAATCACAAAACAATCTTCCCCCCGCCCCCATTTTCTCTTTCTCTTCTTCTGAACTAATGAATACCCTAAAATATTTTTTCATAATAATTTGTATACAAAGTAACATGATATAGCAAAGACGTCCATCAGTATAAGTGTGCATTTGTATTACAGAAATGAAACTTGTTTGCCATTGTTTATAAGAAGCCATATAGTTCCCTCTGCCAGGGTTGAGTGAGTAGATAGAGTGATTGTAACAATTCAAGGCTGAAGCAACAGAAGACCTTATATAATGGTGCAGAACTGGGGAGAAAACACAGAAGGCAGAAAAGAATGATAAGATGACAAAGCACTGTGAGGATACCAAGGACAAAGAAGAATCCAAAATGTGCTAGTATTCTCCCTATTAATCAAATAACTACCTAGCTTCTTTAAAGTACTATCACACCAAATGCTGGGCCATCTCCAGTTATCCTGATCTATATGTGGACCCAGATGGCTCTGGCGGAGAAAGTGAGACTGCTTACTTTACACAGTCATCCCTCACTTAAAACCAATTCGCTTGCAAGTCATGGAATCATCTTCCTGATGTCATCATCTTCTTTGAGAACAATCATGCCAAATAGTCTCCTAATAGTTCATTCGAAAAAAGATGTCCTTCATGTTCAAGAAACATCAGCATGAGTCCGATGAAATCAGACAACAATCCTCACTATTTTAGTACTATAAGGAGGTAATATATGTCAAGTTCTTTGAAAACCTTAAAGCCTTGTACACATACTAGCTGTTTTTATTAGAGGCTGGGAAGCTGTCTTGAAGATGAGATGCCCTAACTAGTAATGTTTCTGACACATTATGCCTGTGTGATCATGGGCAGGTCTTTAATCTCTCTGTGTCCCAGATTGACAAAAATCACTAAGATTAAAATCACCAGGTGATTAAAATCACCAGGAGAACTGCCAATCTGCATCGGGGAAAGGGAATTTCTTTGCCTGGATTTATCTAAGCCAGTGAAATTCCAGATCTAGCCATTTTACATAGTATATACCTTTTATAAACACACCTTATGTCTCCCATTATTATTCCATGATTGGTCTTCATGAACAACTCTTTGTGGAGAAACTTTCTATATACTATCATGTCAGTGGATAAGCATTAAGAGGGCAAAGTCTGTACCCTTATCTTCTCAGATTCCCTCACATGGTCTATCAAGTGCTTTGCCCAGGTCCATAATGTTCAAAAAACTTCTCACGTTCCATGTAAATGTGCCCTTCCTTGCAGTCACCTTGGATCTAAACTGAGTTATTTGTAATCTTCTTCCCTCTTCCTCTCTCTCTACATCAACTTGCTAAGTCCTGTTGATTCCAAAAACTTATCTGCTGAATCCATCCCCTTCTGTCCACCCAGCCACCATCCTGGTTCAAGACTTTATTTGCCTCTCAGACTACTAGAGGAAACTGGTAACCCTGCAAGAGTCTAACCTTCACACAAACTTCCAGAATAATCCTCCTAATGTGTAAGGGTACTCAATAGGTTACACTCAATAAATGTTTAACAAATTAATTATTCCTGAAGAAGTCAAATAATATTTGTCATTCCTGGCAAGTCCAAAAAATAGCAAGTAGGGATTTGATGACATGTTTATTTTTACTGCTTTCAAAGTAAAAATTTTAATAATTAGCTACTATTAATTAATTGGTGGTAAAGGATTATATTTTATTTGATGATACAGGGGAAATTAAAAGGAAATTAGGATGATTACCAAAAAGGGAGAGTGACATATGTTAATTGCAACTTTTGTGAGTCAAATACAATTTAAGCAGATCAAATAAATTATCTTTAAGGCTGCCCAGCCCTTTCTTTTTACAAATACAGAAACTGAGGACTAATAAGGTTAGGTGATATGATCAAGGTCATACATGTAATAAATAATGAACTTAGATTTTTATCCCAGGTTCTTTGACTTTAAATCTTTTACACTTTCTACTACTATGCAAACTTCATTGACTTTAGAGCTGAAAGGGATTCAGATATCATTTAATCTAACCTCCTTATTTTACAGATGAGGAATTAGAGGCCCAGATATTTTGTGATTTGTCTACTGTCACTAAAATAAAAAGCAGTAGAATTGGGATTTAATCCAAGTCCTTTCATTTCTAATAGGCCATGCTGTCTCAGATTTTCTATCTTTTTAATTACAAGATCATAGTTCTCAAGACCACCCTGGTGGTATCCTCAAAAAAAAAATGATACTCATCCATAAGGACCTTATGTTCTAATGGTGGTGGGGAAAAGGTATTAAGAAGTGGGGGGAAGGGAGATAGATTCAGAGGGAAAGATAATAGGCTCTTTTTTCTTTTAAGATGTTGAGTTTGAGATGCCCATGGGACTCCTGGGTGAATATGTGCAGCAGGCATTTGAAGATAGAGATTTTAAGTTTAGAAGAGAGATAAGGGGCTAAATGTGTAGATCTGGTCATCATCTGAAATGAGATGATAGTTTAAAGCCTGAGAGCTGATGAGATCTCTAAAGGAGAGAGAGAGTATGGAAAGGTCTAGAGTCAAATTTGTAAATGTTCTATTTGTATTGGGGTGGGATGAGGGAGGGGAAAATATGTACTCTACATTTTCCATTCAGTTTTCTGTGTCTATTAAATACAATTTCTTTAGCACTTTCCAAGTCTATAATACCTTTCTTACTTTTCTTTCTGTATAAGCCAGGAAGAAGGTAAGTTTCTTTTGAGCAAAGACTTTCATTTTCTGCCTTTGTATCCCAAAGGTCTGGCACACTGTAGATGCTTAACAAATGTTTATTTAATTTGATTGAATGCTCTATGAATGCGAACTTCCCAAGCTGAAGATTCTCTTGTAAAGACTAGAGAAATGTTTGTATTTGTTATAGTGGTTGTCAAAAATTATTTAGACCAATCTGTATATTATTTCACCTTATTCTTAGTTTACTTTAACAAGTCATTAAACAAATACTATATACAAAGTACCATGACAGTCACTGGGGATACAAACACAAAAAATGAATGGGCCTGCTCTTAAAGAATTTATAACTACAAATGCTATATGGAATAAAGGAGACAAAGGTAGCAAATACAAGATGGAATCTATTGATGCTACTCTAAAATTCATTCCCATAGCTGCAGCATATATTAAAATCCCACCTATAATCCTATGAACATACAATTGCTCCAAATCTGCTTGTATGATCTCAGATACGTCCAATTATTTTTGTAACTTGTTGCAAAACACTAAAATTAAAATCATACCATGAATCAAAGTGATATTGGCTCTTTTTCAGAATAAATTTCCCAACCTTTTTGATGCTAAGGAAATGGCACACAGGTAGGAGAAACTCTTATAATAGAGAGTGGGGATCATCAGTATTAGTGGAGTGATGAGCAGAATGCAACAAATGCTTATCTTACGAAATGCCTCCAAAAGGCCCTACTACAAATTGGCTAGACCCTTTGTTTGGATCCCCAACAGCTAGAAAGCACCAGGTTTGCCAGAAAATGCTATTAATTCATCTCTAAACCTGTCTTCAGAAGCCAATTCATACCAGGAACAGTAATTACATCATTTTCCTAATATAAATAAGATAGGAGGTATCTAGACATGAGGCGCCAGAAATTGCAGCACATTTTTCAGACCTCCAAGGAAACTTCACTGTGCTATGGGTAAGAGATTCAGGGCAGTATTAGAAACCTGAAAAAAATCTAGTTCATATTGTTTAAAAAAACCAATTAAATATATTCACTGATGGTGATGATAATGATGTGTGTGTGAGCATGTTGATAGCTTTTCTTTATGGCCAAAATTTCTAAGCAGACCCCCTACTCTCTATTCTCAGAAAGGACAGATATTTTGCTCTATTAAGTCCCAATTTATCTGATTTTCTATTTTCTCCTCTTTACTCCCATGATTTCAACTGTCCTTTGTGGAAAACACTATTTTGAGAGGCACTATGAGAATCTCTACTCAAACTGGAAAACAATCAAAAAGATAACCACTGTCCATCTCCCAACAAAGCCCTCACTTCCTGGGTATCTCTTACCATCTTAAATTTAATATATTCGACTATAGCAAACTTTCAAGGGCTATCAAAAGAAGGAATGTAGATAGAAAGGAATTATAAAGCTGAGGTTTTAAAATTAAGATAATTCAATTCAGTCCTTTAAGCAAATATTTGTGAAATAGACTGGAATTAGGTTACATTTAGAGGAATTAGAAGATGCTATGTTGATCCTTTTCAAAATAGAAATAAATTTGATTTATTTAATAATAGTCATGATAGTATCTACAATTCATGAATATATACATCATTTGGTCTTCCATGTATATATGAGTGTGTGTTTGTGTGTGTATGTGTGTGTATACACACTCATCTACTCACAAGCAGTCTTACAAAACACATCCCTTGAATGACTTATTTCATATGGTAGTAATGTTTTGGGTTGTGCTGTGTTTTTTTTTTAAATAGCATATAAATGTCAACTTAATTAAACAAAGTGAACTTAATAACACTAACCTTTAAACATCACTAGACATCTGAAAGAAAAAGATTGCTAATCCCAGAGAGAGCAATTCTATGTGTGTTTGTGCTGGTATTTTTCTTATTTTAATAAGTTACAGGGGAAAAAACAAAAACATAAACTTAGTCCTTTATCAGAATTTTTCCTGGGTGTGAGGGTTGGGAAAAGAAAAGGAATTAAAAAAAAACTTGATCCTTCAAGCAAAGTGAAAGTCTCTTTATGGGAAGCAGAATGTTAATTTTCACAACAAACATCCAGAAGCTTTATACCCTCATTAACTTGCTCTTTCAGCATTTTAAAAATTCATTATATTCATGGGATTCCTCCTACCTGCCTCTGAAGTTCTGCCAGGTTGTAAGGTAAGGCACCTTCAGCCAACGGTGCTATTCTCTCAATATCTGCCAAAGTCAAACGCCTTCAGGCGAGAACATAGAAAAGAAATAATTGTTAGATTAAACAACAAATACAAATTCCTGAAATATTAAAAGAAAATGCACAAAAACAAACAAAACTCTCAATATAAACAATGGGGAATTATACCAGAAAAAGTTTTGCTTGAGACCCTAGTGAAGTATATCATAAGTTATCAAGATTCTGCATATATGGCAATTAAGGTTTGCTGAATCAAATTGAACTTATATTACAAATCAACATAAAGACATTACTGTCTTATGCATATTGTTATTGCAAGAACCTATTTTGCCAATCACTTAAAACAGAGGTGTTAAACTTATTGTCCATTGCCCATGTAGCCCAAAACTTTTGAGTGTTGTCTAAATCAGATTAAAATACAATTAGGAAATATTTAACAAAAGAAAAAATACAATATAGATAATATTAATTTGTTATTTTCTAAATCAATATTAGACTCAGGTTTCTAATTAAGCTTGACAGTAGTGACTTAGAAGACACTTCCAAGTCATACTTTGAGAACAACTACTTGTTGTCCTCAAAGTATCTTAAAGTGTCAGATCCACAAAAACAAGTTTGCAGTGGTTTTGTCATCAAAAGAGCAGAAAGATAAATTATATTTATGTGTGTGAAAAGAAAGACTGAGCCTTACTGATCTGGAAAAGATTTTAAAGATACTCTAGCCCATTTTATAGCTAAGAAAGATTTTGAATCTTTAAATGACTTGCCTAAGGTCACAGTGACAGATGATGACAAAGCTTGGATTGAAATCCAAGTCTCAAAACCTTCATATCAGAGCTCTTTCCATTGCCTGCTAATAAGTAAATAGCAACCATCTCATCTTGTCTGACCATTCTGTCTTTCTGAGGCAACACATTACGTATATGCACAAATCTCAGGAGAGAATTCATGTTATTCCACAGATTCTAACATTAGGAACTACTTTTTATATTGAGTATCCAAAAATAAACCTAATTAAATTATCTTTGGGATAAGAGAATTCTGGCTGATTAAAAGATGCCAAGCTGACTTAATTTTAGTGGCATTTCTAATGAGATTTAAAATATGCAGCAGTTCTGTGGATAAAGAGTCACTAGGTATGAGCAAGAGAGGTTCCACTTTCGAAAGTCAGAATATTTTAATGGGATATAATTCCTTCATCCTTCTGGGAGTTGAATATGTTTTACTTTTAAATCCTTTGGTACCTTGATAAGTCCCATAGCATTACACACAAACCACAGTTTGGTTCCTATTGCATGTAAAATAGTATCTGCCTCCACCCCAAAATGAGCTAATATTTCATAGGGCCTCTGACAGAACCATGAGGTACTTTCAAAGTACACAAGACCACTCATCACAGAAGATTCACTCTTCTTTGAATAAGGGTCAGCTTTCATAGATACCTTATTCATAACACTTTCTGATAGTAAATCAATAATACTTTCTTCCTTTCTTCAGCACATGACTAGACCCCTGAGGTTCCAGTTCAAACTCCACTTTTTCCTTGTTCTTCAACCCCTAAGGGATGTTCAAAGTCTTAGAAAAGAAGACTCAGTCCACCAGAATAAACTTCCTGATTTTTTCTGTCTTTATGGATACCTGACAACATCTTAGGTACTTAACAAAAGCAGATAGCTAAATAATCCTGCTTAACCCCAGCCAAGTTCTACAGACTATTGTTCACTTTCACATAAGATATACAATCAACATCTACACGAAGTTTTAAAACTGTTACCTTACAAACTAAATATCCTCTTATTAGAATAGTTACCCAGTAGCATTGTACAGGTCTGCAAGTTGGTATAGAATATCAATTTCCAATGGTGTAACTTGTCCATATCTTATTGCACTTTGAGCAAATTCCTCTGTGAGGGGAACAAGATAAATAGTCTTTAAATTTGCAGAACACATACCAAACTCTTACTTTAAATTAATGCAATCTAGAAGCTAAAGGTATAACAGGATTTTAATAATAATAACCAAAACAACCAATGCTATATCTGAATTTAAACATTTATACAACACGCACACAGAAAAAATTAAATTCTTTCACTCCTCAATTTTTTATTCCAAGAACTGATGTAGTCCAAATGCAGATTGAAGCATTCTTTTTTTTTCTTTATTATTCTTGATTTTGGGGGCTGTTTTCCTTTGCAGCATGGCTAGAATGGAAAAGTTTTGCATGACTGCACATGTACAAACTATATCAAATTGCTTGCCATCTCAAAGAGGGGTGAGGGGAAGAAGGTAGGGAAAAAATATAGAACTCAAAATTTTTTAAAAAGAATGTTAAAAAAAGAATGCTAAAAATATTTGCTTATATATAATTGAGAAAAAATAAAATAAAAATTAAATCAAACATTCCTAGAGCATTTTGGATACCTCCTTTGCCCCCCACACTTCCTACCTTTTATTATCTGATCTATGTAAGTCAATGCTTCTTGGAATCCCTATCTTCTTTCAAGGTCCAATTCAGGTAACACTTGAAGCCATTTCTCCCCCCAGTCTACTATTGTTAGTACTCTCCCTCTATCATGAAACAACTTACTTCTCCATGTACAAATTGTATTCCCCCAGTAGAATGTCAACTCCCTGAGGAAGGTTGTCATTCTTGTCTTTGTATCCCCTGTGCCTAGCCCAGTGGACACCAAATAAACATGCATTGAATTATATATGTCATGTCTACAACTTCCTCCCCAATAAATGTAAGCTAGAACGATTTGCTTCCATCTTTGTTTCCCAAATGCCTAACCCACAACAGATACTCATTAAGTGCCTAAAAGACCCAAGCATTTATTAAAGAATTATTTGTGCATTACCAAATTACCACAAAAGTAAAAAATGTTACCATGATGGACTATCAAAGGTCAACAGCATCAAGCTAAAATTCTTTCTTTAGCAGGCTCTTTGGTTTCAAGAGTCACCGGTGAAAATGACTAGCTCTTTTCCACTCATCTAAGTCTCCCTAATAGAATTCACTAAAAAGGAATTACCATCCTAAATTGCCACCAGGACTTTTTCAAATCCTCTGCTCCATCTGCAGACCTGACACCCAGTCTAAATATTTTGCTCTTGCAGTATCATTGCCTTCCTTTACAACTTAGCCCAAGGTTCTTTTCAGAGCCCTGCCAGCTGCTTTCCTCCACTCCTCACAACTACCATTTCATAAAATCCCACTGAATTTCTGGAGATATATGTGGGCTAGGTGGGACATGCAGTTCATCCGGGAGAGCACAGACTCTCCCAAGCCTAACATTAGGATAGTAAACTTTAAACCATTTTCCATCGGAGACTAAATGGAAAATGTAAACGCAATAACAACAACAAAAAATACAAAAACTTACCCTTTGTGACTTCAACGTCTTTCCTTGTGCCAGCTAGAGTGCTGTATATCTTACGGACAAGTTCCATGTTATTCAGTAAGGAGTTAAATGCATTGAAGTAGGAGAAGCTAACCTGGTGGGCAATACTTCCACCAGCCGCCTAGAAATGAAATGACATGGGGGGAAAGAAAAGGATGCATTTTCATCCAATTTGGACTTTGCTTGAAATTGATCCAAAGCACTCATCATTCTACTGAAAAGAACCAATCCATAAGTATAAGGAAGGTGTCATGCTTTTAAAAAAAAGGAGGGAGAGGGGGTCCTCCTGCCCTATGGGGAAGCCTTCACATTTTAGACTTTAAGGGGAAAAAAAGAAATATTAGGCAGCTGGACTTCATGGTTCACCTGTAAAGTCAGAACTACCCAATGCAATTCATAATCTGGGAAAATCATTTCTGTTAAACATTTCTTGGCTAGCACTCATCTACAGAATTACTTGTCTGCTCTGGTCCAACTAAACTCCAGTCTGTAGACCTTCACGGAACAATCTAAGTAGCATCTTATAAAATGTTTTTCTTCATACTGATAAATTTTTTAAGATTTTAAGACTTTGTAAACAATATTATCCTACCTTAAAAAAAAGACTATTGCTGTAATTTTATCTTAACATCTTAATTCTTCACTTAGGTCTTAAAACACAGAATAGGATTTAGAACTGGAAGAGGCTGAAACACATGACACACTTTCCTTCTCTGAAGTGGGGAGGGGAGACACTCTCTGTTTCTGTCATTCTAATCACCAACCTCAGCTCAAAAGCCCAATATCACCCCCTCATTCCTCCCCCTTCTTTCTACTTAGAACTCATGTATGACTTTATTTATATTATATTTTGCTTTGTTATTTGTATGTGTCTTGTAGTAAAAGCTTCCTAATTTTATGGACAAAGAAACTGAAGCCAAGGAGAGATTAAAATGATCTGCCTCAGGTTACATGGGTAAGTAACAAGCAGAGTTAGGATTTGAACTCAAACCCTCTGACATCAAATTCACTGCTCTTTCCCTTGCTATAAGTACAATAATAATGTTAAGTATAATTATGAAACATCTTTTAATTACAGGAAGAAATACTTGGCCAAATTTTCTACCTCAACTCTACAGAGAACCACAGTTTGTTCTCTCAACTCAGAAGGAAAAAACCTTCACTGTTCTTGCTGGCTAAGGAGATGACTTCACCTAAACCTACCTACATAAATCCACTTCAGATTTATAAAAGTCTGAATTACAAAATTACAAAACCAAGATTGACTGGTTTTTGGAGCAAACATTCAAAGGGATGCTTACAAAGCCACTAAGATGATTGTTTTGATCCCAGAAATTATTGGTGTAGAGAAAAAAGCACAGGTAACTGCAACACAAGTGTCTCCCACCTTATCCCAATTTAGACCCAAATTGGAGGACAAGTCTTCAACCTAAGCTGAAGCACCAGTTATATACCAAAAGAATCTGAATGACTTACATCCAAGGGGGACTGGGTGACTGTTCCAGTAGCTTTCAAGCTCTGGATCTCAAAGAGTTCTAATTCACAACTAAGTTGGAAGTTAAATGAACTGCTTACCGAAAGTGTTTCTTTGCCCCAAAGAATCAAATCCTTTCCTTGGGGGACTTCCCCTCCCCCTCTTTTCTTTGTTTTGAGGGACAGGGAAGGGGATGATGTAGAATATGTAAGAAGTGACATGCATCCTGTTCAAATTCACTGGAGAAAAAGAACAGGAGTTGATCTTTCTACCCCAGTGTAAAGTAAAGATAATGACCTTCAGCTGAAACAACAAAAGGGCTCACTGGCCCCTCTCTATGTAAAACAAGCAGTGATCAAAAACGTACACATATGTATAAGGCATGCACAAGAAAATAGACAAGTGAGGGAGGGTCACTTCAGAGGAAGTGCCTGAAAATCTAACTTGTTCAGCTACTTGCAATTTATGTGAACATGGTCTAAATCTATTTCTGGGTAGTTTAACAGAATAATGAGCAACGTCTAGACCACAGACGGGCACTGAGTGCCATTTTTGTCATACCAAATAGCTAAATGGCACATAAAGGGAAGAGACAATGGTAAGAGGTATAGGTCAATGTCAGTCTGCTGCCTATGTTAATGTAGTCTTTCCTAACTCAGTATATCTTCTGCTGTGACCACAGATACTATGTGAAGGTAAACAGGAGACACACCAGTCTACACTAGCAAACACTGGAAACAGAGCTCCAACATTTGGGCCTCAATAAGTCTAATGAAGTAGTTAGTGGTGGCCAAAGGAAGGGCAGAAGTAAGGAATATCGTCCACTGAGAAAAAGATTTTGACTCCCTACTCTACAGCTATGTTTGCTTCTCTCAAACCAAGAGTTGCTATAGGAAATAAAGTTTTAGAAGTTAACATTATCTTATTACCTCTTACACAGACTCTTACAATAAAGCTAACAAGCCAATTCAAAGCCAATTCCCCATTCTAAATCATTCTATGTAGCATTGCCAGAACAGTTTCTGATGCTTCTCTCTGACCAATCATTCCCTATTCAAAGAACATCAATGTTTCTCCAGTCTACTACACAAAGATCAAATTGAACTATTCATTACCCCCAAACTTCCCCACTCTGAATTCTTCGCTCATGTCATTATTTTAACACTATCCACCATTTAAGGTGCAGCTCAAATGCCCAATACTACCACTCTTGTTCCCCAGCCTTCTTTATCCTTAGAACTCATGTATCAGCTTGCTTGTAGTATATTTTATTTTGTTATTTTTGTATTTACCTTATTTCTCCAACTGGTTAAGCTCCCTGGGGGCAAGGGACAACATTTTATTTATCTTTCTAAACATATAATAAGGAATAAGACCTTGCCCACAATAGTCACTTAATAGATATTTGGTCAGTGAAAGAAAGAAAAAAAGGAGAAAAGAGTGAGAGCATGATGTTAGCTTTAAACAGAGTCTCTGTAGCTGAAAGCACACCCTTGCTGTTTAGCAAGCTGTGCTCTGTAAGAAGAACTGAAGTGAACAGGGGTTAGGTGGCTTGAGGTAAGAAAATGTAGGATCCAAAGGCAGTGACTTTAGAAGAGATTAAAGAACCAGAGTTAAGTGCTAATCAGTGTCATGTAATGCCTACAAATAAATTTATATTGGATTTGGAGAGCAAAAATATCCGAAGTACTTCATTCAATCCAATCCAATAAACATCATTAAGCATCTACTATGTGATAGGCACTGTGATAAGCATGGGGATACAATTATTAAAAAGAAAGACAGTCCCTGCCTTTAAGGAGCTTATAATTTAGAGATAGAGGGGTCTAGTAGCAAAAAGGCTCTAGCAATTCATCTTCTTTTACTTCCCAATTAAAGGGTATGTTTATCAACATTGGAGCAACTTGCTTCCATAAAGCAATATTTTCTCCCTATATCAATGAAATTAACACATAATCCATTATTTATGGATGATCCACTGCTCTAAAATAACAAGTGTTAACTCCCTTTAAGGAAATCGGACCTAAGGGTCTTAGCAGGTCTAGGCTACCCTTGGAAATCAAATTGAACTACTTACTCAGAATACCTGTGATGGAAGCAAAGAATTAAGGCTGTAGATGAGGAAATATTCCCTTGAACTACATTTCCATCCTGAGAAAATCAAAGTACTTTATTTTTTACTTACTGAAACCAAGTTTTCCTCCACAAAAGGAGTAAGCATGTGGGACCGAATAGTAACCATAATGTCACTGAAATCTAGTCCAGTGATCACTCCACTTTTGCTTTTATCTTTCAGGCTAAAGGCTTGCCTTGCATGTTCCAGCTGCAGCTCCTATAAGAAATAATTAGAAACAGAACATTAAATTGGCCTTAAAGTACATGTCATTAGCATATGTTGCAGGAGAAAAGGGAGTTTCTTTCCAGACACAAGCCGACAACAGAAATGAACAATGAACAGCACTGTATTTACAACAAAGCTTTTGATTTTTTTCTTCCTAAGAGGCATGCTTCTTGCAAATTTACTACATATTTTTAAAAACGCTCTATATATTATTCCAGAGGAGAAATGATGAATCAGAGCAATGCAACATAGAAAAGAGAAGGAAAAAAATTAGAAGAACCTTCAGATTTTACTTGAAAAGTATTCATCACTGAAAATAAACTGAGTATGTTTTCAGCTCTTTATTTCAGCTTTAAAATTATGTTGTAATTTATTCTCTCCTGCTTGGAAGTATCCTTGTCATCCACAAGTACTTCTTGAAATAATGGTTTAGGTTCATTTGTGACTTTCCAATGTTAAATGTTGCAATCAAAGCTTTTCTCCCTCTCGCTAAATGAATTAGAGGTAATTTTTCAAACAATTTTATTTCAAATGAACTCAATGAGAAAAGCCAGCCACTAGTTACTTTAATCTTTAGAACTTCAGCCTTAAAAACTGTCTTAAAAATTTTATCTCTCACATTTAGCTGTAATTTTGTTTTGCCTGAGTCATAAATAATAGTGCAATAACCAGTAATTTTTCTGAACTTTTCTACAGCTAAACTTTATAACAAATTAGTGTTACAAATAAAGATCTGGCCACCAATAATGCCCTGAGTATTACACAAAACACCTATCTGGATGGGTCTTCCTTTTCAGGCTACAGTGATTCATAAAAAACTAGTTAGGACAATAGAATAATAGTGCAATTAGGTGTTGTTTGTGTGCAACTGCATGGAGATAGTGGCCAATACCTGAATATGCATGCATTGCACTAAATATAAAAATAATATTATACTTTTCATTAGTAATGTCTCTATAAATACAATATACGGTTACTAAGAATAGTCCTTTGCAAACCTAGAGTATCATGTGAATACGTACTATTATCATTATTCTTACCAATGATAACAACCACCACCAATTTTGGATGAAGGGAGGAACTTAAAGTAGATCTTTATAGAAATCTCACCCTTATTTCTAATTTGTTTCTCATTTTCTTTCTCTCACTCCCAAGAATTTACCATCTTCCTAGATACTCCAGTCATTAAGTTGGGAGTGATAGTTAAGAATGCTGATATTTGTCCCCAGACACTCCTCAAAAAAAAAAAAAATCTGATCTATTTGTAAAGACAGAGAAAAAAAATTTTCAACATTAAGGCATGTTTGGATTTGCTTGTCATCTGCAAAACAGCATTTAGTGCAGGAAACTGAAAACCCAAACAATAAGCCATATGGACTCACTGCAAATGACAGTACAGAATAAACCACCTGCATGCATTTGCAGGCTTCACTTCCCCCACTGTACTCCAGTCATTTCCCCCCAACAGCCTCTAGAAAATGAAGGACTCTTAGCTGACACTTGGTCCTACTAGATGGTTGAAAGAAAGCATTTGCTGCGAAGCAAGAGAACAATATACACAATGACTACAATTATGTAAATGAAAATAACACGAAAAGGCAGCTGAACTCGGATGAATTAAAATGAACAATCCTGATTTCAGAGAAGAGAAAGGAAACCTACATCTCTCCTCTCATTAGAAGGTGGAAGACTACAGATTCAGAACATTACATACACCTTTAGACATGGATGCTTTATTAGTTGATGTGGTTTAACTAAATTCAATTGAGCAATTATAGTAGGAAACTGAATGACAAGTCATCAACATAACATAATTTATAAAGTGTTGCTATGCGAACATTTTTTGGAAAACTCAGAGAAAATCAAGGTAAAACCTACAATCTAACACTTTAAAATGCCAGGAGTAAATATGTACCTATTACATAAGGAGGGGATGAGTGGCATTTGACAATCCCCAACCATATATACCTTCTGCCCTATCTTTTTCTCTCCATTTTTTTTTTATTCTTCCCTCCCCCCTTCCCCCAACCAGTTCTTACTGACTAGGCTTTATAGTTGCTGTTTGGATTCAGTGAAAGGGCTGCACTTGAGGACCTAGAGAGCCACATGTGGCCTCAAGGTGAAAGGTTCCCCACCCCTGCTTTAGGACTTCATTAGACAGTCAGTGGCAAGTATGTCAAAAACTTAGGAGTTAGATAAATTTATTAAATATCTCATTAAAAAGGGCTTTTTAAATGATCAAAAATATTCGGAACCATTTCTTCAATCAATACTGTCAAATGGGCAGGGTACCTTAATGAAGAAATGGGAATCACCAGGACTATACTACAATATAATTCCAAAACCTAACCTCAAAAAAAAGAAAAATGTTCCCCACCCAAACCCGCAGGAAGGAGAAAGGAGAGAGGTTTGGGCAAATGGTAATAGACTCTGAGGTGTTTACCCACCTCCTTTGTTGAGGAAAGAGATTGAAAGAGAAGAGACAGATGGCAGAGAACCTCACTAATAGTGAAACCAGTATTTCAAGTTGAGGGTAATGGTTGCTATAGGTGGAGGAAGGGAAATTAAAAGCATAGGAGAAAACAGGATTGCTGCTATAGGTAGCTTGTGGTGATGATGTTGGTGGTGATGGTGCTGGTGGTGACGGTGCTGGTGGTGATGGTGTTGGTGGTGATCATGGAGGAAGATTGGAAGATGCCCACCTGGAATGATGTTTGGCCTTAGTGCCTTATCAAGATCCATTTTCTTTTACTGCCAATAGACAATAACCTCTTACACAGGTATGCCCAAGAGAATTGAGAAGAGCTGAGAAAGTGCTACTAAGGTCATAGACCACCTCCTTAGTATCTGTTATACCTCAAGACCTCCACTATGTAAGACTTTCCCCAGGGACAAATACAGCTGAGGAGGAATACGGCACACTGATAATGTTATACAGGTAACCATATTTCCCACAGGTGCATTGCCTTACTACAAAGGTTTCATTTGGTTGTATAATTCTTCCTGATATTAACAAGTCAGTTCTGTGGTATAAGGGCCAACTTAGGAACAGTTCAGAAGCTGAGACAGTTTTTTTCAATTGGTCAGCTAAGGCAATATTAGAGGGGCAGGGGAGATAGTGCTCCTGCCAGGATTACTTACAACAGCTACCGCCTTCCTGCCTCACGGATCCATTGGCTTACTTACTGATTGTGATAATATCATGTCCCCTCTTCCTCTGCCCCCAGACTCCTTGCTAAATTACTCAATTTCATCACATCCCCCAGTCTTTTATGCCCAAGCTTTAGCCTCTTAGCAAGAGCACTGGTAGCAACTGAGAATCCTCAGAAAGGCTAAGTGAATTGACTGCAATCACACAGTTGGTGCCATGACAATCTACTGATCAGCATTCCTTTAGTTTTGTGGTGGCATCAGAGCTATACAGGTTATTCAATGCTACCTTAGAAACAAAATAAAAGGCTATTACTACCTTAGAAACAAAATAAAAGTCTGATCTCATGGAATCCACAAGCTCAGGAATATAGGTGTCCCTCATTGGATTTTTTTAAAAATAGTAGCAAACATATAGAAATAATACTTTAAGTTTTATAAAACTCTTTACATACATCATCTCATTTGATCTTTCCAACCAAAAAAACACTGTTCAAAAAGGCACATCCCTCAGATATGAGGAAAAAAGAAGGAAAAAATCAGTTGGCTTTACAGATGATATAATGGTTAGAAGAGTGAGAATAAAAAAGAGAAAGGCTGGAGAAATCATTCACTCTTACTAAAAAATAGAACAAAAGCAAAATCTAAAGGCTAAGTGTGCTTGAATATGCATTTATTCTTATTGCATTGTGAAAGTGAGACTTGGAATGATCTTAATTCAGAATAAGAAATATTCTACTAACTAATTATAAAAAGAAATAGCTCACCTGGAGGAACTGAGTAAATTCTGTGTAGGTAAGATGTTTCTTCCTGTTATGCCCAAAATGCAGGCGAATAAATTCACAATCCCAGTTAAAGGGTATATGATGATGAACAATTGTCTGTCCAAAAATTTCTTTGACATTTTCTTGGGAGGGAAAAGAAAAGTCAATTACATTGAGAATAAACAATAAAATCCACCATAATGTTCCTACAGAAGAAAATCAAGAGAAGTTTTAAAAGTCAATATCATCCGCTTCTATTAAGATTAACTGCAAACTTTTTTTGTCCTCTCAGAAACATGCACAGGAACACAATTGCTACGGAATATAATTTTACACTTAAGATTGTGTACTCTTACATATAAGGCCACAAGATTCTTAATTTCTCTTGATTTAATTTTAATTAGGAAGAGATTTATATCTTGCACAGTAAATGGCTGCTATTTTGCATTCAGGTATAAAATCAATAGTGTTTTCCCCGTTCCTCAAGGAGTCGAATTAAGCCCTTTATCAGAGGCATGAATACCTAAATTACAGTATAATGCAATATTTGTCATACTAAGTATGGTTTGATTGAGGCTTGATTATTACATTCACACTAGCCTGAATATGTCTATTGAAGATAGGTATAAGGAATGCCACCAAAAGCATATCATTAGCTCAGCAGCAAGCACCTTATTAAAAGCTTCTGATATTGTCAAAAAAAAAAATATGGCCTTGACACAAAGCTTCAAAACTCCCATAAAAAGCCATGATTATTAGTCTCAATTATTAAAATGTTTTAAGATAAGTGAAATTAGTGATTCACTTTTAAATAAAGAAGGACTAAACACAGAACAGTTACTCTTAGACAGGAACCAGTCAAGCTGTGTACTGTACAACAAAAACCCTTAAGTCTACTCTGATGGCCTGTCTTCATGCACTAAAAAATATCATTAACGTTCTTACACAGTTCAACATTTGTAATAAAAGTCAATTCACAATTGACAGATCCTTTAATGAGAATAGACTGGGTATCCTAATTTAGAAACTAATGCCCAAAAAAGCGATCATTAACAAGGCTTAGAAAGCAGGAAGCCTGTTTTACTGACGTCTTAAGAACCAAAATTATTTCCAAATTTAAGTGAATTTTATTGTGAAAGGCTGGTACTACCAATAACTACCTATTATAATGAAGAATCATCAAATACAGACATATTTTATTTCCTCAGCCAACTTATACTGTTTCCGGCTCCCCCCAATAACCTCCACTGACTTCACTAAGATGATCTTTGGGTTTGTTAACGGCTTTACAGACTGCCTTCAATGTATACCTTGAATACCTCTTTCCTGATTAAAGCAGAAGAGTTACTAGGAGAGTCCTGAACTGGAAATCCTGTTGTTATTGACTTAATATAACCAATCTTGAACTAAGTCATAGCAATTATCAAGGTTAGAAGGCATTGGATGTCACTGGGGAGATGGGATTCTTTCTCTCTCTCTCTCTCTGTATCTAATGGAATGCAACATTCATTTCTTGCCCTGACAGCTAGAAAGATTCTGATCTCTAAAACTGTATCACGTGGATTTGCATCACCCTTTATCATGAATAGGGTTACAATCTCCAAAAACAAAGTCTAAACCCAAGAGTAACTTGGAACCCTAGCCTCTACCATAAAAAGATTATCCTTAAATCTAGAACTGTATTAAATTTCTACTTCAAAGCACATTATAACTCAGCTAGTTAAGTTAAATAAAAGTAAAAAACCTCTTGCAAATCATGAGGGTTAAAAATATTTTAGCAGACCAAAACATAAGCTGTCAGGGCCAGTGGAACTTCCAAGTGGGTTAGCTCCGTTCTCATGATTCATCATTTTGATGTCTGAAAACAAATGTTCTGGAGTAAAGAACATGAAGGAATTGATGAGGAACAAAAATGGCTGCTGTCAATTAAACGACAAAATATTAAGATGAATTTTTACATAGCCAAAGAATTTGAATGCGAATATTTAAAGAAACAATTTCCAGAAACCTCAGTTACTGGTTTATAAAGTGTATACTTGCTACCTACATTTAATTTTCATTGAACTGTGGGATAAAGCAGACTCTCATACAACTACAGCATTTCGACCTCTCAAAGGAGAAACTGGATATTAAAGAGGTAAGTTGGCAGTCATGGATACAGAGAGCTATCAATTCAAGAAATTCAAATGGTCCAGTAAAATAAGTTTGATTTATTCCCCTTCCCAAAGATGTAATTTATAAGGCAGAATTTCCACTTCAATGGGCACTTAAAAATTAATTGTCGGCAGGAGAAAGCTAGTTAGAAAATGCTAGGTATTTAGAAATATTATTTTTACAAACTCTCCAGCTATTGCTAGCAAATTCTAAAAATGTCCATGAAATAGAATAGCCTAAATGTATTCTAAAGTGATGGCTTTGATAACACAAAACAACCTAGTTCAACACTTTCACTTTTGGAGAGTTCTCATAGTTGTTTCCAGATTTAGGAATATCATTTTTCATGGACTTTGTTTGACTGCTTCCTACTTCTCTAGGGCAACTTATAGCTTTAAGTGCTCAATATAAGTTTCTACTGTACTCATCAGAGCAGAATGTGGTCTGTCAACTATCCCAAAAATCTTTTAAATGGTTACCTTTGACCTGCTTATGGTATTCAATTATTGTTGCTGGGGCTGGGTTACAATTTTTTACCTATTTGATAATTTACCTATTTGATATTTTTCCTTTTTTCCTAACCAGTTTTTCCCTGCTGCAGATTTCCTAATACATGCTTAATATAAGGTTGATTAAAGCTACAGAATTAATTAGTGGACTATGAATCATTTATCTGATTGGTGGCTTAAAAGTCCAACTCTTATTTATCACTTAATCGTTACCAGGATCCTGTTATAAAAACCATACAAAGGTTCCAGAATTGGGGAATAATTCACAGGAGGCAGCTCTCGTGTGTCTCTCTCCCCCCTTTCTTTTCTTGACTGGATTACACTCCTGTGATGTATTATCTCAAGCAGTTGGCTTTCTTCTTATCTTATCCAGTTTTATTAGGTCCTGTGTGACATGAAAGGGAACACCAGTAATCTCAAATACACCCAATGCAACTGACTAAAAGAGCACAGCAAGGTTTTTCCAAGAGAGAATCCCGTCTTTCCAGGGGCAAACAAGAGTCTAAGTGGTCACTACCTGGAGTACTGTTTTAAGTGACCATAATTCTGGACTAAATGTAAGTGATATGATCAACTTCCCATGATTTAGTCATGAAGACCATGGATTGAGGTAGTGGGTTGTTTTGAGGTTTTGCTTTTTTACTAATAGGCTGATACTGTTAATAGGAGCAGGAATCAATATAAATAAGCAGGAAAGAGAAATGCTAAAACTTTCTGACACAACACTGTCAACAAACCAACCTCTCACTTCCTGCAGAATTTGGCTTAAGAAATACTATTTATAATTTACTTTGATTTGAACAATTGAGCCAAACACATAAATGAGATACAACAATGCTCTCTCTGATGGTATGAGAGGCAGCACATTGATTTGGCAGGAGGGGAAAAGGGGTAGAGACCGGGAAAAACTGTGTTTTGGAGAAAATTTCCACAGGCAGAGCATTAGTGACTTGAGCTGTGTTAGTCATGTATGACTAATGCAACATTTGATTACATGATAAAGTATAGCGCATATGATGTAAATGTGTTTTAATGGCGGTTTCCAATTTCCCCATCAGCCCAACTGCTATCCCCCATATCATCCACCCTCATCCCACCCCTTTTTCCTTACAGGAGCCTCCTACTATTCTTGTTCACCTTTCTGCAGTACAAAATTACCTCTGACCGGGGCTGGCACTCTTCTCCAAGACTGCCACCATGCCTGCTCCATGAATGAGCCTGGAAGGAGCTGCTGTACCAACGCTGTGGCCAGAGAACTCCTCCTGTAGGTATACAAGCCATCAGCCCTGTGACACAACCCACCTACCATCAGCCCAAAGAATGAGATGTTCGAGGTCATATTTATTCCAAGGATTCCAGCCCAGGAGCCATGGCTGAGATTATAGTCTAGAGACCAAACAGTTGTTTTTGGTGTTTTGTTTTGTTTTTTTACTTTTAGTAAAAAATATGTATATGTATATATACACACACACATATACACATATTTGTATATTTGTATTATCTGAGTAGCTGAGTTCCACCTTGATCATCTTAAGACTTTTTGAGAACTTCCACATATGTAATATATTGAATATCCTTAGATACAAGTAGAAAAAAGAAATGGTGAGACTTATGGAACCTAGATTTTCAGGAGTTTAATGGTTGAGGAAAAAGAGGCTGGTGAGACAGGAACCTAGAACTTATAGAGGCAGAAAGACATAGCACTAGCCTGAGGGATCAGATACCTAAGTTCTATTCCCAAGGACATCATAATTTCAGATAGAACAGATCACTACCACCTTCTGTGTCTCCAAGGATGAGGGAAGCAGAAGAGACATTTAAAATTGCCCATTACCTACCTTAAAGAGGAAATGATGTGAGGATTTATCAATGACAGCAAAGCATTCTCAACTCTAACTAATCTATGTGCCATTCACCTCTGAGATAATGCATCTGTCATTGTAGAAACCAGATGCTTCAACAAGTACGTGTTTTATCATAAAACACCATTAGAAGAAAATAATACCAGATCCCCCTTTGCCTCAAATTTCAAGCTACTATAGGACCAAGCTTTGAGAATTATGTATGGCCCATTAAGGAATGACTAAAGGCCACCAAGAAGAAATTCTACATCTCTCCTTGAATGGTGTCATAGGTACACTCAGCTGCTGCTCCAAAAGAAAGGCATCTCATCATATCATACCCTTTGCTTTTTCTCATGTTTGCTCAGTTACTCAATTCCTGTTAGAACTATGTATTCTTCCAGGTCAGAATTTCTAGTTCTATTCATTAGAGGTATAGCTGCTGAGTTAAAAGATAATATGCTGCATCCTACCAGACTCTTTATGGAAACTGCAGACACAACAGTTATCTGCCTAATCTACTTCACTCAGGTCTTCCCACTGCGGAAAAAGGCAAAGCTTTCTAGCCAGGCAGAAGTGAAAAAGAAAACTCAAAATTGTGTTTTAAACTGCCATACCCTAAACCACAAAGTGATAACCAAATGGAACCCCTGTTTCTAGAGAGCACTACTTTCAGGGGAAAGGATGTTTTCTTCAAAAGAGATCCTTTTCCTGTGTAAACCCCCCAGCTCTTTGGAATGAAAATATTTTCTGTGGATGAGAATTTATAGAGAGAATGTAGCACTTTCAAAGTGTCTTGCATTCATCTTATTAGTAAATAGGTAACTTCAGTTATGAATGCTTCACTGTTGAGGTGATACTCATTTTGGCTAAATCCATTATTGATAACCATTGCACCATACAGCATAATTGCTAATCCAGGGCATGTCAATCAATTCTATTGAGCAGAAATAGATAGTTTTGATATGAGTTATACAATAAACTGTCATGCATTGCCTAGCAAGCTCAGTGGGCAAGCGCTCAGGCTACTAGAAAGACAGGAGTTATAAAAGCCATCAAGCAGTTATACACAGCTTGCAATGTTATAAGTTTTGCTGAGGGAACATATCAAGGAGAAACAAAGAAATCATTACTACATTCACACATCACATTCATACTTAAGAAGTTCATGGATTCTTGTGCTACCCTAGGAAATAATCAGAAATAGAATACAAAGACTTCTTTGTAAGGCCTCTCCCCCAAAGGTGAGCATCTCTAGCAATGCAAATTCAGTGCCCCCTCCCTGCCCAAAGTGATATACAGAGCCAGATCCCAATAAATGGGCAGTGATAAAAGTATGGGTAGTGTTGTTTTTAATAATGATTCAATATTTTGGCTCAAAATCATGGTATAGCAAATGAGAACAAAGGCTATAAAAAAGCTAGAACAGCTTAGCCTTCGCTATGTAATGTATAAACAAAAACAACTATTTATATGTATACCAGCCAAGGTACATATGTCTTACATACACAATAATTAGATATATGTATTAAGGTAGATCTATTCTTTAAAGAATACAGACAGATGAAAACCAAGTGCTCAAGTACATTTATGTGATGAAATCATTAACAAGGTGAGTTAGCAAGAACCAAAGAGTTTCTCCTGTTCTATTTTACTCTTCATTCATCCTCTCTACCCTGGACCTACACCCTTTTTCTCTCCCATCAAAAAAAAAGAGAGAGAGAGAAATGAGCTGCATAAACAAAGTGCCAACCTATAAAATGGACTGCGTGAATTGTGGTAGGATTCAGTTGGGTTTAAAATTTCCTTATATATAAAAATATACATAATGAATAAGCAGAATGCTACCTTTCACCTTTCTTTGTATCCTCAGCACTTACCACAGTACCTGGCACATAATACATGCTTAGTAACTGTCCATTGACTATCTGTTATTCCCTTTAGTAAAATAAAGGTGAAACACAGATGAAAAATCTCATTACAATCAAGTACAAGCAAATATCTAAATCAGGAATTCTCAAATTTTTTGGACTCAGGACCCCTTTATAATTAAAAAGAATCATTGAGGACCACTTCCCTTCCCAAAGAGTTTTTATATAGGTTATGTCTATTAATGTTAGAAATCAAAATGACTTAATATTATGAAAATAGTTTTGGCCTCACAGACCTCCCCCCACCAAAAAAAAGTTTCTGGGAACCATGAGATCACACTTTGAGAACTAGGGATCTAAATTTTTCTATTGTATATGAACTTTGCAATATTGAATATTATTAGAAATCATCAGTTCTCAGAAAGCTTGTTAACACCTCAGTGAAAACATATGTGTATTTGCCACAAATTGTAACATTAAACTTTGAATTTGTGATAAGAATGATACTGCTTCAAGGAATCAAATTTAAAATTCTCTCTTACAGTATTTCATTTATTAAGCTTTAAAGCTGAAATTTTCATGTACTTAAGATCATCAAAATGTTTTGTGTTATGTGTAGGGAAACACTGTATGAACCTAGGAAATGGTAGCACTCAAAGATACCAAGTATTGACCAGTATGATCGAATAATTGTGTTGCAACCAAGGTCACATTATAGCAAGAGACAACTATCTTCACTCTGTATTCCCTAAGAATCCTCCCATTCCACAATTATGAGACCTAAAAATGAAAAGAAAATTAGGATGCCACGGGGGTAACAGTACACACTGAGCAATCCAAAATGCTCAAGTGTTTTTCCTGTTTGCCAGCAGCTAGAGATACTACATTTGGATTTAATTTTAATCCTTACTTTTAAATCTTACTCTACTAAAATTAGAAGCACAGGAAAGAATAGTTAGGCATACTGTGCCGTATTATAGTTTGAGGGAATGTATTAAATTTTAAAATGAGGCCCTTTGTTGGAAGATGCAAGAATTGCAGTCATAAATCACAAGCCCCTAAAACAGTGCCTCACACATAGTAACCATTCAATAAATATCTGTGAAACTGAATTGGTAGCAAGAAACTGCTCAGCTGTTTCCTCCACTGGTTATAAATCTAATTATTTGAGTTGTGGTAATTTCTTGGGCCTGTGTTAAGAGGTTGCTGGGATCAACTGACTCAAGTGCTTTGTTTTTCAAACCGAAGGCAGAAACAATAAGATGGGGGGCAAAAGAAACAGAACCATAATGCCAGGATGGAAAAGGTGAAAGAAGACAACCTAGCATAGGTTTTCAGGAATTCTAATACCTCCATGAGAGGCAAATGGTTAAACAGAGGCCTCTCTCACTACTTCTGAAGTATTGTTCCAACTACTTTTGAGGCATTATTGTTCCAGACTTGCTGGAACACATGATTTTGTGTGATGCCTACAAAGGAGAAGACAGAAAATGCGACATTATTAATGCGTGCAGGTTTAAGGCTGAATGGACAGTGGGCAGAGGCTTTGTTTGTGCTTTTTACTAGCTGCAGGAGAAAGGAGTTCCTAAAGCAAGTTAATATTTTTCATGAGACAGAAAGACTACAAAAGCTACAAAGCAAAAGAAAATATGTGTCTCTAAGAGGCATGGGATGTTCTCAACTTATTGAACTTAAAATTTTCATATGTATTTATAAGGAAAGATCTTTGATATACACAAAATCCAACTAGCTTAAGAGAAAGAAAATTTAGGGACAAGACAAAATGTATAATTATAGGCTTACCAAGCAGGCTCAGTGGCTCTCTCCCAAGTTACCTATGCTTTCTCACCCTTCTTATGGTGATAGTAAACCTCCAAAACTAGGAGCAAATTTAACTTTGTGCTTATCATGAGGAGATTGATTTGATTTTTTTTTTTATTGACAAAATACCACAGTAAATATTTTGCATATGTGGCTCAGGAATGGCCTCATTATCCTTTTAAAAAATGGTGCCAAAGCCACAACAAATAAGGAGCTACAAATTCAAGAAAATAAATACATTTATCTTTATTGAACAATTTTATTCTGTTGCATGAAACCACTGAGGTACCATACTTCACAGTCCATTAAAAAAAAAAAGCTACTCTTTATATTATACACATGCCAATCTTTGTAACTATACAGATATTAAAATTTTTCAAATGCTGACACACTGTTAACAAATCTTTATCCTGGCTTGTATGCTAAGAAACCATATATTCCTCCTACTGAGGAAATAAAGTCAATTTCTATACCCAACAAAGAATAACAATTATTTTATGTTGGTCTTACTTTCAAGACAAAAAGCTAAAACTGGGGTGTACAGAGGGCTAATTAGACCTTAACTCACTCCCTCACTTCATATCCCATTCTTCTCTTTTCAAATAGCAAAGTAACAATTCTCCAGTGATGTTATAGAAAAGTCCTGAACTTCTTACCCAGAAATCCCTTAAAGAATGGAGAGGATTACTCCATGCAGTTCATAGTCTATTTCATAAAGAATTTTGCCCAGGCTGGCCCAGAACAAGAAAATTTGGTAGCACCTATTTTAGGAATGTGAAAGTGTCAGTGATTCAACGAGCTGAAGTAATTACATTCCTGGATTCCTTAATCTTTTTCAACAGTCCAATGCTTTGAAGAAAAGAAAACAGATTTTCTATTTTATCTGTATAAATCCTTTTAGGAAATTAGCACTGCTCTTAATGACTGAGGTCCTAAATACACAGCAACCTATATCCACTGGTGGGTGTTGGAGTTAACGACTGGACCAACCTCACTACCTAGTTCTTATGAGACATTTTTCTTTCTTTCGTTTTCTCTCTCTCTTTCCTTTTTTCCTTCTTTCTCTTTTTTTTATATCCTTACCAAATGTCACCTCTCCACTTCCACTCTTGTCAAACAATTGGAAAGCTACTATGAACATAGCATCTGGGGCACACAAAACAGACTCAAATGCCAAAAACTCTTGATAGGAGATCAACCTAAAATAAAATATAAAAAAAATTGTCAGGTTTCTAGAGACTTATGGCTGCGGAACAACTGCTCTGAAACTACATTCATTGAGCTGATAAGGTACATAAAGCATGTGTACATATTATATGCATAATTGTCCTCCCTAAACAGCTTGCTGCAGAAGTCTAATGGACACTCACACACTTGAGATTCCTAAGGAGCGGCATTACAGTAACATTATGCATAATGTACATATATCCACATGTTGTGTCTGCACCTTTGGTATGCTTGTGTTTTTTCTTCTTCAAATTATTATCTCTTAGAAGCTGTATTATGCAAAATGTCCACAATTTGATATATGGACTATGAGTCAGCAATACTTTTTTGATAAATATATAAGCTAAGCTTCTTAGGAAAAATTTCTGCCTGAAGGAAAAAAATTTCCTGAAAAGGAGAAAATATAGATAATTTTTAAGTAGTACCTTTAGAAATAATAAAAATATTTATAAGCAAATGTCTCTCCCCACCCACCAATTTAATGTGAACATTGAATTAACTATAACCCCTAAATGGCAAAATTTCCCAGTTAGAATAAAAAATGAATATTATGATTCAAAGGATTTTTGTGGAGGAGGAAGCAGTGAAAAGAAAGTCAAGGGGACAGAGAAGCAAAAAATTGCATAAGAAATTAGCAAAAAAATGTACTTTAAGGTTTTACACTTTATATTAATTCCAAACCCAACTTAGGTTAAAAAAAATCATGAAGTTCTATATTTATTGGAATAACTTAAAATACAGAAGCTTAATTGTATCTACCACATAGATGCAATATCAATAACAGATGTATTACAGTACTTCTGTGGTGCCTGCTCAGAAAGCAGAACTATGAAAACATTGCTCCATAAATTAATGAGAATGACCCAGTTCTTCTACACACAGCCTGCTTCACCATGCTGCCTAACTTTCTGTTAAAACAAGTAACTAAAAGTCCTAACAGAATCTAGGATAAAAATGCCCAGTCTTCAAGTAAAGTATGAGTTTGGCCATATAACATGATGGAATCCTAAATGGCACTCACAAAATATTTACAGAGTACTATGGCTCATTTGTAGTAGTGGAAAAAGTTTCTACACCATGAGTTCCCTACACCAATATACCTCTCCTCTCCCTACCCCCACCCAAGTGCAAAGGCTAGATAGCTTAAAGCATCTCTACAGTATATGAATTCACCTGAAGTGGACCCTAAGTCTATGGTGATAAGTTGGCCTAATGAGACAATGAAGCTATATAACTTGGTGAGACTGGAGTCTCAGAGTTGACCTAATCCATTTTATAGGTAAGGAAACTGAGGGCCACAGAGTTTAAATTATTTGCCCAAGGTCATAAATGTAAATGTAAATGGCAATGCCAGGATACAAAACTAAATCCTTTGATATCAAACTCTGTGAGTGTTCTATTATAGCATATTGCATTCCTTAATTTCATTACCAACACTCAGAAAATTCAAAAAATGAATGTTTTAATGAATGAATTAATACGCACATAAAAGCAAATTTATAGTATATATATGTATATGTATGTATATATATATGTGTGTATGTGCGTACACACACAAGATTTTAAAACAAGTAGAGGCTGAACAGATTATAAATGAAATGTCAAGATCACATTTCCTCAAAAGTGACACCACCATTTAAAAGTAATAGTTATAGGTGCAACTACTTAGTGTGATAGAAATAAAATAGCATTAAAAAGCATGCCATATCTACTAATCACATTTCCTACTATTTAGGAAACAACTTAAATTTGTGAACTCTTCAATTGATTCTCAAGATCCTTAAGACGGGATAATTTTAAAAGAATGAAAGCTCAAAGATGGTGTTTTTACTGGAAAATAAAGGTGACTGAAGAGGAATTAGTAACTACCTATCCATAAGACTCTCTTTTTGATGCTGGGTTTGTTTGGCTTTTGGGTTCTAAACTTAACACCAAAAAACATTTTTTCCATGTACAAAGTAGAACTGAAAAAGAGGACTGTACATGAAGCTGTAAGTCTGTATTATGTGCATATTGCTTTTCTTTTAAAAATAAATCAACATGTTATAGTCAAAGCTGCCCTACTTGTTTGCATTTCCTACTGACCTTCCATTTCTTTTGTGTATTTTAGAAATGTTTTTCAATTACATTTTTTCTTTTTTTTTTACTTTGCTATTGTTAGTTCTACCTCCAAAAAATGAAGAAAAGAAAAACAAAATCCTTATATCAAAAGGATTTAACCAAGCAAAACAAATCAGCACATTGGCTGTGTCAAAAAATGTACATCTCCATATTTACATAGTGCTTACTTACTTCTTTACAACATTGTTGAGAACAGACTGAGTGCATCAAGGGCATGCTTGACAAAAGGGCAAGAGATAGCTTTCACAGATGATTCTTAACATCTGTGATAACTAATGAATTGAAAGCAAATAAGATCCCACTGTGTTAGTTTATATGAAAGCATGTGACTCAGTAGAACAAAAAACAGGCTATAAGACAAAAAGATATACATCCAACTGTATGCACATCCATCAGAGTCATAAGACTCTATGAGAAATGAGATTATAGCGAAAGCATTACTGACATTAAAAAAAGGTTAGAGAGAAAGAGAGAGATTCACTGGCCCAAGGTCATTAGTAGTGATATGGAATGGTCAAAAAAAATATTGTATGGATGGTGAAGTTCTTCAAGCTCTATTTGGAGAAAAATTAATTTCATTAAGTCCCAGAATATTACAAACCCTCCTTAGAGAAATAGCGATATGAAAGATCTATCTAATTGTTCACAGAGGAAAAAAACAAAGTGAATTATAATTTATGAACACAAGTTTTTAGAATTGGTACTGCAATAAACTAGACTCAGACCTGGGAAGATTGGATTAGCTTTCCCTTGCTAGATTCAGTGCTTTCAATGATTCCAAACTCTGTTGCAACAAAAATTAAGCTCCATATTCTTCCTGTGATGCTACATGGATGTGAATCTTTAAATATGAAGATCTTAGCAGAATGCAAGTTATCAGACTTACATGTATGATATAATATAAACAACATTACTTAGGACACTTACAACCTGAAAAGTGGTAGTTGGGTCACAAACTCAGAATGAGAGATAAAAATGTATGTTCAGTCATATATCAGCGCCCTTGAGATTCTAGGCGAAAAGGGGATCGACTGGGTATCTATTCTAGGAATTTATAGACAATAATCTACAAGAATCACAGAATGAAAAGATAGGAGGACTTGGGCTACGCATGGAAGGAAGGAGTAAACACAGGTGAAAATCATAGGGCAAAACTGTCAAAGACTAAAAGTCAGACTAAAAGCTTGGTCTTTACCTGGATTCCATACTAAACAGCCCCACTGCATTCTAAAAGTATCACCTGCATAAGAAAAGCTATTAAATGATGGGAAAGGGAAGAGGTGGTGAGTGGGTGGGAAGCATTATATAGTGCCTACTACGTTCCTGTCACTGTGCTAAGAACTTTATAAATATTTTCAAATAATACAAATATTATCTCATTTATCCTCACAACAACTGTGTGAGATAGGTACTGTTATTATCCTTATTTTATAGTGGAAATATATTTAATATGATTATACATGTATAACCTATATTAGATTGTTTGCTGTCTTGGGGGAGGGAAGTGAGGGAGAAAAAAATTGGAACTCAAAATCTTATAAAAGTAAATGTTGAAAACTATCTTTACATGTAATTGGAAAAAATAAACACTATTAAGTGAGGGGGGGAGAGAAAAAATAAGTAGGGAGGAAATGGCAAACCACTTCAATATCTTTGCCAAGAAAACCCCAAATGCAATCACAAAGAGTTGGACGTGACTAAAATGACTGAACAAAAGCTAGGTTCCCATAAAAATAAACAATAATAATTGTTTTTCAAGTTCTAGTTAGGTTAAGGGACTTTTTTAATTCTTAGGAAAACAACAAAATCATATGGTGGCAAAGCACAGTATTCTGTCCAAAATTCAATTCTTTATGTTATCATTTCTTTGTATTACTATTTTTTCAGAGACAGATTTCAAGGAAAGAAAATTTCCATAGGAAATATTTATCATACTTATTATATAACACACTACCTGAAAGTTTGGCATGAAATTAGAGGACTTGTTTTCTGGGAGAAAAAACCCCCAATATATTTTATCAAGCTTAATCCTTATACACATCATTTCTTATCTGACTCCCATACATACCACTCCTACTTGGTCATGGAACATCTTTTACTCCTTCTCACAATCTTCTCCTATAAATCTATTTTTATTCTTGTTCTTATCTATACCATCTTAATTTCCATTCTTTATCTTCTCTATAATACAATTTTCATCCTTTTATATAGTTCCTTTTCTGTTGTATCCTTCCTTTATAGATTTTGGTTTTTGCTTTTATGTTCTACCATTGTCCAACCATGTACTCCTGAAATATTCTGCAGTCTTTACTAATGAGAGGAATGGAAAGGCCATAAAAAAAAATACCACCTGAGACAGGACCAAATATAGTTGTATTGTTAAGTAGTCAGAAACCATGTATTTTTGCTCTGCATTGAATATAATTTATTTAATGCACTGAATTTATTTATTTTTTAACCTCCTAAAATAATTATGTAGGAAACCAACTAAACTCCTTCAATGCCAGCTTTCAGGCATCTACTCTATTCCTACCTACTATAAAAATACATGCCTTAATCTATCTGTCAAACAAGGAATTATCTCAAAAATATTCCCCATAGAATCACAAGGATCAAGACCCAATCCAAAACAGTTCAATATTGCAAAAATATCAGTGGCAAAGGATGATATCTGAGCTATTAAAAATTAAGATAGTGGAGAAGAATTTAGCCATTTTTCATAATAGCAACTGCATTACAAAAATTCAAAGCCTCTCTTCCAATCATTCTCATTCTGATGATGGTGTTCAGTGCCTTGAAAATTTGAAAAATAGATGCTTCCACATTTTTTCCTACTAGTTTCCTAATAAATAACAGAAAAGATATTAAGCAGTTTATTCATTTGATGACTTAGTTAATTCTTGTACTTCTCTTTTATGCTTTTCACAATCTGGCCTGTCAGTGGTTAATTATTCTATTTATCTACTGTATACATAAGATTCTATGATTTAGAAACAGAAAAAGACCTTAAAGGCTGGCTAATCCAACCATCACATTTTACAGATGATAAAACTGAGGACCAAAAAGGTCGTGTAATTTGCTCAAAGTCACATAGGAAGAAAGCAGCGGAACTGGGATTTGAACATGGGTTCTTGGATTATGTATTTTATATAATGTTACCTTGTCCAAGAACTAGTTGGTAGTCACAAACTGGTTTACAACCAGAACCACTGCTCTTTACTAGAGATGTTCTGAATATGATCAGTGGGGAACTGGGAGTATCTTTTTCTCTCCTCATATGGCAATATAAAACATAAACCCAATCTATAACTTTGCCAGTCATAGAATAACTTAGAACAACCATTCTGATAGACTAAAAGTGGTAGTAAACACAGAAACCAAAGATTAAATAAACTGTTCATTTTTAATTACAGATTAGGTGACCAATCAAAACTTATTAAAACTAGGTATCTTTGAGATATCTATACTTTTCCAATTAAAATGTCCAAAAAGATAGGTTGCATAGTGAATAGAATTCTGGATTTAGAATCAGGAAGCCTTGATAATCAAATAAGATAACATTTATGTAAAACATTTTGCTAATCTGAAAGTGCTATATAAATTACTTTTTGTTAGTATCATCATTACTACTATTACTGTTACCTATGAATTCTATATCTCAGAAAATCTTGCTGAAGGAAAAACTCTTCTCACTCAATGTGGTAAGAAGATTATAACAAAGATGTTGGAAAATCTCAACACGCCTTTGTTTTATTTAGGATGTTCAATTAAAAAAGTAGAAGTTTCCCCTAAAAAGTAAATAATCAAATACATGAAAAGTTTTCTCCCCAAAATGCAAACTATTCACAATCAAATGAATGTTTGCTCCAAATCTTGAGAAAAAACAGATTTCACTTCATACTCAACAAGTTGGCAAAAATGATTAAAGATGGAAATATTCAATGCTAGAAAGGCTCAGGGAAGAAAGATTAATACACTTCTGGTGAAGGTGCAAATGGGTCTAACCATTCTTGAAAACAATTTCCAGTTATGTTATTGAACTGACTAAAATGTTCATGCTGTTAGCCTAGAGACCCCACTAGTAATCATATACCCTAAGGAAGTCAAAGACAGACAGAAAGGACTCACTTATAGCAAAATATTTAGAGCAGCATTTTGGAGTGGTTGCAGAAATCTAGAAACAAAATGGGCAACATGCATTGATTAAGGTACAGCTGAACAAATTTTAGTTCACGAATTTCACAGAACTTTATTGTGCAGTGAGAAATTTAAGGAATTCGGGGTCACATGGGAAGAAATGTATGAACTGATATAAAGTGAAGTAGAACAAAGAGTAAAATATGTAATAACTATAAAACGTGCAAAAATGATCAAATGAAGCTGAATGCTGAGTGATTATAATGAGCAATCTTGGTTCTAGAAAAGGAAAACATATGTATCTTTGATAGAGAGGTAAGGGGTGGGAGAGACTATGACTGTGGGATGCTACATTCTCTGACAGACATGGTCACTAGGCACTTTCTTTTGGTTACACTTATGGTTTTTCTTTATTACAACGGAAGCCTCATTCACACACTAGCTGTGTCACCCTGGGTAAGTCATTTGACCTCTGTTAGCCTCAGTTTTTTCAGCTGCAAACTGGGGATAATAATCATACTAATTTCCCAGGGTTGCTGTGAGGATCAAATGAAATAATTATAAAGTGCTTAGCTCCATGCTTAGCATATAGTAAGTGCTATATAAATGTGTGTGCTATAAATACAGTAAGTGCTATATAAATATCAGCTGTTATTATCATGATTACTATTATGGTTATTAGGAAAACAAGAATATCTGAAAATGACTATGATGTATAAACAAAATATATCAAAAACTTTTTTAAAGTAGCATAACCAGCAAATGATGCACAGAAGCATTTGTGACTTTAAAATAAATCACTTCACATGTTGACTCGCCTGTTTGCATCTTCATCCCATGTACATTTTGTATTGTTACAAGGTAACCATATTATTCATTTATTAAAAAGAGAACAGAGAAGCAGTATGCTTGTGAAAGTAGAAACATACTCCTAGGACAACTTTTCTTTAATACTTTTCCTTCTTTAGCTTGTCATAGATTCTCTTCTGATATCACTGGTAGCAATCTATAACGTACAAATGTACACCTCTGACAGAACTAAGCTCACACTTCAATATGGCATTCACTGTTTTCCCCAGGTTCAATTTAACAGACCTAATGGCCCCCCTAAATAATTGATACATAAATTTTATAGCTGTTATAACCACACACACACACACACATGCATGCACGCACGCATGCACACACAAATAGCATTTTGCTGTTCATCATAAACACCAACAAAACAAATTTCTGAAAATGGGGAAAACTTAGATTCTTCTTCTGCTTTATGAGAGAGAACAGAGCCTTCACATGAAATCCTGAGTAGGGACAAATATAGAACCTACAATTCCATAAGTTACAGCTTAAAACAAGCAACTGTCTAAACATCTTAGATTTCAAATCTAAATTGTACAATAATAGTACCTCAGATGCCTGCATATGAAGTATAAAATAATTTTACTTTTCATTTACATGAAGGACTTCAAATTTTAGTTAAAACTAAGAAGGAGACACATTTGGCTAATTGCTTCTACTTTTAGACAACAAATTGAACTATTTATAACATGCCCAACTGCTCTTTTGTAATATGTGACAAACAGCAAATGCCCATATAATACTCTGCTTTTACTTTTTGTCCATTTGGGGGTAAAGTTGAGGGTTTTCTGGCTTTGAGAATATAAGAAAATCAGTAGAACAAAGATCTGTGCATGGTGCAGGGAGCTCCTTATGCAAATTTATCTAAACCACTCCATCCCTACTCATTTCTGGTCCCTTATGAATACAAATATAATTATGAAATGCTATGTAGAAGGATTATTTGTGGCATTTTTTCCATTTGCAACTAAAATGAAATTAAGAAGCACCTTGCATTTGGGTAAATGTACTCACTGAATTATACTATCAATTCCTCTATCACTTGTTAGGGTGAAAAATGAAACAAGAAAGTGTATTCCCTCACGTGTAGAATGTAGGAAGAAAATGGAAGGAAAGGGAAATATCCAGAAGAGAGTATCCAAGTTATATATAATAACATCAGTGTGAAATATTTCAGTGTGAAAAGAGGTACTGCCGTTTTCTCTTCCTTTGAGTACAGAGATTAGTCAAGCAACACATGGTCAAAACATATGTTTCCATTATGATTTAGCATTCAAAACACAAAAAATTCAACTGTAAACAGATTATATGTAAGCTATCGCAGGGCAAACTTGTGATTCTAATTAAATAACTCTAATAAACAAAGAAAATCTGAATCATTTTTGGACATTTTAAGAACGACATATCAATTTGAAAATATATAGTATCAAAAAGAATTACATTCATCTCTAACCCAATTCAAGGTGAATTATCAAATGAAATTTGATCCCTAGCTTTCTCAAGTGTTTCGCTTATGTAGATTTCATTGCTTGGAACTTTTGGGGATAGTGACAATCATCTGACAGAAATCAGAAGAGGTAACTAAGGCTTACCTGTACCTTGATTTCAGTTGTCTTTTGTTCAAAAAACACACTGAACTAAATGTTAATAACAAAAACTACAAATACTTTAAAAATCAAATAATTATTTTTTGTTAATAATAAACACTGAAATACAGTAAATTATGTAATCAAAGAAGATTATGTGATATGATATGTAAATAAATTCTAAGAAAGCTATATATTGCCATACTCTATTGTATGAATTATCCCACATTACATTCAGGTTATAAGCAACTCAAAAAAGAAGCCTACATTAAAAAAAATACTCTTTAGGTGACCAAAAAATACTCTTATATTAATAATACTAGAAAACTTATTCTCTCTGGTTTTAAAAGTAATGTATATCTTCCTAAGCCATTTTACAATTGAAAAGAAACAAGAGACTTAAGAGGCTTTCAATCTGAAATGAATGAAATCTCCCTTTTAAAAAGGTGGACCCTATCCTATTTTTAACAGACTCTTTCCAATTCTTCTTCAGTCAGTACCCATTCCTCTAATAAAATTTTTGACCTGCTCTCCTCTAACAACAACTTTTGGCTCTACTTGACTGTATCAAGACTTCTTTCTTCCATTACTGAGGCCAGAAAGCTTTAAAAAATAAGTAAGTGAAACTGCACTGGAGCAGAAGAGGAAGCAAAGGAAGTATTGGGAAAGATGTGGACGTTGTGTAAATTGGACTTGGAGGACAGTTTTAAAAAAAACCAATTAATAGAAAATGATCCTAAAGCTACCAGGATAATAAGCTCCTTTTAAAAAATTTAAGGTAGAGATCTGTAGTAGATTTAATTAGTTCTCATAGACCTGTCTTTGGAC
The DNA here is from genome assembly GCA_023548195.1 of Bettongia penicillata ogilbyi. Taxonomy (NCBI): domain Eukaryota; kingdom Metazoa; phylum Chordata; class Mammalia; order Diprotodontia; family Potoroidae; genus Bettongia; species Bettongia penicillata. The sequence goes on from JAJHZJ010000174.1 coordinate 5,169,052, forward strand.
TGGTAGATTTCTTTACTGAATAGTTCACAGTGACTTTACCAGATGATATAACCATTCATAAAACTATGAATATGCTACAACTTTGATATAAAAGTATCCCAGTACTTACATTTTACCTATTTCTACTATAACATCCTTATACTTATATAAAAATTAATATATTTCCACCTTAACTTCTGTGTATTTCTATAAACCAAATGTCTGCTCACAACCTTCAGTATTAACAATGGATATTCTCTCTTGCAATCACGTAAAAAATATATGTGATTCAATCACAGATGTTTTACTCATTTAGAGCTCATCCTTGTGTACATAAAAGTAAACAAAATTCAATGTCCCTTCTCTGTGCTATAATCCCCATCATTGTATACACATATTTTTAATTTTATGGACAATCTTAAAAAAAATACATAATTCTCACACTATAATTCTTACCAGGAATAAACAAAAGCATTTTAAACAAACACTTGGTTATATTTTGTTTCAAAGTTCTAGGTGGGTACTAGTTTCTCTCTCTTTTTGAAGACTGATCAAATAGCATTTATTTTTTTTTCAGAAAATGGTTTCAATTTCTCACCCATCCTTGGTTTGATCAGCTACTCCTGCCAAGAGCTGCACAGTCCATGGATTATAATGTTTATCAGCATATAATCCAAGATAACGCTGGACAAAGTCCTCTGGGGTCATGTAATGCTCTCCATCAACCTCGGTACTGGCATACTACAGAGGGAAGAAACAAACATTATAAGGATAAGAATAACTTAGATGTTATTTTGTACCTACCAAACAATCCATGAAATAATAAGTTAAAATTCATCTGTGAGCTTTCAGAAATAGTTTAATTCTCAACTACCCTATTCATTACCTCAAAATAGCTCTATCTTTATCTACTCTCTTCTCTTTCCCATCTGCCTTAGAGGAAGAAGAGACCCTCCTTTAATCAAGATGAATACCTCCATCTAAGACCTTGATCATAGCCTCTCTTAATCAATCATTCCTCCTCTCTTTAGTACTTCTACTCTCCTTCTCCAATGGCCCCTTCCCTTCTACTTATAAATATGCTTAAACATACTTGTATCTTAAAAATCAAATAAAATCCTTCTCAACTTAGCTACCCCATAAAGCAACCATACCATCTCTTTTACTTCTCTTCACAGTGTAGTCAGGGGCATGCTGATATCAGTTCAAACAGAACATAAGACATCAAATTTTCATTGTGAGCATCCAGACCTCAGAAATAAGCACATACTACAAATGAGGGTTTGATTTATTATTTATTTGCTTGTTTTGTTAACTGTCTAGACTTAAAAAAGTGATGGAGAAAAGATGTTAATGATGCAGATTAAAGTTTTCCAGTGAGCTGTTTATTAAACATCTACCCTATTAAGTTTACATTTATTGCCTCCATTCCCTCTCACCTACACTATTACTATCAATCCTGAACCAATCTTTATACATCAATCTTAACAAATGCTTTTGAACACATCACCATCGTGCTCAAAACAAAATTCTCAACGGTTCCCAACTCTCCACTGAAAAAGGTTTAAATTCAGCTTAGGAGGCTTAGAGTCATTTTTGTTTTTTTACAGACTTGAGGCAAGGACTCTGTCTTGGCTTTGCATTTCCCATTTCCTTCAGGCATAATATACTACTTTGTGGCACACATAAGTGCTTAACAAATGTTTGTTGACTGAACAATCTTAGATGTTACCTAAGATCCCCATTTAAAATTTTTCATACTTCTCAAAGTCTCCATCAACAACTGCCTTTGATTATTCTATCAACAGACATTTTAGTCACACTTTAAAATTAGCAGAAGAATTCACATATGTAATCTCATGGCTGCCTTACAACAACAATTGTGTGAAGAATTGCTACAACTATTATTATCCCTGTTTTACAGATAAGAAAAGTGAGGCTTAGAAAACTAAGGGGATCACTCTTGTTCATACATCTAAAAATTACAGAGATAAGATTTGAATTTGATAGCCTCAAACAGCCCCCCCAAGAATAGTTTTTACCACAAGGTAAACACTAATTGATATTAGTTGGACTGATATTTATTTAAGGTAAGGACTATGTCAAATCTAACACTGAAATTTTATTCACTAAACTACTGTAATAATCTCCTCGCTGATCTCCTAAGCTTTCTCCCTCTCCAGTCCAGCACCCACATAGCTATTGAAATGACCTTCCTAAATAAACAGGCAGCTAGGTGGTACAGTGGATAGGGTTCTGGGCCTGGAGTCAGGAAGACTTGAGTTCAAATCTGACCTCAGATACTTACTAGCTCTGTTACCTTAGGCAAGTCACTTAACCCTGTTTGCCTCAGTTTCTCATTTGTAAAATGAGCTAGAAAGGGAAATGACAAATAACTCCAGTATCTTTGCCAGGAAAACCACAAATGGGGGTCACAGAGAGTTGGACATGAAAACACTATTCATATCCAGAGAAAGAATTATGGACTCTGAATGCAGATCGAAGCATACTATTTGTTATCTCTCTTTTTTGTTTGTTCTTTCTCATAGTTCATTCCATCGATTATAATTCTTCTTTGCAACATGCCTAATGTGAAAATACGTTTAATGCAAGTGTATATGTAGCCTATATCAGACTGCATGCTGTCTTGGGGAGGGAAAGAGGGGGAAAGGGAAGGAGAGAGAGAAAATTTGGAACTCAAAAGCTTTTGGAACTGAATGTTGTAAACTAAATTTTTTTAAAAAAGAGTTGGACATGACTGAAATGACTCAACAACAATGCATAGTAGCCTCAGTCATAACATTTTCAGGCTCAAAAACCATCACTGACTCACTAGGACAAAATAACACATTTGGTCCAAAGTAAGCATTTTTACATGAGCATTTAAGGCCCTCCACAATTTGTTCTGCAAACTACCTCTCCAACCTTATTACTCAACATAATGTACTCTTATATTCTGATCCACTGGACACATTCTTCCCTTATTTTATTTTACTAAGATGCAAGGCTAGAAAGCATTTGCCCTCCTAAACTCTGACTCCTTCAAGGCAACTTGGGTACCATCTCCATGAAACCCTTCTTGATTTTCCCAGCTGAAAGTACTCTCTATCCTCAAATTTTCTGAGAGAATTTTTTCTGAAACTCTCCCTCATGACATTCTCTTTTGTATTATATTTGTATATCTATATAGATCATGTATTCCTTAAGAATAGAAATCAAGGAACTTTTTATCTGTTGCCCTGGAGTCTTGCTTATAGTAGGTTCTTAATATTTGTCGAATTTAATACCATAGTTCAAAGAAAGATGTCATAAACACAGAAGGCACTCAAAATTAGGATGATGAAAGAATGTTACTCTGTGGTTATCTTGATTCTTGCTGGTTATGTTTTTTCTACTTTTAGCTGTTGTCAGAACTCTAACGGTTTACTACTCGGAGGCTAAGAACCCATCTGATTCACCCGAAGGTGCCTGTCTTCTAATTTCTGAGTTTGCTAACATTGTGACCAACATACACCCAGGGAGGGTAGAAGCATATTGTACTTGTTGCAGAAACAGCATGTCATCGTTTTCTGGAGACTGAGAAGCAGTGACCTGCAGAATGCCAAAAAGTGAGGCTGCATTCCCACAGGCTACCAAGGCGACAGTTAACTAGCAAGAAAGCAATTGCTTTCCTTGTTATTACTCACTGAAGTCAGGTCCTATTAGTGCCAAGAGTTACAAATGATGCTAGAGAGAATCACTTTTCTGGAGGTTTTTTCTTTTTTTTTTCTCCCTTAAGTGTTTTTTTCTAACTCTCCCAATCTATTTTAATTTGATTTTAACAGAAAGATAAAGTATAAACAGTCTTAGGTATAGCAGAGAGGGGTGAAAAAGTCTTCTCATTCACAAGAAGTATTGTGCTTGACTTCTACAGGAGGCAGTTAACTAATTAACTCATTAAATCAAAGGCAATTACTTGGCAAATTCAGTGGGTGTTTTGTCTGAGGAACGGCAGTCTAAAACTAGTAAGGAAAGAGCTGAAAAATCCATGCGTGTATTTGGACATACGCACATGGTCTTTAAATAACAATCACAGATGACATTTACAAACATTACAGATTTTTAATACCACAATAAACCTATGAGTCAAATAGGGCAACATTGATCCTCAACCTTATTTTACACATAAGAAAAGTGAGGCTCACAGTTGTTAATCAATTTGCATGAACATTAAAAGAATGGATTTCAAAAGTCAATAGTTAATAAACCCTTATTAAGAGTCTACTTTGTGCCAGACATTGAGCTAAGTGACCCAGATACAAAGAAAGGAGACAGTCCTTACCCACAACGAGCTCACAATCTAATTGTGGAAAACAATTAGAAATTGTTGAAATTTCTGAAATTTGTTGAAATTTCAAATTGTTGAAATTTTGAAATACTTCAAAAGAAGATGGGGGAAGAGAGATGGTAGAAGGGTACCCCCATCACTGGAGCACAATAAAGTACAGAGGAGTAGAGCCAGATGGGAAATTATGAGGTGACTGCCTTGGGACCCCTTCTAAATGGAAGATCTGAGAGGAGCTCTCCAATATCTGTTCTTTAATCAGAGAGAAGGAAGGGCCTCAGGGGCAGATGTGAGTACCAGTTTGAAGGTTTTTGCAATAATCCAGGCAAAAGATAACAAGGACCTACACCAGCGTAACTGTATTATTAGAGGGAAGGAGAATTATGAAAGATGTTGTGAAGGTAGAAATGACAAGATCTGGCAACAGACTGGATGCGTGGGCTGAGTGCAAAAGGAGCTGAAGATGATGCTAAGATTGGAAAGGTGGTGCCCACAACACTAATAGAAAAGTTGGGAAGAGGCAAAGGTATAGGGGGAAAGATAATGAGTTCAATTTTGAACATGTTCAGTTCAAGAGATGTCTAAGATGATGGTGATGGAAGACTGGAGCTCAGGAAAGAGATAAGAGATGGAAACATAGAACTGGCAATCAATCATCAACATAGAAATGATCATTGAATCCAGAGAGCTGACGAAAACATCAAGCCAGATAGTATAGAAGGGGAAAGAGTAGGGAGGAGACTCAAAACAAGGCCTTGGGAAACATCCAGTTAGTAATCCTGATCTGGATGAAGATATAGCCAAGGAGACTAAAGGATGGTCACACAAACAGAAAATCAGAAGAACAATATCTGCAGGAGAGACTAACAGTTGAGAAAAAGCCATTAAAAAATCATTGTGTTTGCCTTCTCAATGAGGGGGAGAAAAAAGGGAGAGAATTTGGAACTCAAAATTTGTAAAAAGAATGTTAAAACTGTTTTTACATGTAACTGGGAAAGATAAAACATTAATTTAAAAAAGGAAGAACTCATTGGTGACTTTGGAGAGAGAAACACTAGATTAGGACAAAAAATAGTTGAAACAATCCAGAAATCATTGATGATATTTAATCATTAAATTAATTTCAATTCCACAAGCATGTGTTATGCTCCTATCATGTACCTGGCACTGGGCATTACCACTCCCCACCCCCGCCAAAAAAAAAAAGGCGAAACCAGTCTTTGTCATTGAGGAGCTTATATTTTACTGTAATGTAGGTAATAAAATATTAGGAAAATAAGCTGTCATACTTAACTAGCCTTCATGTCTCCAGTGTGGTTCTATTTCCACTACGAATATTTTATAATGACAACACAACTTTTCACTAGGAAATAGAACATGGTCTAATTTTAGGTAAACATCTGGATTCTTTTACTGACCCTGCCTTAAGTGAATCAAAGTGATTCAAATTATTCAAATGGAATGAGATAAGAAAAAATAAGAGAAAGTGTCTGGGGGTCTGCCTCACCCAGGCTAACCAACAATGAGTTTCAATAATTCAACAGCATGCAAATGACTCAGTATTAGTGTAATAATAATATCCACTTTGAATCCAACCACCTTCTAAAGACTGCAGTGAGAGTGAACTCAAATGATTATGGAAATAATTCATATAAACTTAAATATACTTTAATTTTGAAGTCAATTACTTGCTATTTCAAAGATGTCTTCTTAACAGCTAGGAATCCTAAATGGGCACCAAGTCAAGGACAAGTGAAAGACAATCCCAGTGTGAAGGCAGCACTGGTATAAAAATAGTAGAGTGGCTATTTCTTGGTCAAACTTTTCAAATGCAACTCAACTATTTTTCAGGCAAAAGTGTACATTGTTCTGATGAACAAACTCAAAACTTAAAAAAAAAAAGATGTTTGTATAGGTGACAGGAAAAGCCTAATATTCTGAAGCTTGGAAATTAGGTTGATTTCCTTAAGACAGAAAATCCTGGTACATTAAGTCTAAGTAGTTGCTTGTTAAAAAAAATAAAGAGGTAAGTATCACATGCAAATACATGGTGATTAGATCAAGTTACTTCCAGTTCCAATGAGGTCATGATATCTGGCAACAATCCAACACATCAAGACCTTGATTACCCAAGTAAACTGATTTGGCAAATTGCCTAAATTTATCAGTTATTGAATCTAGTCTTAAATGACCTTGGGATTTACAAAACAATTATCACAAGCTAAGCTTAGGGACTGAAACTAACAGAGTCCATGTATAACCTTAAACCACATCGGTGTAAGGAATAAAATGAAAATTAAATCCAAATAATGTGAATGTTTACAAGCCAAAGTTCATGGAACCTTTGTTTAAGTGTTATAAACTAACTACAGGCACATTTTTTTCTCTCAAATTTATGGGAAAAGTTTTTTTGAATGCAAATGCCTAAAAGAATTCAAGTCTGGAGCATCTAACTTTGCCTGATTTGTTTCTTCAGGTTTTCTAACATGCCTGAGGAAAAGAGCCTTCTTTAAAAATACGCATACAATAAATGTAACCATATATCCAAAAATAATACCTCTGGGCAAAAATCTGGAAAACACTCCCAGAGATTAATATTTCTTAGCACTTCTAAAGGAAAGGTCTCTTCACGGGAAACAAAGTATATACTGTAAAAACTACATTTCTCCCATTCATTGAAAGGCAGCATTGTTTTAATGAACAAAGGAGACTAAGCCAGAAAACTAAGATTCTACCCCTAACTAGTTGTGAGGCTGTGCAAGGCACTTAATTTCCTCATCTAAAATTGGGGATACCACAACATTCTCTGTGTCAGGATCAAATGAAATAATGTAAGTGAAAGCAATCTGGAAGCTCTAAACAGCCAAACCAATGTAAGGGTTAAAACATATTAACGGGCAAGACATCCAACAACTCTCTCTGTAGCTAGCTAGCTGTCTGTCTGTCTGTCTGTCTCTTCTCATTGGGTTTACCAAACAAGTGGGAAGAGCTATTCTAATACATTTCTTTGTCTTCAAAAAAAGGTTTCTTGAGTTTGGCCTCTATTATTACTCAGCTCACTAGGGAGATCAGTCCTGACTGGCCTAAGTAAATTTCCCTGCTTTTCCAGTGTGCAACTTATAATACAAACTGTTGCATGACTTTGTTTCACCTGAGAACTTATGTAACATTTGCTTTTTAACATCATTTTGATTTCAACAGTGAAACAATAACAATGTCAACAGGGTGTGATAATAAAATACTTAATTGCTGTGCATTTCATATAAAGCAATGTATACATGATCAGACACCAAAAATAGGTACAGCATGTATTGGGGCAAGAATTGAACACCACAAAGCTACTCCCTCCTGATGGTCGTTCCCCCTTTCCTGGGCTCTGTTTCTAACAGAAGCCAAATTTAGGCAGGAATGTACGCCCTTTTAGCAGCATGGCATGTTCTTTGCAAAACCGGTTGTGAGCAAAGCAGGCCTACAAAACTTTTCTAAGGCTGTAACAGATAGGTCATCCTGTTTCCACCTTCTGGTCTCTTTGTAACATAAAAACATAAGTTATACTGTAAAAAATATTCTAACAAGAAGCAGTAAATACCAAACCTATTTAGCCACACAGATCAAGAAAGACAATTCATAATAGCTAAATTATTTTAAATTATGCAAAGAGCCTCAGTGCATTAACATCAATATAGTTTCACACATATAATTTCTATGGTTTTTCTTGTACATTTCACACTTATATCGCATACACACACACACACACACATATATATATATATATATATGCATGCATACACACACACACAAACTAGGACTATTATACCACACCCTTGTTCTCTACAAATAAAATCCACAAAGAAACTTAATATCTCTAAACAAGCTGACCTATTTGCTATTCTGAAAATTCATTCTATCTCCTATCTCTGTTTTTACATAGGTTCTTTCTCCAGGCCTGGAATGCACTCTCTCCTTACCTCTGCCTCTTAGAATTCCTTGCCATGTTGAAAGCTCTATTCAAAAGCTATTTCTTACATGAGGCCTTTCATGATCCTTTCCTCCAGCTTCCATTTCCTCCCTCTCAAAAAAAATTACCTAATCTTAAATTATGCATATATTCTGTATTTACTTACATATGTATTTGCTGTATCCCTTGATAGACTATATGTGCTCCTTATAGATAGGGACTATTTTATGTTAGTATTTCAATCTCCAGAACCAAGCCAAGTACCTGGAACATAACATGCACTTAATACATGCTGCTTGCTTGCTTGCTTTGCTCATTTTGCTTTGAATTTTATTTTTGTATTGTCCACTTTATGGAAGCTTACTGCCAAATATACTGTTTTCCCAAAAAATGAAAAGTGGGGAGGGGTTGATAAGTTCACCTGTTAATTAATGAAATTAGTTGCTGATATACATAATACACAAATTCTAAAAATATTTTTTCCCCACAAAATGGCCAAAATCCTTGAAAAGGAAAATGGTGACCATAGTGAGTAGAGTAACCAGAGTTCAGTTTCTAGGGCAGATTAAGTTGAATAATTAATTTGCATTGTTCCCAAAATAAATATTCAATTTCTTAGTCTAGGTAACCATGGGAACATATGAGGAAAATAATGTGTATGTGTGTATATGTGTGTGTGTGTATGTGTGTGTGTGTGTGTGTATCTGGCCGGTTCCTGACAATTGAGGTAAAGCTCATAAGGACTTGTGACACTTAGACATTGGTAAGAAATAGATCAGCCTAAATAACCACCAATATTTCTGATTAAAAGAAGCCTTTTCTTGGCAAGAAGAAGGAGGAAAATAGTAGATTTTTTTAGTTAAAAAAAATTCCTCCAACCAAAAGGAGTCTCCTTCAGGGCCCATAAACTGGTATACTTTGAAGTATAACAAAAAGCAAGTAGGTCTCCAGCTCAGTGCAGCAGCCACATCCTTGAAAGATCAGTTGATGCTGGTAGAGACTCTGACACACTTAACATGAAGGTTACAGTTTGGTAGAACAGAAAGGGAGCTGAATTTCAATCCATTCCCAGGTTCATACTTTTTTAGCTAAAATTTCTCATCAAAATTTACCCTCTGCTAGCATAATTTCTAAGAATCCAGCCTTTGGGAGCCCAACATCTTGATTCTGCAATGAAGCCCTGTAGTTTACCCATGTTTATAAATACATGCATACATATATGCTATTATATGCGTACATACATATTTACTAGTTTCAAGTATCTCAGTGTAGTCTGACCAACTAAGTGAAATAACAGTCTAATACAATTGAGAGAACAAAGTTATCTTGTCTTAGAATCAGTGGGCAATTCAATAGTAGAAAACTCCTAAGGATGCTAACTTGGAACCAGCTCAAGAATGGAAAAGGTAACCACAGTGAGGAAAATCTAAGGAAACAGAAGTACTCCAGCTGACTCAAATTAGGCAATCATCCATGGGGAATCACAAAAATAAATGCCAATAATTAGCTCAGGCACCAAAAGGAAGGAAATATCTCCAACTCTAAAAGTAAGGCATTTTCTAATGAACATCTCTCCAGAAAGGATCACTTAGTGCCATGTTGGTATTATTTTCCTTACCCATTTCAAGCTATCAGAATAAAAATATATTCAGACCATTTATTTAATCCTATTATCATTTTTCACTCCCTTTATGTTGTAACTTATAGAAATGTATAGGTTTGGAATAATGGGCACTTACCACCCAATTCTCATTTCTTTTGATACTAAGTAGTATTAAAGTCTTTCAGTTAAGGATGAAAAATACAATTTCTAAAAATTTTATCTTACCAAAAATAGTTTCTGATAATTTTAGCAAATAAACACAGTACAGTTCTGCAAATGATAATCCTCAAATAATGAAAGAGAGTCTTGAAAGTTCTTGCTATCTTTCACCCTAACTGCCCTCATTCTTCTCTGCTGCTGGGTCCATCCTCCCCACCTCCTCCACTTTTGCTACCATATACTGTAAATGGAACAAAAGCAACTCAGTGAGAGTTATGGATGAGAAAAAAGCAATAAACCAAGGAATGACTTTAAGGATAACAACAGTACATTTTAATTTAACAATTAGCTTAGGAATTATTGCATAGGTGACATGGATAGACATGAATTCACTCCTTGCTCTCTCAGGTCAAACATCTGGGAGACAGATTGGGTATAGGGATGAAGAATACTAGCAGATACCATTAATGATACTTGTGAACACAGAGAATCTGGTCTTTTTCAGATACTAAAAGCTGACAAAATATAGCAAGGCAGAATGATAGAGTAGAAAGTACACTGGTCTTTGCCTTGGGGAACCCAGGTTCAAATCTGGGCTGACAGTAATATGCTCTCAAGTCCTACAATTCATCACTCTCAGAGCTTCATTTTTTTCATCTATAAAATGGGGAAAATAACACTTTCATATTTTCGTGGGATTTTTGTGATGAGCACTACATAAACATGAATAAGCATTATTGTATACTACTTCATATTGATATAGTATTTCATATAACAATTCATAATCAGAATGAAAGGGACCTCAGACATTACTGAGTCCCGCAGACAAGAAAACCAAAGCTCAGAGATGTCAAATGATTTACCCAAAGTCACACACCTTGATACTTTGTGACAGAAACAGGACTGGAACTCAGATCTCATGCTTTTCCATCAGTATACTTAACACTCTCCTGCAGTTGCCTCTTAGGAAAATGATTTTACACAATCTCATTGACAATGTGCCCTAATAGTCTTAAAATACTAATTCTTATGTACCCGAATAAAATATGATAATCTTATCTCTGAAAGACATGAGGCAGAGGTCATCCTGAATTAGATAGTCCCAAATAAGAGCTTTCAGTAGAATTGTTCGACATTTAAAGTAAGCCTTTATTCTGCATAGCCACCCAAGTAATTCCAAACCTAGACTGCTACCAGGAATTCTCTCAAAAATCAAACCACTCAGTAGATAATAGTATAATCTACATATCTGACACTTTCTATTCTCCCTTCTTCCTGAAAATCCTACTCTTGGCTTTCACTTCTTTGAGCCTGCTTGTTCTCTTCTGCCTTACCCCTTTACATCTAGCAATCACCTGTGACCCCACACTTGATTTTCAATTCTTCTCATTCTGTACTCTCTCCTTTCAATTTCATGGGTTCAACTGTCATCTACACAAATCTCTACGTCTAACCTCACTCCCTCAGTTTCATGTTTCAGTGACTTGAAGAAAACATTTGTCAACTAAAACTTGAAATGTTAAAAATAAATTAACAATGATAATAACAGTTCACATTTTTGTGGTACTATGAAGTTTACAAAGTGTTCTTCTAATGATGCTCCCAAGAAGCAGGCCATACGTTTGGTAAATTAATAAAATGAAGATAATACAGGTGAATTGACTTGTCCAAGGTCAAACTGCTCATTAATCACAACTGGGTACTCAACCCAAATCTCCTAACTTTAGGGCCAATGTTCTTTCCACTACAATTCAGCTGCTTCAGGACTCCCTCTTGTCTTCTCACCTTCCTGAAAGCCCCAAATTAAAATTTCATTGTTATTTTTCACTTCTTTCTCTCTTTTTTATCTTGTGCCTCCTGACAATCAATTCAGGCACTAAGTTCCATAAATTTTAGGAATCAAATGTTAACTCTGGAAAGTGCCTTACAAATTATCTAGTCCATTCTCCTCCTTTTACAGAAAAGGAAACTGAGCTTCAGATTTCAACCTACTTGCCCAAAGCAAATCAGTCAGTCATGAAGTCCTAAGTGGAGCATAAGTCTCCTGCTTGCTAGCCTTGTGCTCTTCCCACCCTAAGAATGCCTATGGCTCTTTGAACAGGAAACTTTACAGTGTCTCAGGATTTATCTCTCTCCATTTCCACAGACAGACCTCTTCCAGATTTGTGTTGCCTCTTTCCTGGTATTATTGTAATAAAGAGTCTTTCTCCCTCCAAATTTTTCTCTCTTTAATCCATCATATACACAGCTGCTGTTATTAACAGCCTTCTATAAACCCAATTTTCTTTACATCCTATTTAAAAACTTTCAATTGATCTTTGCTTTTACATATACAAAGTCCTTTGCCTAATATTCAAGGCTACTACACAGTACAGCACCGTATCAGGGTTTGTTCTAATAGCTTTGTAATAAGAATCAGCTCTGCATTTTGCCAGCAATTCTCCATTTCATACCTAACTTCATCTCAGCATTCCACAAGACGGCTGTTGTCCTCTCCATTCAACTCTTTGTCCTTGACAACCCTCTTCTTGACCTACCTACAACTACTGTTCCTCAAGATGTGGTTAAAAACTCATACCCTATGGTAAAAAGAATTCTAGATTTAGAATTTTAGGAACTGAGTTCAGTTCCTAGTCCTGCAACTTGCTCCCTGTGACCAATCAAGTTATTTAACTTCTCTGGACCTTGGTTTACTACTAAATGACCTTGAATGTTCTTTCCAGCTCAAAATATGATTCTATTATTTAATTCTAACCACATCCTGTATTACCCTACTCTGATTCACCTTTAGGTACAAAAAAGGATACAAAATACCACAGTGAACAAGTGTTTTTATTTTTCACTTACTGACATATTACTTTGCAACTGTCCTCAGCACAGTTCAAGTAAATAGTCTGAAATTTCCTATGCTGTAATCACTATACTCAGAGAGCCTGGCCTCTAAGAATTCATCAACCAACAATAAGTGCTCAAAAGAAGCTCATTAATGAGTTCCGCCTTACTTATTGCTTTTTTTTGGGGGGTGGGGGGGAGGAAGGAAAGAGTGTCCAGATTTGAGATTTTATCAGGGTGGAGAATGTCCTTCACAAGTGCAAATCAGCCACTTATCTACTATAAAGTTTTAATCTGAAAAGACATTTTATATTACGATTATATTGTTCAATTGATGCCAACTCTCATAACCCCCAAATGTGGCTTGCAATTTCTTTGTTCAGCTCATTTTATAGACGAGGAAACTAAGGCAAACAGGGTTAAGTGACTTGCCCTGGGTCACACAGCTAATGAGTGGTCAGATTTGAACTCAGAAAGAGAAGTCTTTCTGACTCCAGGTCAGGAGCTATATCCACAGTGCCACTTGAAAGGATATTAAGGTGCCAGAACATTGTATCTAAAATATTCAATTTAGTGTTGATAAAAATTACATGGAGGAAGAAAAAAGTCTGTATTAATCAGAAAGGATTCAGTTGATTTCTCAAATATACAAAGGTCTATAAAATATATCTGGTAACTTCATCTGGCAAACAAATATAATGGTATAAACAACTGTCAATGGCTGGAAAATGTTTATTAGTTTTAAGAATATTTATTATGAACTAAGATTTTTTAAACCACAAATAAAGTCTAAATAACATTTCTATTGCATTCATTGATATTATTATTTAGTTGGAAGTTACATCTATTATCAGATATTTCTAAAACCTAGGCAGAATAACCTTGTTTATTGAATCTTTGTTTATCAAATCTCAATATTAATACATATATGTATTTAAATTAGTCTACAGTACACTTAAACCCAGTAGGCCATGTCTTCCATTTTTTTTAAAGTCATATGAACCTATTACTGTTTCTAAATTATCACAAAAGGGACCGCTTCATTTTACTGACACACAAAGCTTAAGTGTCTCGCCTAAGGTCAGAGTTGGCAAAAGCTGATACAAGAATCCTGGTTTCTTGACTCCCGCCACCATGTGTAGACATCACAACAACTTAGAGAAAGCTTTTCCAATAGTTAACATTCATTCATCAAACTTTAAGCAAATGCCTACTATGTGCTAGCAGCAGGCACAAGCTAAGTGCTGAGGATACAAAAAGGGAAAGGAAAACAGAAGACTACAGTAAAACACAAACTTGGTTTATCTTACTTTCAGTGTTATGTCTAAAGAACACTTACCTGTACACAGAACTTCTGAAACATAAGAAAGGAAAGTAAAACACACACACACACACACACACACACACACACACACACACACACACACACCATGAAAAAAAGGTCAGAGCCAAGGTCATAGTCCTGAAGTCTGAGCAGACTTCAAGACTGCTGTATATTTCTAGACGTCCTTTAAAGAATTCTACAAAGGAACATTTTGATACAAAGATAACAATAACAAATTGTTTTTAAAAGCACAAATACCAATGAACTCAGAATAAACAAAAATGGGTTACAAGTTATCAACTTAGTAACAAGCTGCATTTCTCATTTATACATTAAGGCAAGAATTGCTTAAGATCAAGAAAAACTATTACAAATTTGCAAGGGAGAAAGAATTTCAGGAATGATAACCTATTAATTATTCTTTTAAGAGAATGAACACAAGCAAATTCTGTCACTAAATGGTAGGAAAATTGGAAATTCCTTTACTATCTTTCCCAGAGGTCTCTGTATACACATCTCTGGAAAAAATGTAGAAAATGTTTAATGAGATGTCTCTAGTATATCTAAGAAGCAGAACTATGGGATGCACTGTTCAGTTCTGTTTTGAAAAATAATAGGCCATTTTTGAAAGTTAAGATCTAACCATGGCTCCATGTAAATCCCAGTTAAAACTATGACACATAAACAAGTTTACCTGCAGGAATATGTTTCTTAACTCATGAGGATCACCTCGCTTGGTTGTCTGCACCTGTAAAGCCAAAAAACAAACAAACAAAAAAAAAAACTGGTTAATGCTTCACCAGAGAAATCTACTACAGTCTAACCAGGTAAGAGTTCACTTCCAGACAATCAATGCGCTTATCTCCTTAATAAGTGTATTTAGCTTAAATTCAAAACAAAATTAAAAGACACCAGCTGTTGATTACAGCTATCACATGGGATGGCTGTGACCTGAAGGGCAGAAGGATAACTAGTAGTATGAAAAACTGGAGGAAGCTGCAAACTGAACACACGGTGCTTCAGTAACAGAGAAGTACTAAGATTAAATAGTTAATTTTTTCCCCATTCTGCTAGCAACACAGGAGCAAATGCCCACCTCCACACCAAGAGGCCAGGAAGGGGTCAGCAAGAGGGAAGTGAAATTGCCCAAGTTAAACTAATGGCCTAGCAAGCCTTCCCAGAGGAAAACGATCCTACTTAAAACGTGATGCCGGTGAAATGAAATAAAAAATCTTCTTCTTCCTACTTCCCATTAAGACTGTGGCAACATTCTCAAAAGCTCTCAATTCTGCAACCTGCAGTACTAATACCAACGTTGGCACCGGATTACTGAACTAACGCCCCAATTACCGCAATGAGGTCCCTAATCACAAAATATCCATTCCCTTCCCCCACTGCAAGTCTCCCCCCCCACCTTGGCCTGACATGCAACTTCCTCCCACCCTCTTTCCGCCACAATTTCCCCAAGCTCACAGCGTATGCCCCCGAATCCTCCCGACTGGCAGGGTGCCCGAACCAGGTTCCTGGTCCACACAAGACCCTCAAACTCCCTGTCCCTCATCCACCCCTCCCCCAGGCAGGCATCTTCTCCCAACCCATGCACAGCTTTCCTCCCGACCCAGGAGCTAGACACCCGAAATGCGTTTATCGGAGAGCGAAGCAAAAAAGGGAAATGCGAAAAGAGAAGAAATTAAAAAATAGAAAAGCCCCGGTAACGTTTCCTATGCCATAAGCAGCAGCAGATAGTTGGAGTCACCTTGACCGCCATGCTGTGCTCGGAAGCCGGAGCGAGCGAGTGAACGAGCCAGCGAGTAGAGCTGTCAGGGTGCGCGCGCGCCTCCTCCCTGGCCCAAGGCGCGCGCGCCCCTATGCAAATGAGCCCTGGGAGGACTAGGACTCGGACCCCTTTGGACCGGGGGCTGTCCAGGTGTGAGGTCGCGAGGCCGGGAGGGGAGCGCCCAGACGAGAGAACGCCTAGCTGGAGGGTCGCAAGCTATAGGCTGAGCTGAGTTTGCGGCTTAGGGGCCCAGAGGCAGCCGCCACCACCACGGAGAAAGCCTGGTTCTCCTTGGGCCTCTTAGTGGGTGTGGTTTTGCACACTGTCTCCAGCAAGGCTTGGGCTCCAACCTCAGAGTCGTTTTATCCCGACTTTGGGCCAGATTCCCAAAGGGTACAGAACACTGCCTGGTGTTATTATTGCCAGTAATAACACAATAAACAAAAATGATAAATAATACTGATAACAAAGATTCAATATTGTTTACGCTGGGGGGATTTGAAAGCAAAATGAAAAGATTTGTTTTTCTGACTAGAGTAGGACTGGGCTCCTGGTCAGGGAAGATCCAGTTAACTTTTGAATCTTTTACCATTATAAGATCTTATTAGCAATATTCCCACCTCATCCCCACCTTTCCAGGGCTCAGCCTATGTCCAGTAGGTACAGATAGTCTAGAAGTAACTTCAAATTCCATTCTCTATCCAACTTAGAAAACAGATATCTGTATTCTATTTCTTCAGTTTTTTGTTAAATTAAGATTTTCGTTGTCTGTTTATAGCTTGGAAACATTCCTCCTACCTCTACCACACTCTGAGCATATGATAACTGATATATGCCTTTAATTGTTTGAAGACATTGCAGCTTTGTAAAATAAAAAAAATTACAAGGTAGAAAGAAGGATCACAGGTCATATGGTCCAACCACTCCCTAAACAGGAGTACCCCTATTTTGTCTACAAGGTACCTGACAGCCCTTGCTTGAGCTGCACTGACAATCATTCAAACTATGCTTCAGGGAGCACAACTCCGATGGGGCTGGCCACGTTGTTCAAATGTAAAACGTTCGCTTGCCAAAAAGACTATTTTATGGAGAACTCACATGCGGCAGGCGATCACATGGTGGTCAGAAGAAGTGACACAAGAACACTCTCAAGGTCTCACTCAAGAACATTGGATTTGACTGTGCAACATGGGAGACACTGACACAGGACCGCTCAGCATGGCGTGCCCATATCAGAAAAGGTGCTGTGTTCTATAAGCAAAGCAGAATTGAGATAGCACAAAGTAAACATAGAATGTGCAAATTTAGAGTATCTACCCCAAATATTCACATGGACTATCTATGCCCAACCTGTGGTAGAGCATCCCAAGCTCGTATTTGGTCTAATCAGCCACAGTCGGACACACTGAAATTTCACTTTATCATGGAGATGTCATTTTGGTCCTCTTCAAAGACAAAGGACAACAATCAATCAATCTGACAGTTAATCATCTAGACTCCACTGGAAAATCTTTAATAATAAGGAACTCTCTTAAGAGTTCTAACAGCTTAAGCTGTTAGAAAGTTTTCTTTATCTTGAATTAAAATCCACCTCTCTGCAACTTGTACTCATTACTTCTAGTTCACACTTTTGGGAGCAAGCAGAATGTATCTAAAACTTCTCAGTATGTCAGCCCTTCAAATGCATGAAGACTGTAGTATTCAAGGCCTGCCTTCCCTCTCTTCCTGTCTTCAGATTTCATTTCTCCTGCCTCACACCCTTGCTAGCTCCTCAGTTTCTTCACTTGTAAAATGGGCACAATAATACCTCTAATACCTAATGGAGTTGTTGTGAGACTCAAGTGACATAATGTATATTTTTGTAAACTTTAAAGCACTACATAAGTGTTAGTTATTTTATTATAGTCCTCTAGACCAAAGATCCCTAGTTACTTCAACCAATTTTCATATGACATGGCCTTCAGTGCTCTCACCATCTTGGTCATCCTTTTCTGGAAATTCTCTAGTTCAGCAATATTAGTGAGATTGTTAAAATATGAATGATCTGGTGTCAGTAACTGAAGTTTATATTACAGATGTCCCTGACCAGGGACACTGGAACAATCATCTCCTTTTTACTTGACCCTATGCCTCTATTAAGATAACTCAAGGTAGAGAAGATAGAATCAGAAGACTGGAGTTCAAATTCTGCCTCCGATGACTATCAATGGACAATCAATAAACACATATTTATTAAGTGCACTGTGCCACGGTGCACTGGGGATTCAAAAGGGCAAAAGACAGACCCTGACCTCAAGGAGCTTACAATCTAATGGGGAAGACAACATGTAAACAAATATATACAAAGCAAGCTATATACAGGATAAATCAGAAATACTTAACAAAGAGAAGGCACTGAAATTAAGAGGGGTCTGAAAAGGCTTCTTCTAGAAGGGTGGGATTTTTGCTGAGACATAAAGGAAGCCAAGGAAGGTCAGTAGTCAGAGTGGAGAAGGGAGAGCATTCCAGGCATGGGGGACAACCAGAGAAAATAACTGGAACTGAGAGATTAGAATATCTTGATCTTGGAACAGCCAGGATAGAAGTGTCACTTCTGGATTGCAGAGTCCCTATTAAGGAATAATGTATAAGAAGACTGGAAGATAGGAGGTGGGTTAGGATATAAAGGGCCATTCAAAGAAGATTTTGAATTTGATCCTGGAGACAAAGAGGAGCCACTAAAGTTTACTGAGTCAGGAGGGGTGTGTGTGGTATGTGTGTGAGAGACAGGATCAAACCTGCACTTTTTAAAAATCATTTTAGTGACTGAATGGAGGATGGATTGGAGGGGGAGACTTGAGGAAGGCTCACCCACAAGGTGGCTCCTGTAATAGTCCAAGCATGAGGTGATAATGGCCCACAGGGACATATGAGATTTGTTGCAAAGGTGAAATTGACAGGCCTTGGCAACAAATTAAATACAGAGGGTGAGAGATAGTGAGGAATTCAGGATGACTCCTAGGTTGTGAGCTCGAAGGACTAGAACGATGGTCTTAGAAACGTGAAAGAATACAGAAGTACCAGCCTCATGCAAGAGTCAGGTGAGAGAGGGCCAAAAATCCTATACAGTGCTAGGTAGGCCAGAAAGACCCTGAACCTAGTGACTCCCCTTGAATGTGCTCCAGCTTTAGCTACACTGCCAATTCACAATCCATCTCCTCATCATGTTGGTAATAGACCAAAATGTTTAGATCTGTATATGCTCCATTTTGGAAAATAGAGTTCTTCCATTATATGTTATGTACCTTTCTGGATGCAGGTTCCCCAATCCCTTCCCTGTACAGGATTGCCTCAGGCCTCTTGTGACACATTCATACACTAGAATTTCCTAATGTGTTGATCTGTTCCCCCAGTTTATTACTGTACTCACTTTCCAATTCTTCGCCACTACAAAAAGATCTGTTATTGTTAGTCATTTTCTCCTTTCTTTAATCTCCTTACTATATTGACCTACTAGTGATATTGCTGAGTCAAGGTTCCAAATTGCTTTCCAGAATAACTGGATCAATCATAGCTCTACCAACAGCACCTAAAACTGAAAAATATCTATACCTTCATCTAAATCACTGATGAAAAAATGCTAAATACAAAGTCAAAGATAAAATCCCTGGATTTTTCTACTACAGGTCTCCCTTCAAGTTGATATAAATAGAACTGTCAGACTACTCTTAAGAGTCCAGACATTCAAACAATTCCAATCTAGCCCTCTCTTCTCCAGAGTCATCACAGTCTAGTGGCAGGACAGAGTCAAGACAACTGGTGATGGCTCAAGATGCAGTGCATGACCTTGGTATCTTCAATATCTAACCAAGTTCTCAGCTCGCCACAATACCTGCTTCAGTTGCCTTCATGGCCAGTGGAACAAATTGTTCTCATCCATCCATTCCACCAGGGGAAGGAGAGAGTGAGGCCAAAGACTTCCTGCAACTCTGCCTCGCTTACATCCAATTTATTTATGAATCAAAAAAAATGAAATAAAATCAAGCCCACATCGATTCACTGGATCCATAAAAATATAATGAGACTCTTAGTAAAATGCTTTCTTGAAATCTAGATTAAACTAGCAAACCTGCCCCCAAAATGGAATGATCATCATTTCTTCTTCTACATGATCACAAGCCATATCTTTACTAATACATTTTTGAATATGCACAATCCTCCCTGTTTTGCAGAGCTGGAGTATGATTATGTATTACTGCATATACTGCCAGATTCCATTGTGTTGGCTAGATTTGCTGAACTGTTTGCCTTCTCTTTTTTAAATTATTTGTTATAAGGAATGGTTCTTTGCGTTAAGGTTGGATATATTTGAAAATGAAGGCAATATAAAAACAAAAGACGTCAATAACACATTTTAAAACAATATTAATGATTTTTGTGAGTAACCAAAATCAAGGCCACTGCTTTCTCTTTAGTATGTAATCTACAAACTCTTCCCTTTTATTGAAAATTGGGATATTCACCTATATTCAATGTCACAGCACCACTCTTCCTACCCAAGATTTTTCAAAGATCATAGAAAAAGATTCAGCAATCACATCCCCCAGCTCTTTTTCAGAACCCTAGGATGTAGTGACCTTAACTCACAGTAGTCAGTTAAGTGCTCTCCTACTGACTCCTCAGTTATCTTGAGTTTCAATTCTCTGTTAACCATTTTTTTCTTTTCTCCCCAATCTGAAGACATTTCTCTTTTTTTAGAGAAAACAGAAACAAAATAGCTTAATGGGTGTTCTTGTTCCCCATTGGCACTGACTCATCCACTCAGAGATACAGATATTTTCCTTCTTTGAATTTCATTTTACTCCCCAACAGAACTAAAAGACCCTTTTTATTATCCTTAGCATTTACCACCAGTTGTGGTCTATCATGAGCTTTGAAGTTCCTTATATCCTCCTTATTGGAACACGTGATTCTTTTGTAATCATTTTGAGTTTTCCTTTCTTCTATCAACTGTACATATCATTTAAAAATCTTAGCTGGTTAAATCCTTATGTATCCACACGAATCTATTTAGACAGCTCAAAATTTTCCATCTCATGAAAACTATTTTTATTTGTTTTCAGAATTTCATTTCTCAATGCAATTATGTGTTCTTGAAAATTTCTCATTCCATTTGGCTCAACTTTCTCCATAAAATTTTAGGTAATGGAAATCTGCCTCTTCTTTCTCTAAAATCATCCAAGTCCACTCTTTCAAAATTCATTTGATTGCATCAGTAATTTATGCTTCATTTCCATTCCAAAATAGATATCATTTAAGTTAAAAAAAATAATGAAATTAGAAAGGAAAATAGAATTTTTCTATTGGCAAGAAAGCTCATTCTATCCTTGATAATCTCCCTACAGATAACTTCTTTAGACTAGATCATCAAGGTATTTATTTATATGACTTCATCATGAAAACATTCCTTTTTTCCAGTTGCCCTAAGTCTTACAGACTGAAAAAAAAGTTTTTTGTGTAACAAGAGTTATCTATTTCAAATGGAAGGGAAAAATTTCTATTTGACTACTCAAACTGCTAGAATAAGAAAGAAAGCTTAGTTAGTACAGGCAGAATATTCCTAGTGAAGGAAGCAGCAGCACTGTATTTGTCGTATAATAAAAGCCAACATTTAAAAGTGAAGACACTAAATCACAATGAAAGTTTTCTTGATAAGGTATCCACATTTTATGCAAATTTATAGGTTTTTCCTGATACCTGCTTAGCACCAGCACTAGAAACCAGTAATAAATAACTAAATAATTAAATGAAGCTCCTACTCTTTGGAAAAACTAAGAGTACCTTATCACTGCTCTCTTCTGATGTTCCAGTGGATTTTTCACATTTGCCCAGATATAGTAAAATATGATCAAAATAAATCAACAAGGATTTTTGTGATTTTAATGTACATGTGAATTTACCTGTGAATTTAAATTCACATGTGAATCCATACCTGGAAGACTGAGCCTTGTAGACAGATCTCTTGATCTAGGGAGTTCTGAGCTGCTGTGGATTTAGGTTGACCCAGTGTCTGCACTAATTCCAGCGTCACTATAGTGAACCTCACAAAGCCAATAGGTTGACAAGAGAGGGATAAACTGGCATAGGTTGGAAATTGAGAAGCTCTAGAGTCCCAGGCTGAAAAGAGAGGGACTAGGACCATGAACTTTGAACTTCCAGAATGGGTGAGATGGGGAGCACCAAGTCTTTAAAAAAAAAACTATTTCTTTTAGATTTGGCTTCTGGAAAGAACTGAGGTACAATTTGACTGGATTGGGGATTGAAATCTGCTTGTGAAGTTACTATGCCTGGGAAAACATGTTGGTGGCAAGTACAAAACTGAAATGTGAACATACTACATAAATCCACAGATATTTTGCCTACAAACCTAGTCAATTTATTTTTCGTTACTTTTTTCAATTATCAAGCATTTATTTTTTCTCTCCTTTTTTCCAATTTTTAAATTTTTTATTTTATTTTAATTTTAAATGTATTATTTATTTTTTACATTCTTTTAAAAAAAAGATTTTTAAGTTCCAAATTCTCTCCCTTCCTCCCTTCCCATACCTATTAAGAAGACAAAAAAAAATAGTTTTTTTAAAACAACTTTTTTATTCAATTTCCTGAAAGTCTTCAAAAGCATTTTGAAATTTTTCTCCTTTATGTAAATTAAAAATTTACTAATTTTGCCTACTTTGTTCAAGATCAGAAATACAAGACATTATACCTACTCTAAAGTCTTGTGTTAGCACCACAGGAAAGGTAGTGCAACCAAACCAGTGGTAGGAAGGGAACCAGTGTGATCCTTTACCTGGACAAAAAGGAAAAACAAAACTTTTGTAACAAATATATATAGTCAAGGAAAACAGTTCATTTTATATTTCATTTGTAAGCAGCTTTACACTTCATGGGTACATGAACTATATATATTTTAAGTCTCCCAGTAAATAATGTAATCAGGTTTTATTGCATACCCAGATCACTTAAGATGGAAGCACCCATGTGAAAAACTACCAAGAAACTGCTTCTGAGAGAAGACATTTTTCACTCTCCTACCATGTGAGTGGAAGCAGCCTCTTCCATTGGCTGTTTAGTTGGAACTGACTATATCTTTAAACTACCACAGTGAGACAATCTAACTCTTTCCAGAGGTGAAGGGCTTCTCCCACTGCCTAGGCACCATGCACTAAGCAGGAAGGAAAGAACAACTTTTCCTTTAAGCCCTGTAGCCTGAAGAAATTGGCTTGGGGATTTGGTCTTAATTTGTCTTCTGTTCTAGGTATAGGGTCCATGACCCTGGAGATCAAGCCATGGTGATCTTGGGCTAGGATTCCAAGCCAGAAGTTGCTTCAGGGGTCCCATAAAGAATCCCTGAGAAAGTAGGGTCTAGGTACATAAACCCTGGGGGACTTTGGACTTGGAACTTGGTGGGATTAATGCTATATAGGAGCTAAGTGAAGCTAAGGCTCTAATTCTCTTCCCCTCCCCAAAGACTAAGAAAGTACATGAGGGTTTTGTCCTTAGATTTTCTGGGGGGATATTTGTATACTTGCTTTTGTTATATCTTTGACTTAAACATTTCTCTGTAAAAGCTGATCTGATTGCTAATTGGTTAAATGGAACTGGGATACTTGGGGAATACAGTCTTCGGGGGATTGAGTCAGTGGAAGAGAGGAGACTACCTCTTTTTCCCCTAAGGGTACCCAAGAATCCTTGTTGAGAGAAACCTAACACACCTGGCCTTCAGACAGTGAGTTAGGGCCTGAGATGTCACTATTATACTAATATACACTTATGGCCAGAAAAGAGACAATTTTCCAAAATATTTCTTCCTCTTACTCCAATTCCCTTTTCTTGTTTTTCCATATATCTTCTAGTCTCACACAGTTATTTTGTTGATTAAAAATTTTTTTTGCTTTTGTTTTTACTAGCATCTCATTTCGTAAGAAATAACCCCAATGAGTGCACAACCCTAAACAATAATAGCCTGTTTAGCACTAATTCATCTAACTCAAAGAGGAGTTCTTGGGTTGTGATGTAGAATGGCGATGTTAAAGGCATATACACCACTATACAAAAGAACCAGCTGGATTCTATACCCCCTCAACCCTGAATTCAACCTGCCCAAATTATTTGTTGTGATTTCAATAAAACCATCTGATTTTGGCATAGTCAGGATATTTGAAGGGAATTATAATTTACAAAGGTAACTTCGTCCTAACCTTTGCCTTGAGTTTTTAAAGTGGTCTCTACACTCCCCGGAATCATTACCAAATTTGTCATTTAAGTTTTGTTTACAATCTATTTCTTACTAAGCACATGGGGTGTGGCCAGGATTAGGGTGGGGGTAGGGCATCGGGAGGACAAGTAAAGTCATCTGTTTCTTAAACTGAAAGACTCATTGTCCAGCTTCCAGGCAAATCAACCTCTGTTTTGTAGAGCCTGAGCCAAGCTGACCTTAAAGTCAGTGAATCAGAAAGAATATCAATCTTATAGTTATTTTCTAAGTTTGCATGCCTCATTCATCCAGATACAAGATTAATTTTATGGCTCCAGTTCCTCCAAAATGCAAAATCTTTTTTTTCCTGTTATGTTAGCATTGATTAAACCAAGGACATGTTGGTGGGAAGGGGGAAGATTAAAAACAAATAAGTGACATTTCTAAACTTGATATGCCTCAGTGAACTGGAAATGACAATGAATGAATTCTTGGTCTGTCTTTTTTTTTGTCATTAGAGGCAACAACAGCCAATTTTTTTTTTATTGGATTTTGGAAAGACTGCAGAGTGTGAGTCATTCTTCCCTTTCTTATCACAGTATCTGAGTACCCAATGTATGTACTATATCAAATGAGTTAATATTTGAAGTGCTTAGCACAGTGTTCAGTACATAGTAGGTGATAAAAATGCTAGTTATTATTATTACTATTGCCAACAATAATAATATGTTCCAGTTGATAGTTACTATGGCTACTGACCATCTTTGAAGCAGTAAGACTGAAACTCCAAACTTCTTGGCACAACAAGGTAATTGTGTCAAATCGCCTTTTGTATTTTTTTCTTTACCAACATTTTATTTAGCAATTAACTACACATATCTCATTCATCAATTCTTTCACATGTCTACATATCCACTTCCCAACTAGATTATAAGTACCTTATGGACAGCAACCATTTCTTAATTCTTTTTGCATACTTTAAAAACTTAGCATGATAAATACTTGATAAATGCTGGAGCTGGGTACTTAGTACATTCAAAGGCATAACCATACTTGTTTATACAGGACTTGCTCATTTAGTATCTGGTTCAAAGTTCCTACCAGTTATTTAATAGAGTTATAAATCTGGTTAAAAGAGACTATATGGGAAATGAGAAATATTTTCCAAATTATTTCAGTGTGTCTAAGTTTTGAACTTGAGTCTACTAGGAAGGTGATAACAATAAGCAGCAGCCACAGTAAAATACAGGACTAAGACATTCCCTATTATTCTAGATCTAGGACCAAGTTTGCTTGATTGTTTTTGTATAGATACACTCACACCTGGAATACCTGGTATTTTACACACAGTAGGTATTCAAGTGACACATCATTAATAAAGGAACAGTGATTCATCCTCTCTACATAGAATAGTTTCTCATCCCTATTAAGCCCAATTTATCTCACATCTCCACAAAGAATGAGCGGTGTCTTTAATTAATCCAGATGATTTTCACAGAGATGAGATGACTTTGAATGATTGCTAAAGTGCAGAAAGGAAAAGGAAAGGTATTCTATACAAGAAAAGTAATAAAGGCAAAGGTGTAGAGTTGGTATGAGAAAATATTTGAAGTCAAAAAGAAGGAAGAACTGATTAAGTCCACTGTGTAAATTATAGAAGTAAATGCTGCTCAGAAAAGCAAGTATAACAGTGAAAAGTGAACTGGAATCTTGAAGTCAGGAAGATCTATAGACAAAGAGCACCACTGACACAAATGAGTTGTGCACTATGGGCAAGTCACTGAGCCTCTGAGGGATTGGCAATTGTCTAATATTATAAATTATAGATAGATTGCTAATCTGAATTGGTGGAAGGAGTTTCTAGACTGGAAGTACTAATACATGCAAATCCCTTGCCTCCTTATCTTATCACTGATTACCCCTTGCCAAAACCAAGTTTTGGTTTATTCCCAATAACTACCTTCTTTGATCCTGTTTGTCAATAACTACCTTGTTTGATCCTGTTTGTATGCTCCTGAACAGAATGGTAGAAATCACAAAAATATATTGACTGACCTCACTACAAATTTATGTCACAAAATTTCAATCAGGTCCTCACCACAGAAAGATAACCCTTTTATATTTCCCTAATTTAGTCACTATCCCATTCACTTTAAAGCTACACCTGCCATATAACCTTATGTATCCATTCACCTAAAGACTCTACCTCCTACTTTACTGGAAAAAAGTTAGGCCATTTGGAGAGAGGTCTTTCTTCTTCTCTCCTTCATATCACATCACTCAGAGACCTTTGTCACTAACTCTTCTTTATCCTTGTCTTACATGAAAAGAGGCCCTCCACTTACAAAGACTGACCTCTTTACATGTATCCTTGATTCCATCCTCTCCCATTTTCTGCAGCAGATTGCCCCCTCTATCATCCACACTCTGTAATCTTCAGTCTCAAATACTGGGTCTATCCTTGCTACCTACAAACACACCAATGTCTCTGGCATCGTTTAAAAAACCCTCACTTAATCTGATCATACCTGCTATGACCCTACATCTTTCCTCCGTTTCTCAACAAAATTTGGGAAAGTCTTCTGTATTAGGTATTTCCACTTCCTACCACCTCAATTCTAATCCTTCCATCAGATCTCATTATTTAATTGAAACCACCCTCTCCAAAGTCATCAGTGATCTCTTAATTCATTCAATAGGCATTTATTAAGTTCCTACTATTACTAGGCACTGTGATAGGTGCTAAGGATACAAAGAAATACAAAAACAGTCCATGCCCTCAAAAAGCTCAGAATCAGGGGCAGTTAGGTGGCACAGAGCATAGAGCACCAGCCCTGGAGTCAGGAGGACCTGAGTTCAAATCTAGCCTCAGACACTTGACACTAGCTGTGTGACCTTGGGAAAGTCACTTAACCCCAGTTGCTTTACCCTCCCCCCTCCAAAAAAAATCCCCTCAGAATCAAATGATGGAGATAATTTGCAAACCTTGTATAAATAAGACATATACAGGATAAACTGGAGATAATCTCAGAAGGCAGGCACTAGCATTAAGGGAGACTGTTGAAGGATTCTTGCAGAAGGATTCCCAGCCAAGTAAGCCTAGAAGCAAAATGAGAATGGAGAAAATTCCAGAGATGGGGGATGACCAGTAAAGATTTCCAGAGTCAAGAGATAATGAATATTGTGTGATCAATGGCAAGGATATTAGTATCATTGGATTATAGAGCATGTGGAGGTGAATAAGGCATAAGAAGACTGGAAAGGTAGGAGGAGGCCAAGTTTTAAAGCACTTTAAATGGCAAAGATAAGATTTTGTATTTAATCTTGGAGATAATAGAGAGGATGACATGCACTCCCCAACTGATAAATGGTCAAAGGATACGAACAGGCAGTTTTCAGAAAAAAAAATCAAAGCTATCTATAGTCATGTAAAAATGCTCAGAATCACTATTGATTAGAGAAATGCACATTAAAACATCTCTGAAGTACCATTGCACACTTGCCAGATTGGCTAATATGACCAAACATAAAAATTATAAATGTTGGAGGGTTTGTGGGAAAACTGGCACATTTAATGCATTGTTGGTGGAGTTGCGAACCAAACCAACAATTCCGGACAGCAATTTGGAACTATGCCCAAAGGGCAACAAAAGCATACATACCCTTTGATCCAGCAATACCACTACTTGGTCCATATCCCAAATAGATTTTTAAAAGGGGAGGAACTATTTGTACAAAAATATTTATATTAGTTCTTTTTGTGGTGGCAAAGAAATGGAAATTGAGGGGAGGCTCATCAACTGGAGAATGGCTGAACAAGTTGTGGCATGCAATTGTGATGAAATACTATTGAGCTATAAGGAAGGTGGTTTCAGGAAGAAAACCCCAACATGATAAGACCTATACAAATTGATGCAAAGTGAATTGAGAAGAGCTGGGAGACCATTGGACATAGTGACAGCAATGCTATAACGATGATCAGCTATGAAAGACTTGGCTACTCTGATCAATAGAGCGATCCAAGAAAATTCCAAAGGACTCAAGATGAAAGATGCTATTCACTCCCAGAGAAAGAACAGATGGAGTTTGAATAAAGATTGAAGCACACTATTTTTCACTTTACTTTTTTGTGTTTTTTTGTCAATGTTTTCTTTTACAACATGACTCATATGGAAATATATTTTGCGTGACTGCACATACATAATCTATATGAAATTGTTTGCTAGTTCAGAGAGTGAGAAGGGGAGTGGAAAATTGGAGCTCAAATTTAAAAACAAATGTTAAAAATTGTTTTTATATGTAAGTGGGAAAAAATTAAAAAAAGAATATGGGGACATGGTCAGAACTGAGCACTTGGAAGATCATTTTGATCTTCTCAACAGAGGATGAGCTAGAATGGAGATGAGACAGGGAGACCAACTAGAAATTTATTCCAACAGTACAGGTGTGAGGTGATGAGGGCCTGCAAGAGGGTGGTAGAAGTATCAGAAAAGAGAAGGGGATGAATAGATTTTTTTTTTTTTGCCAAATCCAACGACCTTTTCTCAATCCTCAGCCTTTTTGACCTCTTTGTAACCTTTGTCACTGTTGAATACCTTCTCCTCTTTGATATTATGTCCTTTCTAGTTTTTTGTGATATTGCTTTCTCTTGGTTCTCTTCCTACTTGTCTTTCCAGTCCTTTTCTGTCATCTTTGCATGATCTTCATACAAGTCTTATGGGGAAGTTTCCATCCTAGGCTTTCTTCTCTTTTTCCTTCTGTACTATCTTATTTGATGCAGCTAAGTGGTGCGATGGATAGAGCACTGGGCCTGAGGTCAGGAAGACTCATCTTCCTGGGTTCAAATTCAGCCTGACACATGTTAACTGTGTGACCCTGGGCAAGTCACTTAAGCTTGTTTGCTTCAGTATCTTCATCTGCAAAATGAGTTGAAGGAAATGGCAAATCACTCTAGTATTTCTGCCAAGAAAACCCCACATATGCTCATAAAGAATTGGATACAACTGAACAGCAATACAATTTATTTTACTTGGTGATTTAATTAGCTGCCATATGTTCAATTATCATCTCTATATAAATGATTCTCAAACTTGGATATCCAGCTACAATCTCTTTCAAGCTCTAGTCACATATCACTGCCCTTTGGACATTTCAAATCGGAGGATCTGTAAAGCTCTCAAGTTGGAAATGTCTGAAACGGAATTCATCATCTTTTCCCCAAAATTCTTTTCTCTGACCAACTTGCCTTGTTGTCATTGTTGCTTGTCCTTTGTTCTTGAAGAGAACTATCACATTAGGAAGGTGATGCCATGACTTGCATATGAATTGGATTTAAATGAGGCAAGGCTGTGCAAAGTTTTATAGCCTTTTGACCTTAGTTCCAAATTGCTCTACAGAATGTTTGTATCAGTTCAGAACTCCACCAACAGTATATCAATAGTATCAGTCTCATTCTTCCTATATCCCTTCCAACATTTGTTATTTACCTCTTCTGTCCTATTAGTCAATTTAACAGGTTTGAGATAGTTTCACAGAATGGTTTTAGTTTGCATTTCTCCAAGCAATAGTGTGAGTATTTTTTCAAATGGCTACAGATAGCTTTGGTTACTTCATCTGAAAACTGATCATATCTTTTGATTATTTATCAGTTGGGAATGGCTCTTATTTTTATAAATTTGACTCAGTTCCCCATATGTTTGAGAAATGAAGCCCTTTTCAGGGAAACTTGCTTCAAAATTTTTTGATAGTTATTGCTAATTGTATTTCCCTCCATCCTATCCCCCCTATTTATTCTATTCTCTCCTTTTACCCTGCCCCTCCTCAAAGTGTTTTACTTCTATCTATCCCCTCCCCCAATCTTCCCACCCTTTTATCAACCCCACTCCCTTTTCTCTTATTCCTTTCCCCTCCTACTTTCCTGTAGGGTGAGATAGATTTTTATATCTAATTGCATATGTGTGTTATTCCCTCTTTGAGACAATTCTGATGAAAGTAAAGTTCACTCCCTCCCTCTTAGCTCCTCATTTTTCCCCTCCACAGTAAAAGCTTTTTCTTACCTCTTTTATGTGAGATATTTTACCCCATTCTACCTTTCCCTTTCTCTTTCTCCCAGTACATTCCCCTCTCTCACCCCTTAATTTTATTTTTTAGATAGCATTCCTTCATATTCAACTTATACCTGGGCCCTCTATCAATATATACTCCTTTTAACTACCCTAATAATGGGAAAGGTCTTATGAGTTACACATATCATCTTCCCAAGTAGGAATGTAAACAGTTTAAATGTGTTAAGACCCTTATGATTTCCCTTTCCTGTTTAACTTTTTTTAAAAAGTTATTTTATTTGTTTTCAGCGTTCTACAATCACTTCCATATATCTTAGATTTTTTCCCTCTCTCCCCTCTTCCCCCCGACCTTCCCACTCCCTCCCTGAGATAGCATATAGTTTTATATAGGTTCTACACATACATTCCTATTAAATACATTTTCACCTTAGTCATGTTGCATAGAAGAATTAAAATGAATGGGAGAAATCCTAAAACAAACCAAAACATAATACAAAAGAAAATTATCTGCTTCATTTTGTGATTGAATTCCATAGTTCTTTCCCTGGATGTGGAAGACATTTTGCCTTAAGAGACCATTGGGAATTATTTAAGTCCTTGCATTGCCTGTTTATCTTTTTATGCTTCTCTTGAGTCCTGTATCTGAAAATCAAATTTTTTATTTAGCTCTGGTCTTTTCATCAAGGATGCTTGAAAGTTCCCTATCTCATTGAATATCCATTTTTTCCCCTGAAGGATTATATTGAGTTTTGCTTGGTAGGTGATTCTTGGTTATAATTCTAACTCTTTGCCCTCTGAACTATCATATTCCAAGGTCTCTGATCCTTTAATGTAGAAGTTGCTAAATCTTGTGTTATCCTGACTATGACTCCATGATACTTAAATTGTTTCTTTCTGGCTTTTTGTAATATTTTCTCCTTGAACTGGCAACTCTGGAATTTGGCTACAATATTCATAAGAGTTTTCCTTTTGGGATCTCTTTCAGGAGGTGATATTCAATTGCTATTTTACTCTCTGGTTCTAGAATATCAGGGTGGTTTTCCTTGATATTTTTTATTTATTTATTTATTTATTTATTTATTTATTTATTTATTTATTTATTTATTTAACTTTTTACATTCATTTTCACAAATTTTTGGGTTCCAAATTTTCTCCCCTTTTCTCCCCTCCCCCCACCCCAATACCACAAGCAATCTAATTTTCCCTATCTCCAATCTGCCCTCTCTTCTGTCATCCCTCCCTTCTCTTGTCTCCATCTTCTCTTTTCTCCTGTAGGGCCAGATGACTTTCTATTCCTCATTAACTGTATGTCTTCTTTCCTAGTTGCAACAACAATACTAAACAGTTGTTTCTAAAACTTTGAGTTCCAAATTCTCCTCATCCCTCCCTCCCCACCCATTCCCTTTGGGATGGCAGGCAATTCAATATAGGCCATATCTGTGTAGTTTTGCAAATGACCTCCCTGATAGTTGTGTTGTGTAAGACTAACTGAATTACCATCCCTCCTACCCTGCCCCTCATTGTTTCTCTTCTGTCTTTTGATCCTGTCCCTCACCAAGTGTTGACTTCAAATTGCTCCCTCCTCCCTTTGCCCTCCCTTCCATCATCCCCCCCTTGCAATATCTCCTTCTCCCCCACTTTCTTATACTGTGAGATAGGTTTTCATACCAGAATGAGTGTGCATTTCACTCCTTCGTTTAGTCAAATCTGATGAGGGTAAACTTCTTGCTTTGTTTTTTTTTTTTCTCAGCTCTCCTCTTTTTCCATCCACTAAAAAAATCTCCTACTTGCCTCTTAAATGACATATAGTTACCCCCTTCCATTTCCCCCTCTTTCCTCTCACTACATTTCTCTCTCACCATTTACCTTAATTTCTTTTAAGGTATGGTCCCATCCTATTCAGTTCAATCTGTGCTGTCTCTGTATGTGTGTGCATGTGTGTATGTGTGTGTGCATGCATGTACATGTGTATGTGTGGTCCCACCAACTACCCAGATACTGAAAAGTTTTAAGAGTTAGAAATATTGTCTTTCCCTGTATGAATGTAAACAGTTCACTTCTGATAAGTCCCTTAATACTTCTCTTTGCTGTTTCCTTTTTCATGCTTCTTCTCATTCTTGTGTTTGACAGTCAAATTTTCTTTTCAGCTCTGGTCTTTTCATTAAGAAGATTGAAAGTCCTCTGTTTCATTGAAAAACCATATTTTTCCTTGAAGTATTATACTCAGTTTAGCTGGGTAGGTGATTCTTGGTTTGAGTCCTAGTTCCTTTGCCTTCTGGAATATCCTATTCCACGCCCTTCGATCCCTTAATGTAGAAGCTGCTAGATCTTGAGTTATCCTGATTGTATTTCCACAGTACTGGAATTGTTTCTTTCTAGCTGCTTGCAAGATTTTTTCCTTGAGCTGGGAGTTCTGGAATTTGGCCACAATATTCCTAGGAGTTTCTCTTTTTGGATCTCTTTCAGGTGGTGATCGATGGATTCTTTCAATTTATTATTTTGCCCTCTGGTTCTAGAATGTCAGGGCAGTTTTCCTTGATAATTTCATGGAAGATGATGTCTAGGCTCTTTTTTTGATCATGAGTTTCAGGTAGTCCCATAATTTTTAAATTGTCTCTCCTGGATCTATTTTCCAGGTCAGTTGTTTTTCCCATGAGATATTTCACATTCTCTTCCATTTTTTCATTCTTTTGGTTTTGTTGGGTGATTTCTTGGTTTCTCGTAAAGTCATTAGACTCCATCTGTTCCATTCTAATTTTGAGAGAACTATTAAATTCAATGAGCTTTTGAGCCTCTTTTTCCATTTGGCTCATTCTGCTTTTGAAAGCATTCTTCTCCTCATTGGCTTTTTGAACCTCTTTTGCCAATTGAGTGAGCCTATTCTTCAAGGTGTTATTTTCTTCAGCATTTTTTTGGGTCTCCTTAACGAAGGTATTGATCCGTTTTTCATATTTTTCTTGCATGTCTCTCATTTCTCTTCCCAGTTTTTCCTCCACCTGTCTAACTTGCTTTTCAAAATCCTTTTTGAGCTCTTCCAAGGCCTGAGCCCACCCGCCACCCCCCTGGGTTGTCTGGGGTACTGAGGCCCCACCCTCCACGTCTTTCCCTGATGGCAAGAATACGTCCTCGTCATCAGATCCGAATGTCGGGATCATTTGCATTTGTTGGAAAAAACTCTCTATAGTCTGATTTTTCTTCCCTTTTCTAGGCATTTTCCCAGCCAGTTACTTGACTTCTGAGATTCCTTTCCACCCCCGCCTGGATCTGCCCAGCTAGTGCTTGGCCTCTGAGATTCAAATGGGCTTTCCGCGGCAAGCTTTAGTTCTGGCGCTGGGGTGGGGGCAGGGCTGCCTCCCAGGCTCAGCTCCCTCAGGGGCTTTATGCAGAGACTTTCAGGAACGGAGCTGGTGGGGGCGGGGTGGGGGGCCCACCTCCTAGGCTCAGTTCCCTCAGGGGCTTTATGCAGAGGCCTTCAGTAATCGAGCGGGGTGGGGGCAAGGCCGTCTCCCAGGCTCAGCTCCCTCAGGTTGTTATGCAGAGATTTTCAGTAATGAAGATCCTGCCTGCTGCTGAGGGAGTTCCGCGGCTGCTGCTGCTGCTGCCTCAGCCGCCGCCCACCCCCCTGCCTCCGCCGCTTCCTGCACCCATCTCTGCCGCTGCCGCTTCCTCCCGAGGGGGCCCGAGTCATGGAGACACTTCGCTCCCCTCCTCCAGCCCAGCCTCTCTCACTGACCTGTAGCTTCTGTGGGCGGAGGGACTTTCCCCAGCTGCCGGAGCTTCCATCTCTGAAGCCGCTTGGGTCAGCTTCCCTGGGGCCACGGCCAAGGCCGCGCTGGGGTGGGGTCCACTTTCCGGGGCGCGATGGACCCCGGGGACGGCTCTTCAGGGCTCTCTGGCACGGAAATCTCTTCCACTCTGTCTCTGCACACCTTGTATTGACCCAGAAGTTATGGGGGTCTCTTTTTACATTAATTCTATGGGCTTTGGTTTCAGAGCTCGTAAACGTGCGTCCTTCTACTCCGCCATCTTGGCTCCGCCCCCTCACTCTTTTTTATAGATACTATGTGTATTTATGGGAAAGTGTGCCCCAGACTTATGAGGGTGAACTACTGCTATTATGACATCTTAGTAAACTTCTTTGCTTTGAACTAATACTGTCTTCTAGGTGACTTTTAAGAGAAATATCATTGGTGGGGGTTCATGAGCAATAGTTTTAGGAGTATAGCAACACAACTTGTATCATGGCTTGTACCAACCTTATATGTGGGTGGAGTAGATGGTCAAAATGTCAGGGCAAAATGTAGAAAGAGCAAGCTTGAGATAACATGGACAAATTCTTTATTTCACAATGTTGAATAGTGTCAAATGTAGTTCTGGTTCTAGGAGCAGCTGGGTGACACAGTAAATAAAGTATAGGGCCTAGAGTCAGGAAGACCTAAGTTCACATCTGGTCTCAAATGTGTGACCCTGGGTAAGTTGCTTAACCCTGTTTGCCTCAGTGTTCTCATTTATAAAATGAGGTGGAGAAGGAAATGGCAACCCACTCCAATATCATTGCCAAGAAAACCTCAAATGGGGTTGCAAAATATCTGAAATGATTGAACAATAATAAGAAGTTAAGGTTTTACTGAAATGGATAGGACATCTCAAGTCTTAGTGAAGTTTAAAGCTAATTCAGTAGATTTACCTTGCTGAGTTATTTTTATTTATACATTTGTTTAGAAGGAAATTACTTTGTAACAAATATCCAAACAGACTTGGCACACAATTAGCACTCAATAAATATTTTCAGATTTACTCATTCAAACAATTCCCTCTTGCACCATCTACATATGCTGAAAACAACTAAGCAAAATAGCCTAATTAAGTGATTGCATTAGTATATGATATACTTAATTTTTTTTTTAGGTTCTACACATACATTCCTATTAAATACATTTTCACTAAAGTCATGTTGTGCTGAAGAATTAAAATGAGTGGGAGAAATCATCTAACAAACCAAAACACAACATACAGACACACACACACACACACACAAATATACTCTGCTACAATCTGTGATTGAATTCCATAGTTCTTTTTCTGGATGTGGAAGGCATTTTGCCTTAGAAGACCATTGGGAATTTTTTTTTTTAAGTCCTTGCATTGCAATGAAGTTATAAGTCTACCAGAAAAAACTCTCGCACACTGTGGTCATTGCTGTGCACAAAGTTCTCCTGGTTCTGCTCCTTTCACTCAGCGTCAGATTATATAAGTCTTGCCAGGCCTCTCTGAAGTCTTCCTGTTCATCATTTCTTATAGCACAATAGTATTCCATTACATTCATATGCCATAATTCATTCAGTCATTCCTCAATTGATGGGCATCCCCTTGATTTCCAGTTTTTGGCCACCACAAAGAGTGCTACTTTAAATATTTTTGTCCATGTGGGACCTTTTCTCATTTTTATGATCTCTTGGGGATACAGTCCTAGAAGTGCTATTGCTGGGTCAAAGGGTATGCATATTTTTGTAGCCCTTTGGGCAGTTCCAAATTGCTCTCCAGAATGGTTGGATCAGCTCACAGTTTCACCAACAGTATATCAGTGTTCCAACTCTCCCACATCCTCTCCAACATTTATCATCTTCTTGTTCTGTCATGTTTGCCAATCTGATAGGTGTGATGTGGTACCTCAGTGTTGTTTTGATTTGCATCTCTCTAATCAAAAGTGATTTAGAGCATTTTTTCATATGACTATAGATATCTTTAATTTCTTCCTCTGGAAATTGCCTGTTCATATCCTTTGACCATTTCTCAATTGGGGAATGACTTGTATTTTTGTACATTTGATTCAGTTCTCTATATATTCTAGAAATGAGGTCTTTATCCCCAAGATTAGCTGTAAAAATTCTTTCCCAGTTTTCCACATCCCTCCCAAATTTTGGTTGCATTGAGTTTAGTTGTGCAAAAACTTTTCAGTTTAATGTAATCAAAATTATTCATCTTGCACTTCATAATGCTTTCTATCTCTTCTTTAGTCAAAAATTCTTCCTTTCTCCATAAATCTGACAAATACACTATTCTTTACTCCACCAATTTGTCCATAGTGTCCATATTTATACCTAAATCACGTACCCATTTGAATTTTATTCTTGTGTATGGTGTCAGGCATTGGTTTATGCCTAGTTTCTGCCACACTTTTATCCAGTTTTCCCAGCAATTTTTGTCAAATAGTGAGTTCTTATCCCAGAAGCTGGGGTCTTTGGGTTTATCAAACAGTAGATTGCTATATTGTCTGTGTCTTTAGTACCGAGAATATTCCAGTTGTCTACCCTTCTGTTTCTTAGCCAGTACCAAGTGGTTTTGATAATTGCTGCTTTATAATACAATTTGAGATCTGGTAGTGTTAGGCCACCTTCCCTAGCATTTCTTTTCATTAGTCCCTTTGATATTCTGGACCTTTTGTTCACCCAGGTGAATTCTGATACTATTTTTTCCAGCTCTATAAAATAATTATCTGATAGTTTAATTGGTATGGCATTAAATAAGTAAATTAATTTAGGTAGAATTGTCATTTTTATTATATTGGCTCAGCCTACCCACAAGCAACTGATGTTTTTCCACTTACTTAGATCTGACTTTATCTGTGTGACGTGTCTTGTAGTTATGTTCATATAGTCCCTGGGTTTGTTTTGGCAGGTAAACTCTCAAATATTTCATAGTGTCTACCCTAGCTTTAAATGGGATTTCTTTTTCTATCTCTTGCTATTGGGCTTTGTTACTTAAATGAAGAAGATTTGTGTGGGTTTATTTTGTAACCTGCAACTTTGCCAAAGTTGTTTATTGTTTCAAGTAATTTTTTACTTGACTCTCTGGGATTTTCTAAGTATATCATCATATCATCTGCAAAGAGTGATAACTTAGTGTCTTCTTTGCCTATTCTAATTCCTTCAATTTCTTTATCTTGTCTAATTGCTATAGCTAATCTAGTACCATATTGAATAATAGTGGTGATAATGGACATCCTTGTTTCACCCTGATCTTCTTGAAAATGCATCTAGCTTTTCATCATTGCATGTAATGCTTGCAGAAACTTTTAGGTAGATGTTGCTTATTGTTTTGTGGAAAGTTCTCTTTATTTCTATGCTCTCCAATTTTTTTTTTAATAGGAATGGGTGTTGTATTTTGTCAGAAGCTTTTTCTGCATCTATT
This sequence comes from Bettongia penicillata ogilbyi, assembly GCA_023548195.1. NCBI lineage: Eukaryota > Metazoa > Chordata > Mammalia > Diprotodontia > Potoroidae > Bettongia > Bettongia penicillata. The sequence continues at coordinate 5,206,500 of JAJHZJ010000174.1, forward strand.
GAGATAATCATGTGATTTCTGTTAGTCTTGTTATTGATATGGTCAATAATGCTGATAGTTTTCCTAACATTGAACTAACCCTGCATTCCTGGTATGAAGCCTACCTGATCATAATGTATTATTCTTGTGATAAGTTGTGTATTCGTTTTGCTAAAATTTTATTTAAAATTTTTGCATCTATATTCATTAGAGAAATTGGTCTATAATTTTCTTTCTCTGTTTTGTCTCTTCCTGGTTTAGGCATCAAAACCATATTTGTATCATAAAAAAATTTGGGAGGACTCCTTCCTCAATTTTCAAAAAGAGTCTATTGGAATTAACTGTTCTTTAAATGTTTGATAGAATTCACTTGTAAATCCATCTGGCCCTGGAGATTTTTTCCTACAGAGTTCACTGATGGCTTGTTCAATTTCTTTTTCTGAGTTGGGGTTGTTTAAGTATTCAACTTCCTCTTCTGTTAATCTGGGCAATTTGTATTTTTTAAAATACTCATCCATCTCATTTAGATTATCAAATTTATGGGCATAAAGTTGGGCAAAGTAATTTCTAATTATTGTTTTAATTTCCTCCTCATTGGAGGTGAGTTCACCCCTTTCATTTTTGATTTTATGGTTAATATACTTTTTTTTTGGTTAATATACTTAGTTTTTAACAACCATGCTAATTATGTGATAAATCATCCTTTGTGTACCTGCAGGGAAAAAAAAAAGTTTTTCTTCTAATATTTCAAAGAAGGTAAGAAAATTTGACCTGATGAATTCTGAGATTTTTCCTTTATTCTGTGGTGGCAGAGGGATTTTGGAATTATGCCTATCTTTGACTTTATTCATACAAGTTCCATAAAAATTATTAACCATGCTAAGAGTACATAAGCTCTTTCTGTAAACATTTTAGTGTTGATTCCTGTAGAATTTTGTGTGTGGAATTTTCTACCTTAACCTGTTCATTATCTGCAGTTTCTATAATTTGTTTCATTGATAGAACTTAATGCCACTCAATGAGAGTCAAGGGAATAAAGATGGAGAGAGAAAAGAAGGATCTCCAGGCTTCATAAGGCATACTAGGATGCCATAAGTCCTCTACATTTGGTCATATAGCAAGGGTTTTGCCTAGTTGCAAAAGAATGCCCTGATGTGGCATGAGGAGGCAGTGAATTGACCCTTGTTTCAACTATGAGACATTAAGAAACATATATTCAACATTTAATGTGTAAATTATGTAAAGTGTGTACTAAATGACTACCTGCTTTTTCCATCGGTTACAAAACTACTCTCAGTAAACATCTAGGACTAAACTTAATTAGAATGAAACAATTTGACAGGGAATATTCTTACTCTACTAAGCTACAAATGAATAAGACAATTTTGAAAAAAGGTTGGAAATGAGTTCTCAGAGAATTAAATTTTTCAAAATATTTCACAGTAGTAAATATAAGTATCTTTCTAAATTCAAATAGATTGTCTAATTGAAGAGGAAAAATGAAAAACAAGCTTTCATTTTAAATAGAACATTGTAAACTGTACTACTGTAAAAGTTGCAATAACTAAGAAAATCCCTGAAACACGTAGAATTGTTATTGGGATTCTCCTGATTCAAATATGTGGATTTTAACAAAAGAACAATGTCAAGTTCAAAGTGTGGGAACAAAAATTTGAAAATCTGCTTTAAAGAGAAAACTCAACATTTTTGTTAATCTATAAAGGAAACATAGTCCAGAGTTTATTTTTGTTTTTTGTTTTATCTGCAAAAGGCATAGTCATGTCTGGGAAAGGATAAGAAATACCAGACACTAGAAGAAGAGAGCAAAACAATTACCAGACATTTCTGAAATTCTTACTACTAATACTTTTAGGTATCTTTCTAAGAAAAGTCCATTGCAAGGAAAGTCAGAAAAAGTGGCATACCTCTGTAGCACAGTGCTTAAAAGGGAATTCTTACTATCTTATCGATAAAGCTAAAAATTGCCTTTGGCTATCAAGAGGAGTGGGAATCATAGAATCTTCACAGCTAGAGGGCCTTAGAGATTTAGACCAAAATTGCTTGTCAATAAGCACTTATTAGAACTGTGAGAAGCACTAAAGATACAAAAACACCCCAAATGAAATATCCCTGCCCACAAGGAGCATCCATTCAAATGGGGGAGATAATAGGCAAATAACTACATACATACAGTAGATATTATAAATTGAAGGTAATTGGGAGTAGAGGAAGGAAACTAGAAAATACAGAATTTGAGTTAGATTTTAAATGAAGCCAAGGAAATTAGGAGGTAGATAATTCCAGGTTGAAGAGGCAGTCAGTGCAAAGAAAAGGAGTAAGGAGGAGGATTTTTGTGTATGGACATTAAGTTGACTAGTGTGGCTGGATGGTAGAGCACATGGCGGGGATTTTAAAGTTTAAGAGTACTAGAAAGGCAGGAAAGGTTCAAGTTATAAAGACTTTAAAAGGGAAAACAGGATTTTACATTTGATCCTGGAGGTAACGGGGAGCCACTGGAGCTCTGAGTTGGGAGTGGGGAGCAAAACATGGTTAGACCTGTGTTTAAGGAAAATTACTTTGGCAGTCACATAGAGAACAGCTGGAAGAGACTTGAGGTATCCAATATGCTATTGGTGATGCACGACTACAGCTCAAGACAAAAGATGGGACACAATGGATTTATACAGGGATATGCTGGTAAATATTTAACAATTGGCTTTCTGTTAAGTTGAATTTACAGTACTATTACTTTCTCAAGTCTAGACAATTAACAACATATTAAATCCTGATCTATAGCATTTGCCATTTTCTGAGGTGTAAATGCTTACAATAAATATGTAAGAATTGACTCTCGAAGGTATGAAGTGGCTGTATACAGTATGAGCCCTAAAAGCCTATGTACCTTAAGTACATGCATGCTCATTAAGTTTTATGTAGACCTTTGGCAAATACAAATAACTTTATGGGTTTAACAAGAGCCATGAGTGTACTTAAAGACAGAAGTTTTACTTAGATGAAGGCATCTAGAATCTGGGAGTCTCTACCATTCATTCATTACCAGGATGCTTCTATCCAAAATGGCGATCTATTCTCTCTTTTGCTCTACTGTGAGTAGAAGTCAAACTTCTTTCCATTCTCTTTTTAATCCAAATAAATGGGGATATCTTTTGGTTCCTTGTTCCATGAGGTTTAGTCTAAACCAAATCCTAGGCATTTCCTCTTCTGAACAAGTTGAGGACTGGAGCATGAGAAGTCTGACAACTCACTCTTGCCCTATCTCCTTTTATTAAATCTATTGTCTCTCAACTCCCAAAGTTAATTTAGTACTACCTTTCCTTTTTAATATTCATTAATTCTGTCAATCAGTCTTTTTTAGATGATAGTTTCATCCGCTACAAATGAACAGATGCTTGCTTACATAGAATAAACTGGCTGTGGCCTCTTGTGCCAATAGTAGGAAAACACATATAATGTGTACATTCAGGTGGTATTCTAGAGTCGTCAGGAACTAACTCCAAAGACTGATTGCTTAGCAAATAAACTATATTGTTTGTTGATTTGCTGGACTAGAGGTGGGGAAACTGTGGTCTTGAGGCTATATATGGCCTTCTAGGTCCTTGAGGGTGGCCTTTTGACTGAGTCCAAGTTTTACAGAAGAAATCCTTTTATGAAGGGGATTTTTTCTGTCAAGTTTAGATTCAGTCAAAGGGCTGCACTTTAGAACCTAGAGAGCCACATGTGGCCTCGGGACCACAGGTTCCCCACCCCTGGTCTAGCCTCAAGGATGGAGAAAATGTTTATAATGCATATTAAACTTAAAAGAGTGTTGTACCTAGAGTTTTTTTTTTCCTGGAAAACCAGTTGTTAAACATATACCAGCACACCCTGAGCACAACCCTCACATTATACCACATAGGTATTTCCCTATTCTGCCTAACATGTAGGGTACTAACTTTTCACAGTTCTATTTTTCCCCTTAGCTTTTAAGACATAATCTTTATCTAAACAGCTGAAGTGTGTCCCTTTACCCAGGTTCCACTATTACAATCTAAAAAACAAAAAACGCAGTGTATACTTTCTTTATTTTTCCTAAATTAAGAAACTCTTTTAAGAATGAAAGTTGAAGAATAGTTGCTTCATTGGCAAAGGGAGTTTACTCAATAGGAGTTCTCTACACTAATAAAATCACACATCTAGGTCAAAAAAGATAGGGAAGAGAAATCTTTATTGAGATCTTATCATATCTCTGCAAATTATTTTATTAATATTATATCAAAAAACCAAGAGAGATTGAATCTGATTGATCTACCTAGTAGCCATTTTTGCTTTCCCTCAAAATTTTCCATGTTACAAACGAATATACACTCTTTACATTGTCAGCATCTTGTAAAGCAGAGGTCTCCAAACTTTTTTGATCACATACTCCTACCAGTAATAATAGGCATTAAAAACATGTACAGAATAGAAATAAAAAAGGATAAACATAAAATAATAGTTGGCCTTAGAAGCAATATGGAACCAATGGGATTTATTGAGCAAGGGAATGACATAGTTAGACCTTGGCTTCAAGAAAATCATTGGCAGCTCCATGAAGGATGGATTGGAGAGAGGGAGAAACTAGCCAGGGAGAATCATTAAAAAGCCATTGTAATAGTCAGGGAGAGGAGTGGTGACATCCTGGACTGATATGATGGTCTTAGGAGTGGATAGAAGGGAAAGATGAGAAATGTTATGAAGATAACTGAATGGATATATGGGGTGAGAATGAGGAGTTTAGGATGATAATGAGGTTGTGAACTTGGGTGTTTAGAAAGATGACAGTAACCTCAAAAATAACAGGCAAGTATGGAAGATGAGTAGGTTTGAAGGGAAAGCTGATGTAATGATATGTGCCATGCAGATTATTATCCATCTATGCTTGTTCATTCTGTGAGACTAACTCTTGACTCATTAGAAACAAAAATGATGTAGGTGTGGGGAGAGGGGAATTTTTTTTTTTTAACAAGCAACTTACCACAATCCTTAGTTGACCTGGAGGCAGAATGTGAAAATAGGTGGGAGTGTATGTGGGAAAGGATATTTTCCCAGTGGCACCTCTGCAGCTACTCATGTGGATATCCTAGTGGAGGTTTTGTTACAACACCCTCATAGGCCCACACCAAGGCAAAAGGGAAGAACTATGGAGCTTGAACACTTGTGGAAAGAGGTTGAGTGATAGAGTGCTGGGAGGTAATGATTGAAGGCGAGTGTGGGGTTATGTTGGAAAGAAGCCCCAGTATCAGCTATTGTGGCCTGGGTGAGTTATAATTCACTCTACTACCCACTTGGTAGATGTGGTATCTTTTGGGGTCATACAACTGATCTCATTTCAGAGACCACTGATTTAAAGGACAAACAATTTCAGGTAGTAAATGTAAGTAAGTGCATAAAATAATTTGAAGAAGTTCTCTAACAAGCTAGCCATACTTTTATTAACCATTAGACTCTGTGACAAAAATGCAGTATAGGAACCAAAAACCGTAACACAATCTTAGATTGCAATAATAGAGTAGTATCTAGATAATGAAAGTAAACAGTCCTGCTATACTCTTTCCCAAATAGACTCCACACAGTATATTTTCTAGTTTAGGTACTACAGTTTAGGATGGATCCTTACAGATTAGTGTTTTCTGGAGGACAACCAGGATGGCAAGGACTTGAAAACCATCTCAACAGAAGGAAGAACTAAAGGAAGTGGGAGATGTTTAAAGAAGAGAATTAAAGGGCACTGTGGGTCTTCATTTTAATGGGCAGTCATATAGAAAAGGGGCATAGTTTGGAATTATATAAGAAAAAGTACTAATATCCTCCAAACCTAGACATCCTCCTATTGAGTTTCTATCTTAAGGAGGCCAATAATAAAAATAAAAGATTCACATGTATGTAAGCCAAGCCTCAAAAACCATTTGTATGGGACTATTCTTGTTGGTAGAGACTCAGTGTTCCTGGACTGTGTGAGGGGTAGAACTAGCAAGAGTTAGAGAAAAGAGAGATTCTTGTCTTCTAGAGTCCAGCTTCAAGAAAGTCACATGGTTACAGTCTCTCTTTGTGTCCCTGAAGGGAGAAAAAGACTGGGAAAAAACTGATATTAAAGGAGCCAGAACTTTGACCATATCTCTATTCCTAGCTTACTGCACTAAAAACACCAGAGATTTTCCTCCTGGGTAAGATCGAGGACACTCTCTTGGTTTATCTTAGTTACCTCAGAGCTCAATCACTCTGTGTATGGTCTAGTATATATTCTCATATGTATACTTTCTCTGATTTCTATTTATCTGTTTGGATAAATAGGTTGCTCTTTTTGTTGTTGTCTTATGCTATCTGCTATGTGCATTCAATATGGAAATGGCATATGGTAGTAAAGGAGTCAAGCCTTGGTTATATAACTTGGGACACTTTTTTCCCCATAAGGGATAGAAATCAGGAGGGCAGCTTGAATCTTAAAACTCTTTCCCCTAGCCTAACAATACTAAAAGCAGCAGATAGATATAATCCTATTCTCTCTCTCTAGGGAGAAGAGATTGACTAGCCTCTGGCCCTAAGCTCCTCCTTCTTCTTTTTGAAGAAATCAAAGTCTCTCTTAGGGAAAGGGGACAGGAGGGAATTCTGGAGATACCTATTCTTACCTCTCTTGGAGTCACATCTAGACAAACCCATGTGAACATATACAACTTGAATAAACAAAACCTCTTCTCACACACATGTATTACTACCCCTAAATATAACAAAACTATTCATAGTATTTTGTTATATCAGAAAGCTAGAAATAATGTGCCCAACAATCAGGTGAATAGCAGAACAAATGCTAGAATGTAATATGAATATTATGTCATAAAGAAAGATTCAGAATGAATAATTTGAAGAGAAGTGTAGGGTAATTGCATGAAGTAAGAGAGTAAAGGAAAGTAAAAAAAAAACAATATATACAAAGTCTACAACCAAAAAAATAAAAGCAACTAATTCAGAACAAGTATCAGGGACATTGTTGATAAACTACTAACAGAATCAAAATGTAGCCATCTTTTCTGTTAATCTATCAATTATAAATATGAAGGTAACATCAACTGAAATAATGTTATAGTTTTTCTTAACTCTCTTGAAAGATAAAGGCAGAAGGAAGTGTTTGGGAAGTTTCAAGATAATATATTCATTTTTAAAATGAGAAAAAGAAAAGAGCATAGACTTGTTCTGTATTGTCGAGGGTTTGGGGGATAGAAAATTAAGACTAATAAGTTCTATCACTAGTTAGGAAGGTGGACTAATTTGATGAACTCTAGAGTCTTTCAATTTTAACACTGATTTTCTTTAAAATGTGAGTACCTTAAACGTTTTAATTATTAAAAATAGAAGGAATAAAAACATGTTTGCTAAAAACAGAAATATGTTATTCTTAGTTTGTAAAGATTCAATTCAATAATTTTTTTTGTTAAACATATAGTATATTACAAAGGTACTGGTTCTATAAAAACAAAAATGAAACAGTGCCTTCCCTCAAAGAACTTATATTTTACTAGGATTTACAATGTGTACACATAAGTAAATAAAAGATAATAATGGAAGAGTGGGATCTAAGAAACTCTCACAAAGAAGGGAGCACCTGAAACAAGCATTAATTGAAAGCAAAGGTTTTGAGAGACAGAGATGAAGAAGTTCATTCTAGATAGACAAAATGGTCTGAGCAAAACCAGAGGGATGGAATAAACTATTCAGACTGCATCCTAAAGGAGGTGCTATAATATTCAGGGGCTTCATATGCAAATCACATCATCTTCAAACAGATGTTACTAAATGTAGGAAAACTCTCTTCTGTTTGGGTTTTATACAGAACCTCCTCCATAATATGAGGCTAGATGCTCTATCCTCTGTGTTCACTAGGTTCACTATCACCTAGTGTTCACATGGTAGTCAGAATAAGCTATGTAGGGACACTCTCAAGGTCTCCCTTAAGAAATTTGGAATTGTATAACATGGGAGACACTGAAACAGGACTGCTCAGCATGGCGTGCCCATATCAGAGGTGCTGTGCTCCATGAGCAAAGCAGAGTTGAAACAGCTCAAAGGAAACACAGTATGTGCAAATTTAGAGTATCCACCCCACAGACTATTTGTGCCCGACCTGTAGGAGAGCATTCTAAGCTTATATTGGTCTGATCAGCCACAGTTGGACACACTCAGACTTGACTCTAGCATAGTGATGTCATTTTGGTCCTCTTTGAGAATTAAGGACAACCAACCAACCAACCAACCAACCAACCATAATTAGTAACAAACACCACTATATGTTTTGTTCCTTCTTTTAATCTTACTATGGGTGATTCTGTTCTGTCATTCTCTGTGAACTTAATGCATGTTTGGGAAACAACTTGTAAGAGGATACCCTTAAGGACTACATTTGTTTTACAAATGTTTTTTATAATCAATAGAGTGGGATACATCATATATCTCACTAAATTGTATGACTAAAGATGCAGTCTGCTATTAAAAATCATCTACTTCCCACTTTCTTGTATTTTTAAGGATACCTCCCAAATACCTAAACAGACCATTCTTAACAAAATTTTTATAGAGATGAAAAGAAAAAGATATTGCTTGGGAATTGCTAATGTATTCTTGGTTACCTTTTTTGAGTGATAATACCATTTGTGATTGATTTCTACTGGGAAAAGGCAAGCAAGAAGACATAAAAATTAGTAACTCATATGTCTATATTTTCTTTAAAAAAACAAAACTTTCTTAAGAATGATCTTCATGCCTTCCTACCTGAAGCAAATTTTCAATGACATTGTTATGGGAGAACTAAAATTTTAAGCTACCAATTTGACAGAAGTTTTACTCAAAGTATTAGAAGCCATAGCATAAAAAGGTCAGCTGACTCAACAGAATTTCCTCTGTATAGCAAGTGACCTGATTATAAGGCATTCCTCCCTCAAGTTTATACAGAATAAAATAAAGAGAAAGAAGCAAGGGAACTCACGCTGGGTTGCGAATGGTTTGTAGTTGCTCTTGGAAGAAGGCCAATGTAGGCTTATTTCTATCAAGGAGAGAAAGTGGCTTGATTAATTGTCCTTGGACTCAGAGATGAGGAACAAGGCAATTTTTCCTCTGTAGTCGGCCTTGATATTTATATTTATCTCGGGATAAACACAGGAAAGTGGATGGTTACATTAAATGGGGAGGAGTAGTTTAAATATGAAGTCACTCATATCAAGAGAGGGAAAACATAAGGCTCCTTTCTCTCCTGGCCTCCGTAATCTACATACACAAGAAATGGTATAAGGGACATTGTAGAATGCACATTTATAAAAGAAAGTGTGCTAGTCATGTGTTGAGAGCAAAGAGTAATTGGCAGACAGCCCAAATAGTCAACTGGTACTCACAAAGTGTAAAAATACCTATGGAAAAAGCTCTGGACTTGAGTGGATCTTCTATGAAGGATTTATGGAAGATGGACAAAAATAGCATGGGATGTGGAGGCATACAAAGGTTTTGAGCTGTACCAAATAGATGAAAAAACCAACATCAATGAGATAATAATAATGGCTGGAATATTTTCTTTAAAGGTTTTCAAAGCACTTTACATATTACCTTATTTGATTCTCATGAGACTGTGAGGAGGTACTATGTATCCTCATTTTATAGATGAGGAAACTGAGTTGAGAGAAATTAAGGAACTTGCCCAGGGTCACAATGCTTGTGTCTGGGGAAGAATTCGAATTCAGCTCTTCAGACTCTTAAGTCTATGCTCACTATATCACCTAAGTGCCTATCACCAATCTGCTTAGGTATTGACGTAATTGCATTTTTAAAAACATTGTCTCTTTCCCTCTGAGAACTCTTAAAAATAGATCCCTGGTGCCTTCAAAATTGTTGCCTCTAGCACAGATTTCTTCTAGCAGGTCTAGACACTCTTCCATACATGATCTTATATTCTATTTCTTTGTCTTCATATAATACACTGCATAGTGATGATGGCAGATGTTTACATAGTGCTTTTAAGTTTGGGAAGTATTTCACATATGCTATTGTATTTAATCCTCAAAACAACCTTGTGAAGTAGGACTTACTATTAATTCCATTTTACAGATGAGAAAACTGAGGCTTAGAGAAGTTATAACTTGCCAAGTTTAATTCACAAACATTTGAAAGATGATTTGGCTTATCTGGGTCTTGTACTTGGACTGCTCTATTTTTCTTCATTACTTTCCTATTTTTAAGATAATACTACTTCTTTACTTTCAGTCATCCCTCCCACTTTTGAAAATGTTTGTGCTCTTAAATTCCTAATGCCCTTGACTCCCATGTCTCTCTGCTTGGCAAAGAGACTGAGAACTTTCTGGCTAATGGAGTTTCTGAGTTCTTGTAGTTGTCTTCCTGTGGTGCCTGTTTTGCATTGGCTAAAAGTTTTTCTCTAGGATATGGTGATCAAATTCAGTCTTTAATTGTCTTTTTCTTATTTTTAAACTCAAGAGTTTTGTTTAAATTGTCAGGATGGAACTGTTGTGTGCCTTGTTTACTCATCATTTTCCTTCTAATTTTCAGGTTTTTTAAAAAAAATAACCAGTCAACTAATCTTATAAAACAGATATTTGATAGCCATTTCACAATCAACAAGAGGCCACTAGATGGTGAAGTGGATAGAACTCTGGACGTGGAGTCAGGAACAGCTGAGTTCAAATCCATCCTCATATACTTAATAGGGGCAGCTATGCAGTGCAGTGGATAGAGCACCACTGCAGGAGTCAGGAGGACTTGAGTTCAAATCTCACCTTAGACACTTGACACTTACTAACTGTGTGACCCTGGGCAAGTCACTTAACCTCAACTGCCTCATCCTGGGTCATCTCCAGTCATCCTGAAGAATATCTGGTCACTGGAATCAGATGGCTGTGGAGGAGAAGTGAGGCTGGTGACCTGCACAGCCCTCCCTCACTCAAAACAAAGTCAAGTGCAAGTCATATCATTATTTCTCTGATGGCATGGTCTTTTTCGGGAATGACACAAACAGACACCATCAACAACCTGTTTCCTGTTAGATTAGATGAATGAAAATAAGATTAAGCTCTTATTATGAGCAAAGCTGGGTGCTAAAGCTGAGGCTTTAAATAGAAAAGTAAGTGTCTGCTCTTAAGGAACTCATATTCTAATAAAAGGGGAAAAAATACCTAAGGAGTTTCAGTTGTAAATTAGAAGGAAAGGCCTAGTGGTCTTTAGTGCACAGATAAAAAGCAAATAGTAATGCATTTTCTTTGGTGCCATTGCCATCAAAATACATCCACTGATCCATTGGACAGCACTGAGGACTTTGGTGAGAACTTTGTTTTCATATTCTTCAAAAGCTGTGAGTGGTGAAGAGGTGAAGAACAAGCTTAAGACACCTAGTGTTGGTGGTATCAGGGATGGGGATCATTTCTCTGGATGGCTGAGGGACTCCAGAGGCAAGAAAGACTGTGGTCTGGGCGGCCTTTGCTATTTCCAAGACTCTTGGGCCTATCTGCCTAGGTGGCACTTACTATTGATGGTAGCTCGAATGAAAGCAGGAATTTCAGTTTTGTAGTGATGCTCAGTGCTCTCTAAATAAAAGAGTTTCTGACTTAGTTTTCTTTTCTTCAGGACACTATTCAGGAAGCATTCAACAATCAACAGAATTTCTATTTATTACTATGAAAATCATAAGTAATTGATAGAGAAATGCCATTTAAAACAATGAGAAAATATCAAATACTTGGGTATTAACTTACAATATCATTTTTACAGAAATTGAGGAAGAATCAATTAGAGTCAAAGTATATGGCTAGTCTGAGCTAATAAAGTAATGATGACATTACTCAACTTTAATATAGGCTTAATATAATATTAATTAAAAACCCATAGAATAGCTGATAGAAAAAGGCAAATTAAGTTAATTAACATGGAACACAAGGTCAAGAATTTCAAAGGAAAGTATAGAGGGAGAAAACTGAAAAGAGGGACTTCTATTACCATATCTCAAATTATACCTAAAGGAATAATTACTAGAACTATCAACAAAATAGATTTGCTAACCAGGAACTAGTTCCAAATGCAGGCAAACGACTAGATTAGTGTTTGGTAAATCCATGACAATAAAATAAAGGAGTAAGAATTAATTATTTAACAAAAACTGTTGGTAAAAATTGGATATCAGTATAGGTTTTAAAAATAAGCTTAGGATCCACAATTGGCCGTATGCCACAATAAATTCCAAATGGGTCAATTGGTCTAAGTACTTTTTAAATTGAAGATAATGGAATGCTATAAATTGAAACTGTGAATAGATAGACAATTCTTAAGCTATTCAAGTAGAAGTAATCCCAGGAAACAAAAACAGATGGTTTTCATAAATTAACTCTGGTACAGCAAAAAAAAAGTAACGCATTTCAAATAAAATTTAATTTTTAGAATGAAAAAATAGATTTGAGGTGAAAGATTATTTTCAGCAAACATTTATGACAGAATTCTGACCCCTCAAATCAACAAGGAATTGGCCCAAATTTATGAGATCCATTCTCCAACAGATAAAATGCCCCCCAAAATGTGAAGAGGCAGTTCTTAAAACAAGAAATACAAATTCCATTTGAAACTATAACATCTACTGAAATAATATTATAAACATATAGTTTCTTGCTTTAATTTTCATAATGTACTTTGCACTTTTGCTTTTAACAGTTTTACTATTAATTAGCCTTGTGAGGAAAGTAATTCTTTTCTCTTCAGGGTATGTATGTACCTATGTACCTAACACCTATATCGCAATTTTGTAAAGGCTACTGCTGGTAATGTTTATTGTTTGACCCTGTAAGAAACCATGCTAGGTAGATACTGTTGCTTTTAATCCAGTGAATAAATGTGTTACGTGACATTAGAAGCAACACGTTAGAAACACACTGGACCTATATGAAGACAACATGAGTTTGAGTCAGAGTTCTGCCACTTATTTTAGGTGCATAACTCTAAGTCTCAATTTCCTTACTGGAAAAATCAAGTCAACATATAATTTTTGAGTGCCTACTATTTGCAAAGCACTGTGAAAGTTGCTGAAGATGTAAAGATAAAATTTAAAGTCCCAGTCCTCAAAGAGCTTACATTCTACTATTCTATTCTATTAATATACACAATTAATACAAGGAAGCTTGAGGAGGGAGAAACCACCAACAATGGGAAACTTGAAGAAGACTCCACAGAGTAAGTAGCACTGGGACTGAGCTATGAAGAAAAATGGAGTCTGAGAAGCAGTGATGAAGAGAGAATTCATTCCAGGAATGGGGTAAGGCTTGTGCAAATACATTAAAGCATAAAATGGAAAGCTGAATTCAAGGAACAGCTAGCAGTTCTATTTCTTAGGATTTTAAAGCATATGAAGGAGAATAATGAGAAATATAACTGGAGAGGTAGGTTGATACCAGATTGGAGACCTTTAAGAACCAGTCTAAGGAGTCTGCATTTATTCTAAAGAATATAGGTAATACTGAAAGCTACTGAGCAGGGCAGCAACATGATGGGGTTGATGGTATACTGGTTATCTATAGTGCAGGTTTTTATAAAGAAACTGCCTTCAAAAACATATAAATGATGGTAACTGCTGCTACCAGTATTTATTATTTCTTCCCTAAAACCCTAACTTCACAGTTCTGGTAATCTTTTTTAAGATTTAGTGCAATGAAAACACTAATTCTTCTTAATGATTTCTTATATATAAACCTTAAAACTGGCGACAATTGTGCTTTTACCAAAATTACAATGTTGATATATCTTTTAGAGCTTTGCCACTTGCAGAGAATTTAAAATTCTTTTATAGGGGGGGGTCAACATTTTGCTTATATAATAATAACATCCTTGTCTTTTTGACTCACAATGGCCTATATGGGGCAGCTAGGTGGTGCAGTGGATAGAGCACCAGTGCAGGAGTCAGGAGGACCTCAGTTCAAATCTCACCTCAGACACTTGGCACTCACTAGCTGTGGGATCTTGGGCAAATCACTTCACCTCAACTGCCTCATCCTGGGTCATCTCCAGTCATCCTGATGAATATCTGGTCACTGGATTCAGATGGCTCTGGAGAAGAAGTGAGGCTGGTGACCTGAACAGCCTTCCCTCACTCAAAACAAAGTCAAATGCAAGTCATGCTATTATTTCTCTGATGGCATGATCTTCTTGGGCAACACAGGACGAACACACACAATGCCCTATGTATAAAATCTAGATTACAAAACTGTAACACAGAGCTAGAAGGGACCTGAGAGGTAAAATCTCTCATTTTATAGATGAAGAAACCAAAGCTTAAAGAGATTAATTTACAAAAGGTCATTCAGCAAGTAGCAGGGCTGGCCTTTGAATCTAGGTCCTCGGATAAAAACTCCAGGGCTCTTTGCATTATAAGAGATGCTATTCAGGAAATGTAAACTCAGAAAAAGAGATGGGCTGATCATGTAGAAAAAGCAAGGGATTACAGATGTACAGCTTAAGTGCTGTACTAGTAGTCCTTATAATGTAAGTAAAAATACCTGAAACAAGGGTTCTTAACATTTTGTGTGTGTGTGAGTGAGACTCTTGGCCATCTGGTGATGCCTATAATGGTCTTCTCAGGATAATGTTTCTAAATACATAAAATAAAACTCATATGATTACAAAGTAAATTGTTTGCACTGAAATACAGTTATCAAAATGTAGTTGTTGGTTTTTTAATCACATACCTGAGGTTAAGAACCTTTGACTTAAGGGGAGGAGCCAAGATGGTGGAGTAGAAAGATTCACATATGCTAGCTCCTAACACACAGCCCATAAAATACCTGTAAAGAAGAACTCACAACAAATTCTGGAGTAGTGGAAGCCATACAATAATGGAGTGGAGGATATTTCTGTTCCAGAGAGACCTGAAAAACTGACACCAAAGGTCCGTCACGCACCGGACCCAGAGCAGAGCCCAGCCCTGCCTTGGCCGCACAGCACCGAGAGGAGCAGATTTGAGCAGGCTTCAGGGACAAAATCTCCAGTGGCCGTGCAGGTCCCTCCACCCACAGACTCCAAAGGTCAGTGAGAGAGCCTGTTTGGCTGGCTGAGAGGGGAGCAGGGTATCCCCATAACTCAGGCCCCCTTAGGAGGCAGCAGCAGAGGCAGCAAAGGACAGAGACTCCCAAAGCAGACAGGCGCTTGGATCCATTGTTGAAGGTCTCTGAAAAAAAAACCCCTGAGGGAACAGAGTCCCATGTGGTGGCCCTGCCCCAACCTGAGCACCTGAATTTAATCTCACACTGAATAGCAACCCCACCCCGCAAAAGCCCTGAGGTGAGGAAGCAGCATTTGAATCTCAGACCCCAAACACTAGCTGGGTGGATCTGGAGGCAAGGTGGGGGTGGAGAGGAATCTTGGAAGTCAAGTAACTGGCTGGGAAAATGCCCAGAAAAGGGAAAAAAATAAGACCATAGAAGGTTACTTTCTTGGTGAACAGATATCTCCTCCCTTCCTTTCTGATGAGGAAGAACAATGCTTACCATCAGGGAAAGACACAGAAGTCAAGGCTTCTGTATCCCAAACATCCAAAATAAATATTCAGTGGGCTCAGGCCATGGAAGAGCTCAAAAAGGATTTTGAAAAGCAAGTTAGACAGGTGGAGGAAAAACTGGGAAGAGAAATGAGAGAGATGCAAGAAAAGCATGAAAAGTGGGTCAACAACTTGCTAAAGGAGACCAAAAAAAATTCTGAAAAAAACAAGACCTTGAAAAATAGGCTAACTCAATTGGCAAAAGAGGTTCAAAAAGCCAATGAGGAGAAGAATGCTTTCAAAAGCAGAATTAGCCAAATGGAAAAGGAGGTTCAAAAGCTCACTGAAGAAAATAGTTCTTCAAAATTAGAATGGAACAGATGGAGGCTAATGACTTTCTGAGAAACCAAGAAATCACCAAACAAAACCAAAAGAATGAAAAAATGGAAGAGAATGTGAAATATCTCATTAGAAAAACAACTGACCTGGAAAACAGATCCAGGAGAGACAATTTAAAAATTATGGGACTACCTAAAGTCATGATCAAAAAAAGAGCTTAGACAAGAACCTTTGACTTAAAGGAGGCCTTCCCAGCACATTGGGTAGATTCTCAGTGGAGGATCTGTGGAAGAATATAAATCAGTCAGACAGGATGATGGGGTTTGCAGTAAATTGTGATCAGTTTTTAATTCAATGATATCTCCACAGAAGTATATGATTTCAAGGGCAAAAGAGAATCCTCAAATAACCTTGCTCTGATTGTAGTTTTGGTCTCATAGCTTTAGTCACGGAGATACAATTCTTATCAAGCTCAAAAGTGGGTGGGGAAGTAGTTAAAGAAACTTTCCTCTTCCCATATCCCCAAGTCTCGGTCCTTAAAGCCATGTGTGATTTCATGCATGACTTTGACACATACCAATAGTTGAGAAAAGTCGTTCCTGTGTAAACAACGTTCAGGGCTCTTGAAGGAGCGTCACTCTTCAGGAGAGTAAATTATCTAGGACTATTAAATATTAGTAAACCCAGGGCCCCAAATCTGCCAGGATCTTAACTATTTTGTAGTACAAGCCATTTAGTGCCTCACAACACACGGTCCAGGCTGTTTTGGGCACGTTGTGCCTCTCACATAGTAAGCACTTAATAACGCTCATTGCTTAGATGACTACCCAAGAAATCATCGCTTCAATGCATTGTTTCCTATTCATCCCAAAGTGAATTTATGGAGAAAAAACCCGTATTACTTACAAGTACCGGTTTACTTACGGGCTTGTTTACTGTTTGCTGTAAGAGTTCCCCCCTCCCCCTCAAAAGCATGTCAGCTTTGAGACTTACAGGGGAAAGTTTAAAAGAAAAAACAGTAAACTTTTCTACGACTTTGCGGTCGCACACTTTAAAGAGAGACAGGGGTCGAGAGCATTAATACCAGGTTTTTCAGAACGGACGCCACAAGCCGAAAGGAAGCCTTCTGGAGGGGGGCGGGATTATTCAAATAAGCCCTTCACAAACTCCACAAGAGCAGCGACTATTCTTAGCACTCGTCGGGGGCTGGGGATCCTTGACCTCCGGCTTCGCCTCGCTAGAGGACAAGCGGGTCAGCCCTCTTGGTTGCTAAGCAACAGCGGGCTGTCTGCCACTCTTAGACGAATTGCGCTCGGTTCCCCCGCGCTTCCGCCCCAGGAGTCCGCCGGCCGCGCGCTCTAAACGCTCGCTCTGCAGCCCGCCGGCCGTTCCGGGAATGGGCGGAAATGCGTCACTGCGGTGCGCTCACTTCCGGGCAGGGAGCGCGCGGGTTGATTCGTTCTCCTCGGCCGCTCCAGCCTGCTGCACGGAAATGGCGGGTAAGTTCCCGGGAAAAGTTTGCCTAGGGGGAAAGGGGGCGGGGAGGCCCTGGGGACGGGATGCCGAGGTGGCGGCGGCGGAGACCCCAGCCGGCCCGGGGCGGGAGGAAGAGGGGTGGTCACAGCGTCCTGTGCGCCCTGCCGCCGGAGGGCAAGCTCCGGACTCTAGCTCTCGCTCCCTTGCCCGTCTCTCCTTTTCGTCCTCCAGTCCCGGTCCAGACCTCGGCGCCATCGGGGCCGTTCGTGCCCGGGGCAGCCGGAGTGCGGAGGCCATGGTTTTGGCCGGGAGGCTCTCTCCTCCGCCCGACCCCTTCGGCGTTTCTGGCCCGGCGTTCCTCTTTCCCCTCCCCCTCCCCCTTCCTCGGTCGTTCGGTCGCGAGCGCCCCTCCTCCCGCCGGCTGACAGCGACGCCTCCCAGGCCGAGGGCCCCGCCCAGCCTCTCTTCCCGCGGTTTGGGACCGCCCGCCCCGCGCTGTCGGACCCGCTTCTGGGCACCTCTCACCTGGAGGCCGCTTGAGTTTAGGGTCTCTCAGCTCCGCTCGGCTTTAGGTCGGGAAGCGGGAGGTTGTACACCTCCCAAACCCTGGACTTCCTTTTAGGGTGCAAGTGCGGGGGAGGGGAAGCTGCCCCCAAGCATGTCACGTTGTATTGACCCTACTTTGCCTTCTCCAGCCACCGCGCTGGGTGATAGTCTACCTCGGTTTGGCTTTATCTCTGTGGTGGACGTTTTCAGACCGTTATAACAAGTGTAGGTACCGGTCTCCCGTGTAGAGTAAAAGTACCTCGTGGGCTGAAACTTCTTTCAGAAACATTAACGTTGCGTTAATGTCTACCTTTATCCGTCTTCCACAAGCAAGTTCTTAATGCCTAGTTGATGTTTTAGAGTTTTATGAAACACTAGACCCCTAAGTTCATTTTTTAATCATACTAAATTCTTTTAAAAATTACTGGAGTTTTTTGTTTGTTTTTTTTTTTTTTACTGTAATTTGAGTTATAGTATTCCTGGGTCTCCTTCCTTACTATTTCTTCTTATTATTTCCCATGAGATTCTTGACGTATTGTTCCTCCATATGAATTTGTTATTTTGTATGCTTCTATACAGTAATCATTTGGTACAACTTTAAATAAGCACATTAGGCAGCTAGGTGGTGCAGTGAATAGAGCACGAGTGCAGGAGTCAGGAGGATCTGAGTTCAAATCTCACCTCAGACACTTGACACTCACTAGCTATGTGACCTTGGACAAGTCACTTAACCCCAATTTCCTCATTCTGGGGTTATCTCCAGTCATCCTGATGAATATCTGGTCACTCGATTCAGATGGCTCTGGAAGAGAAGTGAGGCTGGTGACCTGCACAGCCCTCCCTCACTGAAAACAAAGTCAGGTCCAAGTCATGTCATCATTTCTCTGATGGCATGGTCTTCTTCCCAACGAAGAATGAACACACACAAATAAGCAAATTAAGTTAGACTGATATTATATTTATTAGCCCATTCTGATAACAAGCATTAATATATTTCCAGTTATTTAGGTGTGTTTTGATTTGTGTATCTTGGTAGACAAATTCCCAGATAGTTTATGCTTTCTGTAGTAATTTTGAATGCCATTTCTTTTTTCAATCTCTTCTTGGTGGGTGTTGATAATATATATATAGATTCTGATTGTTTATGCAGGCTTATTTTATATGCTGGAAATTTGCTGATGTTGTTGTTTCGATAATTTTTATTGACTTTTAAAATCTTAATTTATGTATTTTTAGTTTTCAGCATTCCCTTCTATAAGTTTTAAGTTTTCTACCCTCCCTCCCCAAGATGGCCTGCAATCCAATATAGGCTCTACATATACATTGCTATTAAACATATTTTCATGACATATAGTCATGTTGTATAGAAGAATGGGAGGAACCATGAGAAAGAAAATTCAAAACAAAACAAATTAGTCTGCTTTGCTCTACATTCAGACTCCATAGTTTTTTCTCTGGATGTGGATGGCATTTTCCATCATGAGTCCCTTGGAATTGTTTTAGGTCCTTGCATTGCTGAGAAGGGCTAAGTTTGTCAAAATCAGTCATCACACAATGTGTCTGTTACCGTGTATAATGTTCTCCTGGTTCTGCTTCCTTCACTCAGCATCAGTTCATATAAGTCTCTCCAGGGTTTTCTGAAGTTCACCTGTTCAGCATTTCTTACAGTACAATAGTATTCCATTACAATCATATACCACAACTTGCTCAGCCATTCCCCAATTGATGGGCATCCCCTCAGTTTCTAGTTCCTGGCCACCACAAAGAGAGCTGCTGTAAATATTTTTGTGCATGTGGATCCTTTCCCCATTTTTATGGTCTCTTTGGGTTACAGCACTATAAGTGGTATCAAACAAAAGGTATGCACATTTTTATGGCCCTTTGGGTCTAGTTCTAAATTGCTCTCCAGAATGGTTTTGTCAGCTCAAGTTCCACCAGCAATGAATTAGTGTTCCAATTGTCCACATCTTCTCCAACACTTATCGTTTTCCTTTTTTTGTCCTGTTAGCCAATCTGATGGGTGTGATGTGGTACTTCAGACTTATTTTGATTTGCATCTCTCTAATCGATAGTGATTTAGAGCATTTTTTCATATGACTATAGATAGCTTTAATTTCTTCTGAAAACTGCCTGTTCATATCCTTTGACCATTCATCAGTTGGGGAGTGACTTGGATTGTTGTAAATTTGCCTCAGTTCTCTATTTAGAAATGAGACCTTTATCAGAGATTTTTATTGACTTTTGAAAAGTAGACCATATCATCTGCAAAAAGTAATAGTTTTATTTCCTTGTTGCCTGTGCTTATTCCCTCAACTTCCAGCATTATGTCAAATAATAGTGGTCCTACTGGATACCCTCACTTCTATTATTCCCTTTTGGTCTCCTTTACATGTAATTCTGGCTTTTGATAATGCTCAACCATACTAAGGAAAAATCCATTTATTACTATACTTTTTAGCATATTTGTGTATGTGTGTGTGTTAACAGAAAAAAAGGGATTATATTTTGTGTAGTCCAACCTTTCCTTTTATTTATTTACTTTTGGTGAATGAGTTAAGACCTTTAAGAGATTTACTTATGAGAGGACTTCAAATCTGTGAAATTTATGTTTTATAGGCTTTTTTACCACCATACACAATCAACTAAGAGACTATGTGTGCATAATCACCTTTCTAGCCCTCCTTAAAAATTTAAAATTTTTCCCTGAATAATTCTGTACCCTTCTTCAATTTACTTTTAAAAGCTACATTAGAGACTTCTATAAACTGATCCTTGCATATTCAAACAATTAAACTAAAGACCTAAAGACCTGATGGTCAGTTCTTTATTTGCTGGTCAGCATTGACTTTACCTACTTTAAATTGCTTCTTAATATTTCTTCTGGCTTCTCCAGCTAAGGGATGTGAGGCTATTAGATCTGTCAATGCAAAGTGATCTCTCAGGTCACCTCTATCTCTTAAACTCTTTGAATTAAAATATCCTTATAAATAAATATTAAAATTGGGCTGGGATTCTTATTCTTCTGTCTTCCCCATACTACTTTCCCTAAAAATTAGAAGAACCAGTGGAATTCTGTGATCCCAGATTACTTTTGGTTATATAAGCATTTATCATTATGGCCTTTTAAACCCCATACCAGAAAGGAAATCTTAGATGCACTATCAACCTTTTTTAACTCACAAGTACTTTTTTTCCTTATCTTTTTCTTTTAGCACCTTTATTATAAGAGGAGAAATTTTAGATAACCTGAATTCTACTCTCCCTTGTAACTGGCCTTTAGTAAATGGATGATCTTAAGAGATTAGTGGTGGTTGCTGAGAGTAAGAGTGGAATAGGATTAATGTTTACTTAATTAGAGCATTAGCCTTGCAGTGAGGAACACCTTAACTTGAGTCATTCCACAGTCACTTTTTGTAAGGGACTGTGACCCTGGGCAAGTCATTTAACCTCTCCTCAGTTTCCATATCTGCAAAATAGGGGTAATAATAATAATATTTATTACACTGGGCTATTGTGTAGATCTAATGATGTCATATGTGTTAAAGTGCTTTGCAAACCTTAAAGTGCTGTTTAGTTAGCTTTTATTTCTTCATTTCCCTAAATGGAGAAAATTATTGGGAAAAATAAAGTGTAGAATTAAATCCATGTAATAGTTTGCCCTAGATAATTAACATTTTATATTAAGTAAAATAAAAATAAACTCAAGCATTGAACAATTTTTTAAAAGATACAGCCGTACCTCTTAATCTGTGATCACTTTCTATACATTTTGAGTCTAGAAACTATTGTAGACATTAAATTCCTATAAATTTTTGACATGTCTTTTATCAGACACTTATTATTTTCCTTCATATGTGGTGTTATATTTGGAAATTTGTATTTATTTCTTGAATTAGGAAGTACTTCTTTTGATATGATAACTATGAAAAAGGAAACTTTTTTACACAGTAGGGATTACTGTACAAAGTTCTAGGCTCTTTTTCTTTTTGTGTGGAAACTTTTCTTAAATCTTTCATGACTAAAAATTTTGCTGAAAAAAGTTCAGTAGACATTGATCTTCTTAGTAATATGTAGAAAGCATTATGTTAATAAGCATTGAAAGAAATAAAATGTTTTGATAAGAAATAGTAACATACAAAAATTGCATTGCTGTTATAGTACTCTTATTTAATTGAATCCTGGGAAAGAATTACCAGGAAAACTGCAAAGAAGTCTGAAAGAAATTAGGTTTAACATTCCTACATAGAAAGACAATATTTGTAACTCTTAAAACTTTTCAGTATCTGGGTAGTTGGTAGGACCACACACACACACGCACACACATGTACACGCGTGTGCGTGCACACACACACATGCACACACACAGAGGCAGAGAGCACAGAGTGAATTGAATAGGGTGGGACCATATCTTAAAAGAAATTAAGGTAAACGGTGAGAGAGAAATGTAGTGGGAGGAGAGAGGGTGAAATGGAATGGGGTAAATTATTTCTCATTCAAGAGGCAAGCAGGAGACTTTAGTGGAGGGAAAAAGAGGAGAGCTGAGAAAAAAACCATGAAGTTTACCCTCATCACATTCGACTAAAGGAAGGAATAAAATGCACACTCGTTTTGGTATGAAAACCGATCTTACAATACAGGAAAGTAGGGGAGAAGGAGATAAGCAGGGTGGGGGTGGATGATGGGAGGGAGGGCAATGGGAGGAGGGAGCAATTTGAAGTCAACACTTGGGGAGGGACAGGATCAAAAGACAGAATAGAAACAATGGGGAGCAGGATAGGATGGAGGGAAATAGTCTTACACAACACGACTATTGTCGAAGTCATTTGCAAAACTACACAGATATGGCCTATATTGAATTGCCTGCCTTCCCAAAGGGAATGGGTGGGGAGGGAGGGATGGGGAGAATTTGGAACTCAAAGTTTTAGGAACAACTGTTTAGTATTGTTCTTGCTCCTAGGAAATAAGAAATACAGTTAATGGGGAATAGAAAGTCATCTGGCCCTAAAGGACAAAAGAGAAGATGGGGAGAAGAGAAGGGAGGGATGATGGAAGAGAGGGCAGATTGGTGATAGGGAAAATTAGAATGCTCAGTGTATTGGGGTGGGGGGAGGGGATAAATGGGGAGAAAATTTGGAACCCCAAATTTTGTGAAAATGAATGTAAAAAGTCAAATAAATTTATATATAAAAAAAGAAATTAGGTTTAAACTAACATCTTAGACTAAATTCCACAATAAATTCAAAATAGCTAAAACCCCAGAGTATTAGAGATAAAAAAAAATAGGAGTGAATCTGATTATATATATTTGGCTATAATGAATAGAGAGTGATAAATTCTTAACTGCACCAAGACTTTTGGGACGTACTCTGTATATAGGCAAGTCAAAGAAATATATAAAACCAAAAGCCATCCTCCAGGAGAGAAATGGTCAAAGGATATGAACAGTTTTCAAAAGAATTGTAAATAACATACAACCTTACAGAAGAATGCTCCAAATTACTAATTATAAGAAATGCAAATTATAACTTTGAGGTTTTACCTCATAACCAGCAAACTGGCAAAGCTACCAGAAACAGAAGTAGTCACTTTTAGTGGGGTTATAGAAATGAAAGGGCATGCTGATGAATGTATTATTGGTGGCTTTGTGAATTGGGTCCAACCATTCTGAAAAGCAATTTGAAAAGTAACTGATATGTCTGTGCCCTTTGACGTAAATTACCATTGCTAGGAATATGTTCTGAGGAGGAAATTGATAAAAAGAAAGGTCCCATAATATACAGAAGTGTAATAGCACTCCTTGTGGTCACAGAGAACTGGAAAGTGATTATGCCAGTTGATTGGAGAATATCTTAAATAAATTGGTACATGAGCGTAGTACAATAGGCATGATGAATGCAGACAGACAAGGAAAGACTTTTATGAACTGATGCAAATGAATAAGCAGAACCAGAAAAACAGTATACATACACACACTGTATACATGTATACACACACTGTATACAATGTATACATACACAATCACTATAATAATGTAAGTGAAAGAACAAGAAAATAAAACTGAATTCTTCAAAATCATACTGATCAAGCTTGGCTTCAGAGACATAGATGATACCTCTTTCACCTTACTGTTTTGTGCAGAAGTCGGGGAAAGGTGGGTATGGAACACTGCATATGACATTAGACTTGATATATTGGTTAGTTTCATAGAATGGTTTCCTCCTTTTCTATTTATAGTGAGGGATGGTTCTCTGGGAAGGTGTAAGGAAAGAACTATAGAGGAAATATAGGTCGTATAAATAACAAAAGATCTCAGTACAGTCTTTTTTAAAAAACAAAATACTGTATAATTATATTAAAAAATTTTAAAAACAAAGTGTTATGTGAGAAGCAGCATAGTACAGTAGAGTGTTGGAATTGTAGTTAGAGGCCCCTTCTGCCCACAAATTTTTTTTCCATTTTTTAGGCCCTCTAAAATAATTCTCCATTGCCCCTCTCTTTACTTAGAGGTAACCATAGGTTCTAGAATGTAGTATCCTTTAGGGAAGGAGTGTTTTTACTTTTGTAAATAGCATTTGGGAAATTGAACAGTGTGTCCAGTAACTTCAGGCTCTTCCCTAAAACAAAACCAGTCTTTTTTAATATCAATATATTTTTTATTAATTAATTTTATTTATTTTCAGTATTCTATAATAACTTATCATATAACTTAGGTTATTATTTTCCCCTCCCTCTTCCCTACTTTCCCCCTCCTTCCCCAAGACAGCATATAATTTTGTACAGGTTCTATGCATACATTCCTATTAAATACATTTTCATTATAGTCATGCTGTGTTGAAGAATTAAAATGAGTGGGAGAAATCATCTAACAAACCAAAACACAACACACACACACACAAATGATCTGCTACAGTCTGTGATTGAATTCCATAGTTCTTTCTCTGGATGTGGAAGGCATTTTGCCTCAGAAGACCATAGGAAATTGTTTTTTAAGTCCTTGCATTGCAATGAAGTTCCAAGTCTACCAGAAAAAACTCTCACACACTGTGGTCATTGCTGTGCACAAAGTTCTCCTGGTTCTGCTCCTTTCACTCAGTGTCAGTTTATATAGTCTTGCCAGGCCTCTCTGAAGTCTTCCTGTTCATCATTTCTTATAGCACAATAGTATTCCATTACATTCATATGCCATAATTTATTAAGCCATTCCCCAATTAATAGGCATCCCCTTGATTTCCAGTTTTTGGCCACCACAAAGAGTGCTGCTTTAAATATTTTTGTACATGTGGGACCTTTCCCCATTTTTATGATCTCTTGGGGATACAGTCCTAGAAGTGCTATTGCTGGGTCAAAGGATATGCATATTTTTGTAGCCCTTTGGGCAGTTCCAAATTGCTCTCCAGAATGGTTGGATCAGCTCACAGTTCCACCAACAGTACATTAGTGTTCCAGCTGTCCTACATCCTCTCCAACATTTATCATCTTCTTGTTCTGTCATGTTTGCCAGTCTGGTAGGTGTGATATGGTACCTCAGAGTTGTTTTGATTTGCATCTCTCTAATCAAAAGTGATTTAGAGCATTTTTTCATATGACTAGATATCTTGGATTTCTTCCTCTGAAAATTGCCTGTTCATATCCTTTGACCATTTCTCAATTGGGGAATGACTTGTATTTTTGTACATTTGATTCAGTTCTCTATATATTCTAGAAATGAGGCCTTTATCCCCAAGATTAGCTGTAAAAATTCTTTCCCAGTTTTCTACATCCCTCCAAACTTTGGTTGCATTGGGTAATACCAATATTTTTTAAGATGCTGCCCCTTGACTAAGAATTGTAATACCACATTATGCAGATTTAAAATTTTAGGTCATGTTAAAGTGTGATTGAGTGATAAGATAAATGTAAATAGGCTATTGCACCTTAGCAACAATGAATTGGGCATTAAATGTGTAATAAAACATGTCACCAAAGATATTTTATTGGAACGATAGAACTTGTTGTATAGGAAGAACAAGAAATAGTAGCCCACCTGCTACACTGTTGCCTACATAATCTTAAGAGATTGATGCCCAGTGGAGAATTTATGTGAGGACATGTTCATTTATGTAAGGGTATGGAAGTATTAGTGGGTTTCAGAATATACTTTTAGAAGACTTACCTGTATTGAAACCATAGGTTCTATGATATGTCAACTCTTGAGAAAGAAATAAGAACAGAAACTTATATTCAAGTGTTTTCTTCATTTAAAAAGAAAAGCAAAGTTATTCCCAGATGTTTACTAAAATCAGAACATATTTAGTTTTATACTTTCTGACTCCACATCTACAGTATTACATCTTGAAGTGTTATAAGTTCCTTAATAATCAGTGGTTTGATTTTGTTTTTAATACGATACTAGTGTGGTGTGTTACATATTTTGTACAACAAATGTTTAATGTTTAAATCAAAATTAATACTTTATAGAATGTTTTCACACCACTCCCCTCAATTATTTTCAATTTGGTCTGAAATCAAAAGGATACCTCCTCCCTGATTGAACTGAAAATTCATTTAATCTAGTTATCACTGAGTATTTCCATTAATTAAGGTTTTAGATAATATTGTATTTAGTATATCATCTAATGTTTTGATTCTATTTTCTTTTCTTTTTTTTTTGTCCTCTAATTTAATATTTATTGCTTTTTCCATCATAATGATAGTTAAAATTTACAACTGCTCTAAGATTGGCAAAGCACCTTCCATTTCTTATTTAATTTGGTACTCATAATTACCATGTGAAGTTGATGTTATTCTTAGATCCATTTTATAGATGAGGAAACAGAAGTTACGTAATTTGCTCAGGACCTCACAGTTAGTAATTTTTTTTTTATATATATTTTATTTTTTTTAATGTTTTACAATCATTTCCTTAAAGTTAAGATTTTATCCCCCCCACCCTTCCCCCAATACCCCCCTCCCTCCCCATGACAGCATACAATTCTGTTTAGGTTCTACATATACTTTCCTATTGAGCACATTTTCACTATATTCATGCTATGTAGTCGAACTAAAATAAATGGAAGAAATCATATAACAAGTCAACACATAATACACTGAAACCCACCCACACACAAACATGATCTGCTACATTCTGCAAGTGACTTCCACATTTCTTTCTCTGAGTGTGGAAGGCATTTTGCCTTAAAAGACCGACATTAGGATTTTTTTTTTTTTTCTCAGTAAGTTCTTGTGTTATTACAAAGTTCCAAGTCTACCAGAAAAAACTCTCGCACACTGTGGTCGTTGCTGTGCACAAAGTTCTCCTGGTTCTGCTCCTTTCACTCAGCATCAGGTCATATAAGTCCTTCCAGGCCTCGCTGAAGTCTTCTTGTTCATCATTTCTTATGGCACAATAGTACTCCATTACATTCATATACCATAATTTATTCAGCCATTCCCCAATTGATGGGCATCCCCTTGACTTCCAGTTTTTGGCTACCACAAAGTGCTGCTATAAATATTTTTGTACACGTGGGACCCTTTCCCGTTTTTATAATCTCTTGGGGATACAATCCTAGTAGCGATATTTCTGGGTCAAAAGGTATGCACATTTTTGTAGCCCTTTGGGCATAGTTCCAAACCGTTCTCCAGAAGGGTTGGATGATCTCACAGCTCCACCAACAATGAATTAGTGTTCCAACTCTCCCACATCCTCTCCAGCATTTATCATTTTCTTGTTCTGTCATGTTTGCCAATCTTACAGGTGTGATGTGGTACCTCAGAGTTGTTTTGATTTGCATCTCTCTAATCAATAGTGATTTAGAGCACTTTTTCATATGATTATAGATATTTTTGATTTCTTCCTCTGAAAATTGCTTGTTCATATCCTTTGACCATTTATCAATTGGGGAATGACTTGGATGGTTATATATTTGAGTCAGTTCTCTATATATTCTAGAAATGAGGCCTTTATCCCCGAGCTTAGCTGTGAAAATTTTTTCCCAATTTACGACATCCCTCCGAATTTTGGTTGCATTGGGTTTGGTTGTGCAAAAACTTTTCAGTTTAAAGTAATCAAAATTATCCATCTTGCATTTCATAATGCTTTCTATCGTTTCTTTAGAAAAAAATTCTTCCCCTCTCCATAAATCTGATAAATACACTATGCCTTGCTTCTCCAGTTTATTCATGGTATCAATCTTTATACCTAAATCATGTACCCATTTGGACTTTATTCTTGTGTACGGTGTCAGGCATGGGTCTATGCCTAATTTCCGCCACACAGTTAACCAGTTTTCCCAGCAATTTTTGTCGAACAATGAGTTCTTATCCCAGAAGCTGGGATCTTTGGGTTTATCAAACAGGAGGTTGCTATATTCCTTGCCAGCTGTGTCTTGAGTGCCAAGCCTATTCCATTTGTCTACCCCTCTGTTTCTTAGCCAATACCAAGTGGTTTTGATTATTGCTGCTTTATAATACAATTTGAGGTCTGGTAGCGCTAGGCCACCTTCCCAAGCATTTCTTTTCATTAGTCCCTTTGATATTCTGGACCTTTTCTTTTTCCAAATGAATTTTGATATTATTTTATCCAGCTCTAGAAAATAATTACCTGATAGTTTAATTGGTATGGCACTAAATAAGTAGATTAATTTAGGTAGAATTGTCATTTTTATTATATTAGCTCGGCCTACCCATGAACAACTGATGTTTTTCCACTTACTTAAATCTGACTTTATTTGTGCAAAAAGTGTCTTGTAATTGTGTTCATATATTCCCTGGGTTTGTTTTGGCAAGTAAACTCCTAAGTATTTTATAGTGTCTACTCTAGCTTTAAATGGGATTTCTCTTTCTATCTCTTGGTGTTGGACTTTGTTGTTAATATATAGGAATGCAGAAGATTTGTGTGGGTTTATTTTGTAACCTGCAACTTTGCAAAAGTTGTTTATTATTTCAAGTAGCTTTTTACTTGAATCTCTGGGATTCTCTAAATATATCATCATATCATCTGCAAAGAGTGATAACTTAGTTTCTTCTTTGGCTATTTTTATTCCTTCAATTTCTTTATCTTGTCTAATTGCTACCGCTAACATTTCTAGTACCATATTGAATAATAATGGTGATAATGGGCATCCTTGTTTCACCCCTGACCTTATTGGAAATGCCTCTAGCTTATCTCCATTGCAT
Organism: Bettongia penicillata ogilbyi; assembly: GCA_023548195.1. NCBI lineage: Eukaryota > Metazoa > Chordata > Mammalia > Diprotodontia > Potoroidae > Bettongia > Bettongia penicillata. The sequence continues at coordinate 5,235,532 of JAJHZJ010000174.1, forward strand.
ATAATGCTTGCTGAAGGTTTTAGGTAGATACTGCTTATTATTTTATGGAAAGTTCCCTTTATTCCTATGTTCTCCAGTGTTTTTAATAGGAATGGGTATTGTATTTTGTCAAAAGCTTTTTCTGCATCAATTGAGATAATCATGTGGTTTTTGTTGGTTTTGTTGTTGATATGATTGATAATGCTAATAGTTTTCCTAATATTGAACCAGCCCTGCATTCCTGGTATGAAACCTATCTGATCATAATGTATTATTCTCTTGATAAGATGCTGTATTCGTTTTGCTAAAATCTTGTTGAAAATTTTTGCATCTATATTCATTAGAGAAATTGGTCTATAATTTTCTTTTTCTGTTTTATCTCTTCCTGGCTTGGGTATCAAAACCATATTTGTATCATAGAAAGAATTTGGGAGTACTCCTTCTTCCCCAGTTTTCCCAAATAGTCTATATAGTATTGGAATTAACTGTTCTTTAAAGGTTTGATAGAATTCACTTGTGAATCCATCTGGTCCTGGAGATTTTTTCCTAGGGAGTTCATTGATGGCTTGTTCAATTTCTTTTTCTGAGATGGGGTTGTTTAAGTATTCAATTTCCTCTTCTGTTAATCTGGGCAATTTGTATTTTTTAAAATATTCATCCATCTCATTTAGATTATCGAATTTGTGGGCATAAAATTGGGCAAAATAATTTCTAATTATTGTTTTAATTTCCTCCTCATTGGAGGTGAGTTCACCCCTTTCATTTTTAATATTAGTAATATGAGTTTCTTCTTTCTTTTTTTAAATCAAATTGACCAAAGGTTTATCAATTTTATTAGTTTTTTCATAAAACCAACTATTGGTTTTATTTATTAATTCAATAGTTTTCTTAATTTCAATTTTATTAATCTCTCCTTTGGTTTTCAGTATTTCTAATTTGGTATTTTCTTGGGGATTTTCAATTTGTTCTTTTTCTAGCTGTTTCAGCTGCATACCCAAGTCATTGATCTCCTCTTTCTCTATTTTATTTATGTAGGCATTCAAAGATATAAAACTTCCCCTAAGAACTGCTTTTGCAGTATCCCATAAGATTTGGTAGGTTGTCTCATTATTTTCATTCTCTTGAATGAAGTTGTTGATTGTTTCTATGATTTCTTCTTTAACCCATTCCTTCTTTAGGATTAAATTACTTAGTTTCCAACTGATTTTTGCTTTATCTTTCCATGGCCTTTTATTACATATAATTTTTATTGCATTATGATCTGAGAAGGATGCACTGATTATCTCTGCCTTTCTACACTGGATTTTGAGATTTTTATGTCCTAGTACATGGTCAATTTTTGTAAATGTTCCATGTACTGCTGAGAAAAAGGTATATTCCTTTCTATTCCCATTCAATTTTCTCCAAAGATCTATCATATCTACCTTATCTAGAGTTTTATTTACCTCCTTAACTTCTTTCTTGTTTATTTTGAGGTTAGATTTATCAAGTTCAGAAAGAGGGAGGTTGAGGTCCCCCACTAGTATAGTTTTGCTGTCAATTTCTTCCTTCAACTCCCTCAGTCTCTCCTCTAAGAATCTGGATGCTATACCACTTGGAGCATACATGTTTAGTAATGATATTGCTTTATTGTCTGGTGCCTTTTAGCAGGATATAGTTTCCATCCTTATCCCTTTTGATTAGATCTATTTCTACTTTTGCTTTGTCTGAGATTAGGATTGCTACTCCTGCCTTTCTTACATCAGCTGAAGCACAATATATTTTGCTCCATCCTTTAACCTTTATCCTATGTGTATCCCCCTGTTTCAAATGTGTTTCTTGTAAGCAGCATATTGTTGGATTATGGCTTTTAATCCATTCTGCTATCCATCTCCGTTTTATGGAAGAATTCATTCCATTCACATTCACAGTTATGATTACAATCTGTGTATTTCCCTCTATCTTCTTTCCCACCATTTGTGCTTTTAGCTCTGCTGTCTCCCTTCCCCTCCTCACTAGTATTTTCCTTAGCACCACCTCCTCTTGCCGCCTTCCCCTCTTTCTTTTAGCCCCCCTCCCTTTTACTCCCCTTTACTCTTATTGCTTCTTCCCTCCCTTTTGCCTCCCTCCCCTTTCTTCCCCCTTCCCCTCCCACTGCTTATAGAGCTAGTTAGGATTTTCTACTTAAGTTTATTATTCCGTCCTTTAAACAAATCCGATGAGAGTACCTCTCACACAATGCTCATCTCCCTCCCCTCTTTCCCTCTACTATGATTTTGTACTTCTTTTTGTGATGTAATTTGCCATTTTCTGCTTCCTCCTTTTCACTCCTCCTATTACACTCCCTTCTCATACTTAAATCACATTTTTTATCATGATATCATTTACTTTATACCCGTTCCCCCTATGCTTATCCCTTTTATATTTCTTAATAGACGCACAGTTCTCAAGATAAACAGATATCATCTTCCCTTATAGGGAGGTGAACAACTTGCCCTCATTAAGTAGCAAGTTGTTCCCCCGCCCTCACTGTTTACCTTTTTATGATTCTCTTGAGACCTGCATTTGAAGATCGAATTGTGTATTAAGTTCTGGTGTTTTGGTCAGGAAACTCTGGAAATCCCTTACTTCGTTGAATGACTTTCTCCTTGCCTGAAATGTTATGTTGAACTTTGCTGGGTAGTTGATCCTTGGTTGCAGTCCCAGCTCCTTTGCCTTACGGAATATTGGGTTCCAATTCTTTCGATCTTTTAATGTAGAAGCTGCAAGGTCCTGTGTAATCCTGATAGTATCTCCTTGATATTTAAATTGTTTCTTTCTGGCTGCTTGTAATATTTTCTCCTTCACTTGATAGCTCTGGAATTTGGCAACTATATTTCTTGGGGTTTTGAGTTTGGGATCCCTTTCAGGAGGGGAACTGTGGATTCTTTCGATGACTGTTTTGCCCTCTGAATCTAGTACTTCTGGGCAGTTTTCCTTGATGATTTCCTGGAAGATATTGTCCAGGCTCTTTTCTCCATCCTGGGTTTCTGGCAGGCCAATAATTCTTAAGTTTTCTCTTCTGGATCTATTTTCCAGGTCAGTTGTTTTTCCAATTAGATATTTTACATTTTCTTCTATCTTTTCATTCTTTAGATTTTGTTTGACTGATTCTTGCTGTCTCATTGAGTCGTTAGTTTCTACTTGCCCAATTCTAATCTTCATCACATTGCTTTCTTCTGTTAACTTTTGTATCTCTTTTTCCATCTGCCCAATTTTTCCTTTTAAGAAGCTATTTTCTCCAGTTAATTTTTGTACTTCCTTTTCCATTTGGCCTTTCAGGAATTTATTTTCTCCAGTTAATTTTTGAACTTCTTTTTCCATTTGTTCAATTTTCCTTTTCAAGGAGATGTTCTCATCAGTGAATTCTTTCTTAATAATTTTAAAATCATTGGCCAGTTTATCTTCTATTTCCTTCTTCAGCTGTTCCAGGAGAGCTGCTTGTACTTGCGAGTAGTTCATAGTCCCTTCTGAAGTTTCAGATGGAAGTACAGTCTCAGCTGTGACCTCTTTGGGGCTTGTGTTTTGGTCCTTATCCCCATAGAAAGATTCTATGATTCTTTCGGCCCTCTTCTTTTTCCTGTTCATGATTTTGATTGAGTGTTTTGGCTTCTGGTTCTTTCAGTCAGAAGCTAGAGAACTTTTTGCTGAGCTGATGTGTGAAAAAGCTAAAAGCAGGTATTTGTTTGGTGTTTCCCTGATCAGCCCTGGGTTTAGCTTGTTAAGTGTGGGGAAGGAGTGGTCTGGTCCCAGGAGATTTCCTTAGCTGAATTGAGGCAAAGGCAAGCTCAGGGGCTGGTAATCCCAACTGCCCTATTGTCTTTCTGATTCCCCTGGACAGCTGAGGCACGCCTAGATGCTAATGCGTGTTCCCAACCCTCCTGGGTCTCCTCTCCTGGCGCTGAGGCTTGCCTGGGTCCTAGTGTGAATTTTCTCTGCCCTGGGTCCTCTGTCCTTCCGGTTTGCCTCTGCCACCGTATGAGGAATCCCCCTTAGCTATTTTCCTCGTCTCAGGTGTTATGAGACTATTGGTCTCCTTCTTCTAATTCTACTGATCTGGGATTTTTCTGGGGAGATATTTTATGGTTCTTTCACGGTCATCAAGGGGGAAGGAGAGAGCATTAGGTGATCACTCTGCCATCCTGGCTCCCGGAAGTTCAAGTAAGTGACTTACCGGAGTTTGATCTTCGGGCTGAAGGTCTCAGGAGCTGCTGCGCTGATATCTGGCGCTCCGCGGCTCTCACTGACTCCGTTTGGCTTGTCTCCCGCCTTGGGTGCCGCTCCTCTGGTTCCGCCCGCCACTCAGGTTTCTCAGATCTCTTCTGCTCCGCTGCGCTGGCCACGCTGCGCTGGCCACGCTGCGCTGTGCGCTGTGGGCTCACCCCCGCGGAACAGATCCTTCCCGTGGACCTTCCAGTCCCACCTGAGCTCCGAATCCGTCACCGTCTGTCTCCCACTCGATTCCGCACCTCCAAAATTTGGTCAGATTCTCCTTTCAGAGGTACCTGGAGGAGTTTTTCCAAGAGCTCAGGTGAGTTGCTGCTCTCACTCCTCCATCTTGGCTCCGCCCCTTCTATTTTCTTTAGTTTCTAATATATAGTCACCTTTGGCAAAACACATTATATAAGTTGCCATATCTACTAGTTCAAAACTACTGCTACTACTACTTTCTATGAAAGGAGATCCTGATAATAAATATCCACCAAATATTTGATGTACTACATGCAGGACACTGTCCTCAGTACACTGTACCACAACTACGAGTATGTGTGTTTAGAAATATCAAACTGGGGGGGCGGAGCCAAGATGGCGGAGTAGAAGGACACACGTTTATGAACTCCGAAACCACAGCCCATAGATTTAATGTAAAAAGAGACCCCCATAACTTCTGGACCACTGAAAGGTGTACAGAAACGGAGTGGAAGAGATTTCCGTTCCAGAGAGCCCTGGAGAGGCCGTCCCCAGGGTCCGTTGCGCCCCGGAAAGCGGACCCCACCCCAGCGCTGCCCTGGCCGCGGCCCCAGAGAAGCTGACCCGAGCAGGCTGCAGGGACGGAAGCTCCGGCAGCCGGGAAAGTCCCTCCGCCCACAGAAGCTACAGGTCAGTGAGAGAGACGGCTGGCTGGCCAAGGGTAGCGGGGTGTCTCCGTGACTCGGGCCCCCTCGGGAGGAAGCGGCGGTGGCAGAGACGGGGGCAGGAATTGGCGGAGGCAGAGGCGTGGGTGGCGGTGGAGGCAGCGGGCAGAGGCAGCAGTGGCTGCGGCCTGGGACTCCCCCAGCAGCAGGCAGGATTTTCATTACTGAAAGTCTCTGCATAAACAACCTGAGGGAGCTGAGCCTGGGAGATGGCCCTGCCCCACCCGCTGCGTTCCTGAAGGTCTCTGCATAAAGCCCCTGAGGGAGCTGAGCCTGGGAGGCGGCCCTGCCCCCACCCCAGCACCAGAACTAAAGCTCACATTGATTAGCAGGCGGGGCGTGGAAAGCCCATTTGAATCTCAGACCCCAAGCACTAGCTGGGCGGATCTAGGCGGGGGTGGACAGGAATCTCAGAAGTCAAGTAACTGGCTGGGAAAATGCCTAGAAAAGGAAAGAAAAATAAGACTATAGAGAGTTTTTTCCAACAAATGCAAATGATCCCGACTTTCGGGTCTGATGAGGAGGACGTATTCTTGCCATCAGGGAAAGACGTGGAGGGCGGGGCCTCAGTACCCCAGACATCCCAGGGGGATGTCAGGTGGTCTCAGGCCTTGGAAGAGCTCAAAAAGGATTTTGAAAAGCAAGTTAGACAGGTGGAGGAAAAACTGGGAAGAGAAATGAGAGACATGCAAGAAAAGTATGAAAAACGGATCAATACCTTTGTTAAGGAGACCCAAAAAAATGCTGAAGAAAATAACACCTTGAAAAATAGGCTCACTCAATTGGCAAAAGAGGTTCAAAAAGCCAATGAAGAGAAGAATGCTTTCAAAAGCAGAATTAGCCAAATGGAAAAAGAGGTTCAAAAGCTCACTGAATTTAATAGTTCTCTCAAAATTAGAATGGAACAAATGGAGTCTAATGACTTTACGAGAAACCAAGAAATTACCCAACAAAACCAAAAGAATGAAAAAATGGAAGAGAATGTGAAATATCTCATGGGAAAAACAACTGACCTGGAAAATAGATCCAGGAGAGACAATTTAAAAATTATGGGACTACCTGAAACTCATGATCAAAAAAAGAGCCTAGACATCATCTTCCATGAAATTATCAAGGAAAACTGCCCTGACATTCTAGAACCAGAGGGCAAAATAAATATTGAAAGAATCCATCGATCACCACCTGAAAGAGATCCAAAAAGAGAAACTCCTAGGAACATTGTGGCCAAATTCCAGAACTCCCAGGTCAAGGAGAAAATCTTACAAGCAGCTAGAAAGAGACAATTCCAGTATTGTGGAAATAAAATCAGGATAACTCAAGATCTAGCAGCTTCTACATTAAGGGCGTGGAATAGGATATTCCAGAAGTCAAAGGAATTAGGACTCAAACCAAGAATCACCTACCCAGCTAAACTGAGTATAATACTTCAGGGGAAAATTTGGTCTTTTAATGAAACAGAGGACTTTCAATCATTCTTGATGAAAAGACCAGAGCTGAAAAGAAAATTTGACTGTCAAACACAAGAATGAGAAGAAGCATGAAAAAGGAAACAGCAAAGAGAAGTCTTAAGGGACTTACCAGAAGTGAACTGTTTACATTCCTACATGGAAAGACAATATTTGTAACTCTTAAAACTTTTCAGTATCTGGGTAGTTGGTGGGACCACACACACACATATACATGCATGCACGAACACACACATACACACATGCACACACATACAGAGACAGAGAGCACAGAGTGAATTGAATAGGATGGGACCATATCTTAAAAGAAATTAAGGTAAATGGTGAGAGAGAAATGTAGTGGGAGGAAAGAGGGTGAAATGGAATGGGGTAATTATATGTCATTTAAGAGGCAAGTAGGAGACTTATAAGTGGAGGGAAAAAGAGGAGAGCTGAGAAAAAAAAAACAAAACAATTAGTTTACCCTCATCACATTTGACTAAAGGAAGGATTAAAATGCACACTCATTTTGGTATGAAAACCTATCTTACAGTATAGGAAAGTGGGGGAGAAGGAGATAAGCAAGGCGGGGGATGATGGAAGGGAGGGCAAAGGGAGGAGGGAGCAATTTGAAGTCAACACTTGGGGAGGGACAGGATCAAAAGACAGAAGAGAAACAATGAGGGGCAGGGTAGGATGGAGGGTAATTCAGTTAGTCTTACACAACACGACTATCATGGAAGTCATTTGCAAAACTACACAGATATGGCCTATATTGAATTGCCTGCCTTCCCAAAGGGAATGGGTGGGGAGGGAGGGATGGGGAGAATTTGGAACTCAAAGTTTTAGGAACAACTGTTTAGTATTGTTGTTGCTACTAGGAAAGAAGACATATAGTTAATGAGGAATAGAAAGTCATCTGGGCCTACAGGAGAAAAGAGAAGATGGAGACAAGAGAAGGGAGGGATGACAGAAGAGAGGGCAGATTGGAGATGGGGAAAATTAGATTGCTTGAGGCTTTGGGGTGGGGGGAGGGGATAAAGGGGGCGAAAATTTGGAACCCAAAATTTTGTGAAAATGAATGTAAAAAGTTAAATAAATAAATAAAATAAATAAAAAAAGAAATATCAAACTGGCATCTTTTTAAGTGATTAAAACTATAGTTTCTACGAAGATGATATTGATAGATTTTTGTTTTCCTTTATAAATATGACAACGATAAATCATGTTATCCTTCAAGTGCAAAATTTTGATACTGATTTATTGTCAAAAAGTCAGAGTTTTTATAATAATGTGACATCTTCACGTTGACCTCCATGTTCTGGTAATGATGACACATTTAGATGAGATCTACACATCTTTGTATCTGCCCATAGCACCTAGTACAGTGCCTTGCATATAGCATACACTCAAATGCTGAATTCCCCACCATGTACAATTTCTCAAAACAGTTAAGCAAAATAGCTTGTAATTATAAGAGATAGTACATGTAGTCCTGCACTGTTTTCCATTTGATAAAATAATTGGTAGAGGTAAATGCTTTGCAAGTTATTAACAATCTTATTAATTATTTTTGACTTGAATTTTGTTGCCATTTGACATTGTCTCCATTTTTGTGGTTCTAGATTTGGTTTTGTCTTGTTCGTTATCAGTTCATGTAGGGCTTTTCCTAGCTTCATATTCATTGGTTTTTATAGTATAGTAATATTCTAACACATACCGTTAAGTTTTTCTGCCATTTCATAAGTTAGACATGGTTTGTTCCCTCCCTCCCCCCCCCTTTTTTTTTTTTGCTATTATAAACAATATTATTGTTGGGGGCAGAACTAAGATGGCAGAGTAGAAGGATGGACCTGTAGAAACTCCCCTTCATAAAATACCTGTAAAAAAAAGACTCTAAACAAATTCTAGAGCAGCAGAAGCCACACAATGAGGGAAAGAGTGAAAGAGATTTGCCGCCCAAGATAGCCTGTAATATTGACAGGAAAGGTCTATCTCAGGGGGCACAGAGAGGAGCGCAGTGCAGCCTTGGCCATATAGGTGCAGGGACAAGACTGGAACAGGCTTCAAGGGGCAGAATCCCTGACAGCAGCTGTGGTTCCCAGATTACTCAACCCTCAAATACCAAAGATAGCTTCAGAGGTCAATGCGAAAGGTCTTTTACCTGCATGAGAAGGGAATGGGTTCTGGCCCTGCTGGTGGCAGCCACTGCAATGACAATGTCCACTTTTTAAAATCCTCCACCTAAAGCCCCTGGGGAATTGAGTGACTGATCTGGATCTCAGCCCTGAGTGGCTCTCCTGAGTTGAGGAAGAGTGCTGACATGGTGGAGGTGGAGGCCATTGTGGAGAAGGAATTGTACTCACAGATCCTGGGCAGAACAGAGTGCTTGTGGTTGCTCACAGATAAGAGTGCAGGCCAGGAGAGGAGTAAACTCTGCCTTGATTGTGCCACCTTGGAGGAACTGAGAATTTACAGGTCCCCAGAGTAAACCCTCCTCTTGACAAAGGACTCAAAAGTCAAGTAACTGACTGGGAAAATGCCCCAAAAAGGAAAAAAAAAATAAAGAGTATAGAAGGTTACTGGTGAATAGGTATTTTCTGTTATCCTTTCAAGTGAGGAAGACAATGCATACCATCAGAGGAAGACCTAAAAGTCAAGGCTTCTGCATCCAAAACCTCCAGAATAAATATGCAGTGGTCTCAGCCCATGGAAGAGCTCAAAAAGGATTTTGAAAATAAAGTAAGAGAGGTGGAGGAAAAATTGGGAAGAGATATGAGAATGATGCAAGAAAATCATAGAAAGCAAGTCAACAGCTTGCTGAACGAGACCCCAAAAAATTCTGAAGAAAATAACACCTTTAAAAATAGGCTAACTCAATTGGCAGAAGAGGTCCAAAAAGCCAATTAGAAGAATGCTTTAAAAAGCAGAATTAACGAAATGGGAAAGGAGGTTTAAAAGCTTACTGAAGAAAATGGTTCTTTAAAAATTAGAATGGAGCAGATGGAAGCTAAACTTTATGAGAAACGAAGAAATTATAAAACAAAACCAAAAGAATGAGAAAATAGAAGATAATGTGAAATATATCTCATTGGAAAAATAACTGACCTGGAAAATAGATCCAGGAGAGACGATTTAAAAATTATGGGACTATCTGAAAGCCATGATCAAAAAAAGAACCTAGACATCATGTTTCATGAAATTATCAAGGAAAACTGCCCTGATATTCTAGAACCAGAGGGCAAAATCAATATTGAAAGAATACACCAATCACCTTCTGAAAGAGATCTGAAAAGAGAAACTCCTAGGAATATTGTAGCCAAATTCCAGAGTTCCCAGGTCAAGGAGAAAATATTGCAAGCTGCTAGAAAAAATCAATTTGATTATTGTGGATATACAATCAGGATAACACAGGATCTAGCAGCTTTTACATTAAGGGTTTGAAGGACTTGGAATATGATAGTTCAGAAGTTAAAGGAACTAGGATTAAAACCAAGAATCACCTACCCAGCAAAACTTGAGTAAAATCCTTCAGGGGGAAGAAATGATCATTCAATGAAATAGAGGACTTTGATGCATTCTTGATGAAAAGACCAGAGCTGAATAGAAAATTTGACTTTGAAACACAAGAGTCAAGAAAGGCATGAAAAGGTAAACAGGAAAGAGAAATCATAAGGAACTTTGAACTGATTCCTCCATGGAAAGATAATATTTGTAACTCTTGAAACTTTTCTCAGTATTTGGGTGGTTGGAGGGATTACACACACACACACACACACACACACACACATACACACACACACAGAGCACAGGGTGAGTTGAATAGGAAGGAATGATATCTAAAAATATAAAATCAAGGGGTGGGAGAGGAATATATTGGGAGGAGAAAGGGAGAAATGGAATAGGACAAGTTATAGAAGAGGCAAGAAAAAGCTTTTTCAATGGAGGAGAAAAGGGGGGAGGTGAGAGGGGAAAAGTGAAGCTTACTCTCATCACATTTGGCTTAAGGAGGTAATAATGTGCATACTCAATTTGGTATGAAAATCTGTTGTATACTACAGGAAAGTAGGGGGAAGGGGATAAATGGGTTATGGGGGATGATAAAAGGGAGGGCAAATGGGACAAGGAAGTAATTAGAAATAAACACTTTTGGGGGAGGGACAAGGTCAAAAGAGAATAGAATAAATAAGGGGGCAGGATAGGATGAGAGAAACATAGTTAGTCTTACACAACATGACAGTTATGGGAGTCTTTTGCAAAACTACACATATAGCCTATATTGAATTTCTTGCCTTTTCTCAGTGTGGATGGGTGGGGAGGCAGGTAGGGAGAGAAGATGGAACTCAAGAGTTTTAGGAACAAAGGTTGAGAATTGTTTTTGCATGCAACTTGGAAATAAGAAATACAGGCAGTGGGGTACAAGAAAAGAGAGAAGATGGGGATAAAGGAAGGGTGGGATGTGATAGAAGGGGGGGCAGATTGGGGGAAGGGATAATCAGATGTTTTGAGGTGGGGGAGGGGAGAGATGGGGAGAAAATTTGAAACTCACAATTTTGTGGAAGTGAATGTTGAAAACTAAAAATAAATAAACATAAAAAAAAGATTATAGTTCCTGATAATAAATGCTTTTGACTGGGGGAAAAGAAAAGAGTTGTTATGAATATGTCCATACTGTGTTTTAAATCCTTTTCATAAAATTCTAAAGCCACACACTTTCATATAATGTAATATATTTAAGCCCTTACAAACTAGAAAATGAATAATGAGTATCAGGAGGTATTTAACATTCATTTTATTTAAAATACTATTGTAGGTACTAGATAATTTTAAGTCAAAATGAGTTAATTTTTATGCCTTAAACTATTTTATGCCTTTTTTATGCAGACTAGATAACTATATGGAGTGATTTTTGTCAATTAATCAGCAAGCATTTATTAAATGCTTAGAGTACCAGACAGCATGCTAAGTGTTGGGGATAGATAGAAAAGAAAAAAAAGTTCTCTACCTTTAGGGAGCTTTCATGCTAATAGGGGAGACAATATGTAATTAGGTACATACAGAGTAAATGGGAGGTGACCTTCTCCTAAGAGCTAAGGTGACCTTTTGAGATAAGGCTTGAAGAAAGCCAGGGATTCTAAGAGGCTGAGATGAGGAGGGAAAAGCATTCCAGGAATCAGGGGTTAGCTACTGCAAAAGCAAGATGACAAGATGCTGTGTCCTATGTGAGTAAGTCAGTCAGTATAGCTGGATTGTGGTATGTGGAGGGAAAGTAAAATGTAAGAAGATGGAGATGTGGGAAGGGTCCAGGTTGTGAGGAGCTTTCAGTGCTATACCAGGGACTTCATATTTTATCCTGGAGGTAGTAGAGAACTACTGGAACCTGCTCTTTAGGAGTCACTTTGGCATATGTGAAGGGTAGACTGAAAAGGAAAAAGACTTTGAAATACAGAGATTAATTAGGAGACCATTACAGTAGTCCACAGGAGAGGTGGTGGTTGTATAAATTTGTTAGTAAATTACCGAGGATTTATATCTTGTTCCATTGAGATTGGTGAAGCAAAGAAACTTCTTGATCCTTAGGGCTAACTAACTCAGAAGCTGGTATAATAGTTAGGCATGACTTGAAATCTTGAAGTTTAGGAGGGTGGCCATGTAGGTGGAGGAAAAGGATGAATTATTTAGGTAGAACCTTGCAACTAGGCAAATAGTTTTAGAGGTTGAAGGTGAATGAAAAGTAGAGGAGGACTTTAAGCTTGTGAATCTGGATGGCTGGATGAGCAGTGGTACCCTCAATAGAAGTAGATAAATTAGGGACTAGGGGAGGTTTTGGGGAAAAGTAATGAATTTTAGTTTGAAATGCCTGTAAGGTCTTGAAATAGAGGTGTCTCATACATAGGTCTTTAGCTTTGTGTGGGACCCTGAGAATTAGATTGGATTGGTAAATCTAAGAATCATCTGCATAGAGAGGCTAATTGAACCCTTTGTAGATGGTGAGATTGAAGTTGGAAAGCTAGATGAAGTTTGGCAGCTAGATGGTACTTTGGATAGAATGCTGGGCCTGGAGTTCAAATCCCATCCTCAGACACTACATCACTTAACAATTTCCTCATCAAAGAGGAAATGAGTTGGAGAAGAAAATGGCAAATCATTCCAGTATCTTTGCCAAGTGAGGTCACAAAGAATCCTGAACCACCAGAACAAAAACAAGGAAGAGCCTTGGGGAATATTCCTAGTTAGATGTGGGACTTAGGTCTAGGACCTTGAGAATGTGAACCAGGAGAAAAATTATATTGAAAATCCATAGAGGAAAAGGTTCTAGTCAGCCATCCTGTTGAGGTTTAGTAATGCTGGAACCCCCCAAAATAGTGACATACTGGGTCCTGCCTGAATGAATTCAACCCAAGTCTTCTTTCAGCCAAAGAAAAACAAAGTTTATTAAAGGTCTGATATATTGGGTAAACTCTTAAGGAATCTGAACATTTGTGATGTTTTGTATTGGCAAGCTACATCTGAGCACCTACCTGGAGACTAGATGGATCTTATATACAGAAAGACTGGGAAGGATCTAGGGGTGACTAAGTAGTCTGGGGTGACCGGAGAAGGGTCCAGGGAGGATCTCGAGGAGGAATCTACGGAGGATATTGATGGGAGTGGTTTGTAGCTGAGGTGATGACTAGAGGAGGGGTTTAGGGAGGGTCTTGGGAGTGGCCAGTAGACATCAGAAGCCAGGAACCTACAAAATGGGATTAAGGGTGGGAAGTACTTGAAGGCCACCTGGAAGTAACAGACCTTGGAAGGCTAGGCTAGGTTAGGGATAACAGGGATTTGAGCTTGGGTGATAATGGAAGGCTTATGGCTTCAGGTCCACACCAGATCAAGTGGGAAAATTCAAGGAGAGTTCAAGGGGGCTCCCAGAGCCTGTACTTCATCAATCCTAGGTAGAGAGATGAGAAACCTCAGTTATGTCCACCAGTTAAGTGACAAAACTGGATTCAAAATCAGTAATAGAATTTCAGGGTCCTGGCCATCTAGTATAATCTTTTCCTGAAAAAATATCTGCTACAGACAAGTGACCAATGAGTGGTCATCCAATCTTTTCTTGAAGAGGACAGGAACATGTAACTTGGTGCAGTAGAGAGAACCTCAGATGGGGAGCTAGGAGCAGAGTTGAAATTATATGTCATTACCAATGTAACCACAGGCAAGTGGTTAAACCTCAGTTTCCTTATCTGTAAAATGAAGGAGTTGGACTGGATCAGAGCTTCTTAAACTTTTTTCACTCCACTTGGGTTTCAAATGCTTTGTGTCCAGAACCAAGGCTGCAGTAAAGTTGTAACACAAGTTGATGCAACACAGGCAAACCAAGTGCTGCCACCTCAAATTTCATTACACATATGATTTTAAATTAATTTTGGGTTGTTGCACATTCAGAAACCTGTATGGGGTTGAATCCCATAATCAAAGAAGCATTGAAAGCTCCAAATATTTGAACTTGTGACCTCTTGAAGGCCGTTTTTCCACTTTTGTTTAGCTTTTAATTGTTAGGAAGAATTAGAAAACCAGAATTGAAGTACAAAGCCGTTTCTTTGTACCATCTTGTCATCATAGCATGATCTTTTCCATTATTTTGTTACCACAGAGGTGTTGCTGATGTTTGCAACATAACCTAGTTTTAGATTATGCATTGGACAACCTTGGCCTTTAAAAATAATAGCAGGGTTATACAGAGAAATTTGTCATCTTCTTGAATTTTTAACATAATTCATCTCTGTCTCAATTCATATACTTTTCAAAACTAGTGATGAGAAGTAGAGCCTAGTAACATTTCCTAATTTATTCATTCTCTTTTTATTTAATCTCTTAAGAAAATAAGGATATAGTTTCTAATAGAGAGGGAGAGAATAACCATTTATATAGCATTGACTATGTTCCAGATATTATAATAAACACTTACTTTTACAAATATGATCTCATTTTTAAAAATACAATTTCCTTTTTTAAATATGATTTCATCTCACAGCAACCCTACAAAATGCTATAATTATCTCCATTTTACATTTGAGGAAACTGAGAGAAATAGAGGGTAAAGTGACTTGCCCCAGAGTCATGCTACTACTGTCTGAGACAGGTATTGAACTTAGGTCTTCCTGATTCCAGGCTGATAGCTATATTTATTGTGTGACCAGCTGCCTCTGTTATTGTTTCTAATATTGTTACAGGATTCATGGAATTTTTTGAAGCTTTTGTTGTCTGTTTCATTTATGCGGAATTTCTTAAGGGAAGATAATTCATGAATTAACGTGGCCTAAGCAGATATTTAACACATTTGTAAGTATTTTAGTAATACATAAAATTCTGGGACAGTAAGAGCTGTATACATTAGAAAAACCACATACATATATGTATTGAAGTATCTTGAGTAATAAAACTGAAATATAACAAAATTGAAAATAATAAAATTCTGCTTC
Source organism: Bettongia penicillata ogilbyi (assembly GCA_023548195.1). NCBI lineage: Eukaryota > Metazoa > Chordata > Mammalia > Diprotodontia > Potoroidae > Bettongia > Bettongia penicillata. The sequence goes on from JAJHZJ010000174.1 coordinate 5,250,577, forward strand.
ATTGGAAGCAAATCAACCAAAGCCATTGTTCTAAGCATGCATGGAGACTAATTTTTTTGCATCCAGTCTTAAATCAAACTGACAGGTTGTAGCAAAGCTATCCAGTTTACTGTGAGAGTGACTTTAAGTTAGCAATATTATCTCTTCAAAGGTTATGCAAAAAGAACATAAGCACTAGCAGGTCTTGCCAAGCTAGCTAGACACGCTTAGAGTACAGACCTGAGGAGAAGCTGCATGGGTTAGGGAAAAATATACCAGATTTGGACCCAGGAGGCCTGAGTTTGAATCCTTCATCTGATAGCTATGTAATAATACCCTCTCTCTGCTCCCCTTTCCCCCACTTCCCCCCCATTTCTCTTGGCTTCTGTTTCCTCATGTGTAAACTGTGCTATTTACCTTACAGGGTTGTTGTAAGGAAATTTTTTTTTTCTTTTGTAGGACATGTTACAATTTACATACAACTTTTTCATCTCCAAAGATGTGTTATGTTAATGATTTACCAGGAGTCACAAAGTCAGTTTGAAGAACTGTGGCAGAAAGCCAGGTCTTTTGGCTCCAAATACCTTGGTTTTGCTTCAGGGTGTTGCAAGTATAAAGGCTAAAGTATAGAGTGATTTAGTTGCTTTGGGAAGTTGACCAAATATGCTTAGTTCCTGCCAAAGCTCTTCCAATAATTAGTGTCCATAGCTTGTTAGGTCATTGAATATGGTGTGTAAGTCTTATTTTATTCCTTTATTTGTCTGAATTGGCTAAACAGTAAAGATTTTATTTGAAAGCCATGTTGTATCTGAAAGCTGCTTTGTCATCTTAATAGTACACAATTGATAATAACTTTTAGCCATTTCTGCCCCAGCAGCATTTTTCCAGCATTAAAAATGAAATGTTATATAATAGTTGCCAAAGACAATTTTCTTTGCACTTTATTTTTTTTTTGGGATGTGGGTAACTGGATCTTTGACATTTTAAGGCACATCATTGGTTCTGCTTGTGTTTTGGAAAACTTTGTGTAAAAGTAAATCCTGTCAGGGAAACCACTTGTAAACAAGTTTATATAGTATGGACTACATCACTGTGTGTTGACTAAAGAAGTGTGTGTTCCAATACTTTCAGACAAATTAATATATAAAGAAAGCCTACTTTGTAAACATCCTTCTTCAAATGTTGAGTCTTTTTAATTTGAAATTACTAAAAGCAATTTTAAGCTTTTAAGTATATTGATGAGATCTTTTTGGGAGGTTTGAGGTAGGGGTGTGGCCTACATCTTTGATATTATTGGTATGGGTCATCTTCTCTACAAATTATACCTTAAAAGTATTACATATCTTATGTACCTCAGTGGCCCAGGCACTGAGATTGCTAATGACCTGACATGGGTCTGTGTCAGAGACAAGACTCAATCCATATCTTTCTGACATTGAAGCCAGCTCCATATCTATGCCATGCTGATGCTGATTTAAGATAAGTTCTTTTTATTAATTTTTAAAATCAGAAACTTAATATTGAGCATCACTATAATCAAATAAACTTGCTCAGCAACTTAACCATCTTAATTGTGTTATATTCCATTCCATTAATTGTTATGGGTCTGGATATATGACTCCTTTGGTGTGGGGGGATTTCCATTAGGAAGTTCTCTCTATCGGTTCGGATAGTCAACTGTTTTTCAATTTATAATCATAGGTCTTTCTGCCTCCTGGTTCTGCTTTCTGTCTACCCCAATACTTTGCCTTTCACAATGATGTGCTACAATTTAACCTTTTCCTTATTATTGGACATTTGGATTTTTTCAATTACATGTACCATTTATACGAAAATCTTTGCCTTTTTTTTTTTTTTTAAAGTGTTGACTTTAAATACAGGAATTTTACTGCCTCAGGCATTTGGCAATGTCTCTGTGGGCAGGGCCTTTCAGCCTTGGTTGCCTTATTGGTGATGTGGGGTTAGTAATTGTACCCACCTTACCAGATTGTTGTGAGGACATGATGATGATGATGATGATAGTTAAATTTGTATAGTATTTACTATGTGCCAGACACAGTGCCAAACACTTTACAATTATTATTTCATTTGATACTCACAACAGCCAGGAAGGTAGAAGCTATAATTACCCTCGTTTTAAAGATTAGAAAACTGAAGCAAACAGACATTAAGTGACTTTTCCAGGGTCATACAGCTACTAAGTATGTAAGGCTAGATTTGAACTCAAGTCTTTTTAACTCCAGTCCCTGTGCTCTATCTACTTTATGAAATGTAATTATTGGGTCAAAAGGTATGATTTTTGTTACTTCTACTGTTATTGCCATGGTTTGAGACTTTAAGAAAGTTTTTATGTTAAGGCTTTAGCCTCCTTAATATTATTTTTGTTCATAATTTTATTTAGAACTAAATAACTTCTAATCAGATGCTTTTGATGTCTTTCCCTTCTCCCATAGGATTTGGTGCAGTGGAAAAATTCTTAGTGGAATACAAGAGTGCTATGGAAAAGAAACTGGCAGAGTACAAGTGTAACACCAATGAAGCAATTCAACTTAAATTAGGTATTGTACATTTTAGGTGTTTTAAATTCTGTGCTTTTGGAATATATATACTTCTTAAAAGCTGATGTTGAGGGTAGGATTCATTTGTGGAAGGGCTTTTTAACTTTTACACATATAACTTTCTACATCTATGGTTCAAAGCTTTCTACTTTGATGTGAGTGAATCTCAATTGTAGTCACTGATTCTGTTAACATAGAAGCAAAGCAGATGTAGAATATAGAAGAAACAAGTAATAGGGATTTTTAATATTGTTATAGTCAGGTCAATAGCCTTGGTTATGGCTGAAGGGGAGATGGGATAGAGATACTCAGTAAGAAAAGAAGTCAGAATGGAGATTTTTTTGTTATGGAAGTATGCTATGTCAACAATATTCCCCTAAACCAACTTTCTAGTAACTCTGTCAAAAAAAAACAAGTGAGATTTGTCTGGTAGAACTTGTTCTTTATGAGCCCCCTGATACCAGAAGGATAAAGCATGTAAATAAGTAAGTAAATAAAACGTAATTAGAGGAAGGGTGTCCTAACACCAATATTAGATGGAGTTGAACTAGGAGAATTAGGAGAAGTTGTAGGAAGTGATACCTGAACCTTGAAGAATTTTAAGAAATGGTTATGAGAAGGGAATACATTTTAGGGATGGGGAATACCCTGCATGAAAGCATGCAGAGAGGGATGTCAAGTTCAGAGACTGGCTAATAAGCCAGTTTAGCTTAACATATAGTAGAAATAGGGTTGGTTGGTTGGTTGGAATATGGATTGGAGAAGAGTTAAGAAGCTTGGAGAACAATTAAGGAGCTATTATAGTTGTCTAGGGGAGAAATGATTAGGGCATTGTAAGTGGAAGAGAAAAAGGAATAGATGGATAGGATTTAATCAGTTGGCAACTGGAATTTTAAGAACTGAAGAAGAGGAAACATTAAAGGAGTTACTCTGTGGTTACAAAACCTTAGTGTGATGATGATGATCTTATATAAGAAAAGGGGAGTTTCTCCCTTGATTCTTCTCCTAGCTGTCTCATTGATTGCTCCTTCTTAATCTCTTGCTGGATCTTCATCCACTTCATGCCTGCCAACTGTGAGTTAACTAAAGCTTTTTCCAAAGCTCTTTTCCCTTCTGCCATTCTACTGTTTAATACCATCTCAAACCTACTTATCCATCCCTAACCTCTCTCCTGACCTCCAGTATTACATCTCCAACTGTGGACATTTTAAATTTTAACGTACTCAAAGTGGAATTTGTTATCTTTCCCCCAAAACCCTGTCCTCTTTCTGATTTTACCATTTTTTTTGAGGCTACCACCATCTTCCCAGTCACCCAGGCTCACAACTTTGGGTGTCATCTTCTACTCCTCACTCTTACCTCTTACATCCAATCTCTTGCTAAGTCTTCTTAACATCTCTTATCCACCACTCTCTCTCTTCTGAGCCTGCTGCCATCCTGGTGCAGGCCCTCATCACTTCATGCCTAGACTGTTCCAGTAGTTTGCTTGTTTTCCTGTTCATCTTCTATTCAGCTCCGATTGATCTTAAAATTTAAGTCTGACCATGTCACACCCTCTATTCATAAACTTACTGGCTCCCTATCACTTTCAGAATCAAATGGAAAACCCTCTGTTTGACATTAAAAACTCTTCATAACTCGGTCCCTTCCTGCCTTTCTAGTCGTCTTATACCTTACTCCCTTCCACATACTCTATGATCTAGTGATAGTGGCCTCCTTTGTTCTTCTTTGCATACAAGACTGTCCCAGCTTTGGGCATTTCACTTGACTGTCTTCCATTCCTGGAATGCCCCTATCTCTTCATAGGGAAGCCTCTTGGCTCCTTTAAGGTAAATCTTTAAGGTAAAATCTCACCTTCTGCAAGAAACTTTTCCTGAATCCCTTTTATGCTAGTACCTTCCCTCTGAGTTTATTTCTAATTTATCTTTATCTTATGTATATCTTGTTTGTCTGTGGTTGTTGGCATATTGTCTCTCCCATTAGACTGTCAGCTCCTTGAAAGCAGGGAATCCTTTTGCCTTTCTTTATATCCCTAGAGCTTAGCAAATGCCTGATATAAAGTAGGCTCTACAAACTTGTTTTCTTGACTGTAAGATCCCATCTAGTTCTAAATTTATAATTCTGTGAACCTTAAGAACATGTAATTTCCTTGAGTATACTTGGCCTGGGAACTTAGCTGTTACCAACACCAGATCAGAGCATGTCTGTAACTTGGACTTATGAAACTTGCTTGAGGCTCAGAAAGATTAGATTACATCTCATCTTAACAGAGCTAGTAGTTAATGTGAATTCAGTTCTTCATGACTTGAGTAGTTTATCCATGCTGTTATTCATAGCTGTTTGTTAAAACAGACCTTTAGTTTCTCTAGTTTTTGGTTCTGTGATTTTGAAAGTATATTGTATTTCTTTTAAAGCAAAGCAATTCTATTAAGATTTTATCACTAATTTTGACTAGTGGCAAGTAAATAATGAAGATTACTACTTGTTTGCATTTTAAAGCAGTTTTCAAAGTTTTCTCTAGAGGTAAATACCTTCAAGAGTAAGTGCTTCTAAATACATTAAATGTAGTAGCATTCAGGTGTGTACAGATTGGGAGTTTTTTGGTGTTAATGGGGGAGACCATATATAAAATGTGTATGCATGTGTGTTTAACATATACTGATACATATTGTGTGTGTACTTCATTTATACTTGTAAGTACATTACTTTGGGAACCAAGAATTAATCAACAAAGCTTCTGAGCAGCCAAAAAGTATATTATAAAGTCTGTGTACTAAAACTTTATGGAATCCCACCTTTGTATTTAAACAAAATTGCTTTTCTTATTTTCTGGGTAGAACCAGATGTGGAAGGTGGGGGAGTCTCTGGATAGAATTCCCCTGGAGATGGGCATGGAGAAGCGACAAGTTACTTAAGATTAGTGATTAGCCTGACTATCAAGGCATGTAGATCTTTAAGACTGTCAGTGATATAGAAGCATGTGATATGTAAAGTGTATGAGATATAATATTATATATATATTCATACATATATTGACATTTTGCATATACATATGAGAAAAATTTGATTAACATCTGGTTGGTGATTAAGTTTTTTTTTTTAACTGAGGGTTAATCAGAAATATTTTTTTGTTTCAGACTGGTTATATAAATTATTTAATTGCAGCACTACGATCTGTGATTTAATTGATATGGATACTCTACACTGATTGAGATTGAAGTATCGTAAGCCTCAGTTAGATAGTCTTCATGATGTGCTCTGTTCAAAGACACAGTACCTATTGGACAATCTTTTGGTGATGAACTTTTCTCCTGTCTTCCTATAACAGAGTGAGCCTCTGTTATATCAGTGAGTTATATATCAGTGAGCCTGCATCAGCCTTTTGGCTTATGTCATGCTAGAGCTTATATTCTAATAACAGCTTTAAGAGTACTGTGTCACTTAGAAACATCAGTAAGAGGCTAACTTTAGTGGAAGTTTGGGGTCAGTCTTTTTGGTTAATATTTTTAAGTTTTGTTCTTTTAACAAATGGTTTTTCCCAGCCAAATAACTCTAACCAAACCTGTTTAAAGAACATCTTTATATTAGAAGTATTTAACTAATGAAAAACAGTTGGAACAATGAGGAGGCCAAAAGAGCCTGAAAAGTAAGCAAACACTTGTTCTCCTTGCCTGCAGAGACATGGAAGCCAAGGGCAGTTCTGATTTAGAGTACAAGCCTATTTATGAAATACTACAGGGGATGATGGAACACTATGAGCAGTGTCACCTCAAAACGTTGAAAAGAAGAACCTGCAAAGAGAAATTGACATGAGATCCTTGTGTACTTTTTGAAGAAATGACAATGACATTTAAGAAGATGAAGTTGGAAAGAATGTCTGGACTTGAACAAACATATAGATAAGAACTCAGTGCTAGAGGTATTACAATTTTGAAGGTATTCTGGGATTGGCCTTTCAGGATATCTCAAAGAGTATAAGATTTCCAAAGGGATAGAAAAGATCATGGAGAGTTTTTATTGAAAAGATAAGTAGGAAGACATAAGCATTTACTTACACATTTTCCTGCTTTATCTCAAAAATTTTTCTGGGAATGTTCTCAGCATTAATCAAGAATATTTTAGATGAATGTAGAAGGACATAGACAGGCTACTCTTACTAGGGAGATCATGGATCTATTGAAGTGTATATGACCAGAAAGGGAGTTTTATTGGCACTAAAGTAAGAAAGACATTCAAGAAATGAATAATCCGATTAGTATGTTGGTACTTCTAAGACAAGAAGATAACTTTTAGTATATAGATAGCACTATGTTCCCTCTGTGAGGGGATTTTTGAGAAAATATGGATAAAAATTATGTAAGATATAAAGGCATAGATTTCCACTTAATTTTCTCTCAGGAAATTACAGATACATTAAAATAACAGTCAGGAAATATCTGAGTTTTTGTGGACAAAGACATTTTAGGATGTAAACCACTTGAGAGCTACGACCAGTTGATTTATTATCTTTGTATCCTTAGTGCCTAGCAAAGTGCTGGGGACATAGTAGATGTTTAACAAAGTTTTATCATTGACAAATAAAGTAAAGATGAATTATTAGGTGTCATTTCTGCCCTTAGATACCCTGAATATCAAATTGGTAAGGACAATATAGTGAGCATAATGAAATCCTTAAATATGTATAATTTCTCTTTAATATTCTCTGAATAATAATCTGAACTTTAATCATTATTATGGTATAGACACTTGGATTAAATGTATGCCAACCTTGATGTATATCAAATATCATAAGTGGGCTTTGAATATAGTTCCTCTGACTCCAGAGTCAGTGATTGATTGCTCCACTGTACAGTTAGATTGAATGAACCCAGTGTTCATAATTATAGGATTATGGAATCTTTAACCTAGAAAGGACTCTATAGATCTAGTCAAACTGCCTTTATTTTATAGATAAAGAACTGAAACCCAGGAGACTTAAGGAAATTGCCCAGTAATAACAATATCTATTATAGGGCTTTAAAATTAAGAGTGCATCTTCCTTGTAACAGCCTTGTGAGGTAAGTAATTAAAGTATTATTCTTATATTACAAATGAGGAGGGAATTGAGGCTGGGAGGTTTCATTTGCTAATGGACAATTTAGCTAGTAAGTGTTGGACCCACCAGAATTTGAACCTATGTCTCCTAAGTGTTAGTTCAGAGATCTTTCAATTATGTCATGCTCTCCAGACTCACAGAGCTGGATCCAGGATATAAAACTGGAATGCTGATTTGTTATAGCAGTGCACATTCTACTCATAAGAGTTCACATTCTAACTTATATAAGTGATTTTTTAGCTGTACTACACTTTTACTTTTTGTTTCTTGTGAGGAATGGAAATGTTATCTTTAAGAAAGCAGCATTGAAAATTTTAGTTCTGACTAGAAATGAATAACATTGTTTATGGGATGTTAGCTAATTTAGAATGACCATGTGGAATTTTTTGGAGTGTTCTATTAAAGGGTGATGTAAAGTATTGATTTATTAATAAGCAAATAATTTGATTTGGGAAAAATCATGATCAGATAGTCTTAGTCATCAGATTGCTTGAATATCATGACCAAAAAAAGCTTAAATACCATATTTCAAGAAATCTTAAATGAAAATTCCTTAGATCTCTTAGAATCGTAGGCTAAAGTGAAAATAGAAAAAATCCATCACTTACCTTTTGAAAGAAACCCCAAAATCAAAACTCCCAGGAACATCATCAGAATCCAGAACTCCCAGGTGAGAGAAAAAAATACTGCAAGCAAAAACAAGAATTCAGGTACTTGGGAATCACAGCCAGGATAACACATGTTTTAGCAGCTCCTATGAAAGAGTGGGGAGCTTGAAATATCATATTCCGAAAGGTGAAAGATAGAGGCTTACTATTAGGAATAACTTAACCAGCAAAATGAATTATAATCTTACAGTGGAAAAAATACTGACTTTTAATAAAATTAAAAGGCGAGAACTAGGTAGATACTTTACTGGAAACACAGGAGTAAAGAGAAAAGCAGAAAGATACATACTTGTAAATTAATGTTATGTCAATAGAGAGACAAGAAACGTCAGAACCTTGATGTTTTCAGGGGCCATAGAGAAAGATAAATAAGACAGACAGGAGACCTGGATGTGTTTTTGATATGTATGATGATCTTAGGAGAAGAGAGAAATGGGAAGGGTAGAGGACAATATTGGGGATGAAAGGAGGAGGTAGGGCAGGGAAATCACTATAGTTGTATTAGACGAAAACTATTCGAATATGGAGAAAGAATGGAAAGAATAGTGTCCCGTAAACCTCACTTTTCATCTGAACAAAGAAAGAAAGGTTGAACACAAAGATTATGGAGTAGAAATGTGTTAAATTCAACTGGAAAATAGAAAGGGATGGGCAGAAGGAGGGATTTAAGAAGGAGGGCAGGATAAGGAAGGGATTAGTCTTAAGCAAAATAAATCCCAAAATTGGAGAAGGTGTGTATGAGGCAAGGATTCAAAAAAAAAAGAGCGAAACCTGCATTTGGGGGTAGGATGAAGGCAACAAAGTAGAAATATATAAGTATTAGGTAAGTTCCTCATCTTTTTCTACCAACTTTTATTTCTGAAGTGAGTTTTGGGAACAGAGAAGTACAAGATGACAGAATCAAGGGAAATATTTAACAGTCATAACAGTGAATAGGAGGAATTAATTCACAAAGTAGTAAAGAATAGCAGAATGGATTAGAAAGCAGAATCTCACAATATTTTTTTTCAAGAAATTTACTTGAAATAATAATTCATATAGAGTTAAGCTTAGAAACTGGAGTAGAATTGATTATGCTTCAGATGAACTAGAAAAGGTAGGAGTAGCAATAATTTCAGATAAGACTACATATGGGCATGATAGTGAGGGGAATTGCATTCTTTTTAAAGGCATCGATGCTTACTATAAGTGAATAGCATATAAATACTTAAAAGAAAGATTAAATGGATTTCAGGGAGAAATAGGCAATAAAACTCTAATAATGGGGACTTCAGTGTACTTCAGAACTAGACAAATATAACAAAAAAATAAGAAAAGAGATAAGGACTTGGATAGAACTTTTGAAAAATCAGAAATGATAGATCATTCCCATTACTGAATGGAAACAGATGGAAATAGCCTTGAATGTAGTTTGTTGACCTCTGCTCTATACTATCTCACTTGATGATCTCTTTAATTCCCAGGAGTTCAATTATCTCTTTGCCAGTGATTCCCACATCCAGATATCTAGCCCAAATCTTTTTGCTGAGCTGCATTAACACTTAACTAAATGCTTCTTCGACATCTCAAACTAGAGGCATCTTAAATTTTCAGTTCATTCTCTTTCCTTGTAAATCCCACTCCTCCTGAATTTCCTTTTGACTGTCAAGAATATCACCATTCTCCTAGTTATCCTACAATCTTGGTATCATCCTTGATCCTTTACTCTCATATATACCAATCTGTTGCCAAATTGTATTGTTGCTACCTTCACAACATCACTTGTTATGTGTCTTTTTTTTCATTTGTGCAGGCACAACCCTAGGTTAGACTCTTATCACTTCTCTCCTGATCTACTGCAATGGCCTTCTAACTAGTTTCTCTGCCTCAAGTCTCTGCAGTCTATCGTCTACTCATTTGCCAAGGCATGATTTTGACCATGTCTTTTACACCTTGATAAACTGGTTCCTTGTTACCTGCAGTATCAAATATACAGCCTCATTGGGGATTTAAAATTCTTTATAACCTGACATCCTCCTAGCCTTCTTACAACTTACCTACTTTTTTTAGCTTCGCTGTTCTGCTTGCAGTTCCATGAACACAACACTATCTCCTATCTCTATGCCTTTGCACTGATTTTCTGCCATGCCTAGAATATGCTCCTTTACTTAATTTTCCTAACTTCCCCCAAGGCTTGATTCGCTTAAAGTTCACTTTTGCAGGCATTTCCCCTTCCCCCCGTTCACTTATATCTATCTAGTTTTTTGCACATTGTCTTCTCCATGAGAATATATGCCTCTTTTATATATATAATTAAATTTTTTTGTTTTATTATTATTTTTTTAATGTTCTACAATCACTTCCTTAAAATTAAGATTTTATCCCCCCCACTACCCCCTCCCTCCCCACAACAGCATACAATTCTGTATAGGTTCTACATATACTTTCCTATTGAGCACATTTTCACTATAGTCATGCTATGTAGTCGCACTAAAATAAGTGGAAGAAATCATATAACAAATCAAAACATAATACACTAAAACCCCCCCCCCCCACAAACATGATCTGCTACATTCTGTGAATGACTTCCATATTTCTTTCTCTGAGTATGGAAGGCATTTTGCCTTAGAAAACCACCATTGGGATTTATTTTTTTTCAGTAAGTTCTTGTGTTATTACAAAGTTCCAAGTCTGCCAGAAAAAACTCTCACACACTGTGGTCATTGCTGTGCACAAAGTTCTCCTGGTTCTGCTCCTTTCACTCAGCATCAGATCATATAAGTCCTTCCAGGCCTCCCTGAAGTTTTCTTGTTCATCATTTCTTATGGCGCAATAGTACTCCATTACATTCATATACCGTAATTTATTAAGCCATTCCCCAATTGATGGGCATCCCCTTGATTTCCAGTTCTTGGCTACCACAAAGAGTGCTGCTATAAATATTTTTGTACATGTGGGACCCTTTCCCGTATTTATAATCTCTTGGGGATACAGTCCTAGTAGCGATATTGCTGGGTCAAAGGGTATACACATTTTTGTAGTCCTTTGGGCATAGTTTCCAAACTGCTCTCCAGAATGGTTGGATGAGCTCATAGCTCCACCAACAATGAATTAGTGTTCCAACTCTCCCACATCCTCTCCAGCATTTATCATTTTCTTGTTTTGTCATGTTTGCCAATCTGATAGGTGTGATGTGGTACCTCAGAGTTGTTTTGATTTGCATCTCTCTTATCAGTAGTGATTTAGAGCACTTTTTCATATAATTATAGATATCTTTAATTTCTTCCCCTGAAAATGCCTGTTCATATCCTTTGACCATTTATCAATTGGGGAATGACTTGTATGGTTATACATTTGAGTCAGTTCTCTATATATTCTAGAAATGAGGTCTTTATCCCCGAGCTTAGCTGTAAAAAGTTTTTCCCAATTTACTACATCCCTCCGAATTTTGGATGCATTGAGTTTGGTTGTGCAAAAACTTTTCAGTTTAATGTAATCAGAATTATCCATCTTGCATTTCATAATGCTTTCTATCGTTACTTTAGTAAAAAATTCTTCCCTTCTCCATAAATCTGATAAATACACTATTCCTTGCTCCTCCAATTTATTCATGGTATCAATCTTTATACTTAAATCATGTACCCATTTGGACTTTATTCTTGTGTACAGTGTCAGGCATGGGTCTGTGTCTAATTTCTGCCACACTATTAACCAGTTTTCCCAGCAATTTTTGTCAAACAGTGAGTTTTTATCCCAGAAGCTGGGGTCTTTGGGTTTATCACACAGGAGGTTGCTATATTCCTTGCCTACTGTGTCCTGAGTGCCAAGTCTATTCCATTTGTTTACCCCTCTGTTTCTTAGCCAATACCAAGTGGTTTTGATGATTGCTGCTTTATAATACAATTTGAGGTCTGGTAGCACTAGGTCACCTTCCCAAGCATTTCTTTTCATTGGTCCCTTTGATATTCTGGACCTTTTGTTCTTCCAAATGAATTTTGATATTATTTTATCCAGCTCTAGAAAATAATTATCTGATAGTTTAATTGGTATGGCACTAAATAAGTAAATTAATTTAGGTAGAACAGTCATTTTTATTATATTAGCTCGGCCTGCCCATGAACAACTGGTGTTTTTCCATGTACTTAAGTCTGACTTTATTTGTGCAAAAAGTGTCTTGTAATTGTGTTCATATAGTCCCTGGGTTTGTTTTGGCAGATAAACTCTTAAGTATTTTATAGTGTTTACTCTAGCTGTAAATGGGATTTCTCTTTCTATCTCTTGCTGTTGGACTTTGTTGCTAATATATAGGAATGCAGAAGATTTGTGTGGGTTTATTTTGTAACCTGCAACTTTGCCAAAGTTGTTTATTATTTCAAGTAGTTTTTTACTTGAGTCTCTGGGATTCTCTAAGTATATCATCATGTCATCTGCAAATGGCTATTGGCTTTGGCTATTTTTATTCCTTCAATTTCTGTTCACTTATCTTATATCTACCTAGTGTTTTGCACATTGTCTTTTCCATGAGAATACATGCCTCTTAAAGCTATCCATAGTCATATGAAAAGTGTCCTAAATCACTACTGTTTAGAGCAGGAATGGGGAACCTGCAGCCTTGAGGACACATGTGGCCTTCTAGATCCTTGGGTGTGACCTTTTGATTGAATTCCAAGTTTTACAAAACGAATCCTTTTATTAAGGGCATTTGTTCTGTGAAGTCTGGATTAAATCTAAAGGCCTCATTTGGGGACATAGCATGTATGACCTGAGTCTAGATTTGAGAAATGCAGATTAAAACAACTCTGAGGTATTATCTCACACCTATCAGATTGACTAATATGACAAAAGAAGAAAATGATAAATTTTAGGGAGGGAAATGGAAAAATTGGAACACTGATACATTGTTGGTGCAGTTGTGAACTGATCCAACCATTCTGGAGAGCAATTTGGAGCTACGTCCAAAGGATAACCAAATGGTGCATACCCTTTGATCCAGCAATAGCAGATGTGGTATATAAATGTAATGGTATACTATTGTACTGTAAGAAATGATGAGCAGGCAGGTTACAGAAAAACCTGGAAAGGCTTACATGAATTGTTGCTGAGTAAAGTGAGCAGCACCAAGAGAACATAACAGCAACATTGTGCAATGACTAACTTTAATAGATTTAGCTCTTCTCAGCAATGCAGTGATCTAAGACAGTTCCAAGACTGATGTTGGTTAATGCTGTCCACTTCCAGAGAAAGAACTATGGAGTCTGAATGCAGATTGAAGCATACTATTTTCATTTTTTGTTTTTTCTTTCTCATGGTTTTTCCTTGTGTTCTAATACTTCTTTTTCAACATGACTAATGTGGAAATATGTTAAATATGATTATACATGAATAACCTAAAGCAGATCGCTTGCTATCTTGGAGGAGGGAAGGGAAGAAAGGAGGAAAAATTTTGGATTTCAAAATCTTACAAAAGTGAATGTTGAAAACTATCTTTGTATGTAATTGGAAAAAATAAAGTACCGTAAGTAGCGGGGAAGGAATATATTCTTCTTGAGGGCAGGGACTATTTCTTGCTTTTATTTGTTTTCTCAGGATTTAGCACAATGCCTGGCCCATAGTAAGTGCTTGATAAATTCTTCTTGACTGGCTGACTTTAGTTGCTCAAGGAACAGTATCTTGACTAGGAAGTCCAGATTCCTCAAAACGTTGAAAAAACTATGAGACTACTTCTCATTTATTCATGTGTCTTTATTAGTTTCCTAATATTCTTTCAATATCTCATAATGGATGAAAAGGTGCTCTGAGGTTTCCCTTTCTAACACTTGTCTGTGTTATTTTTCACATGATAGGACTAGCATGGATTAATTTCCTGTGGTCATATTTTAAGTTAGAAAACATAGGATCATAGTTTTAGAGCTGGAAGGGGCCACAGATGTCATTTAGGTTAGCCCTCTCATTTTATCGATCAGATAAGTAAGACCCAGAAGGGGTTAAATGACTAGTCCAAGGTTAAATGTGGTAAATGGCACAGACAGGAATCATATCCAGGTACTTACACTTCCAGATGAAGCACTTTACTGCTGCAGTCTTGAATAGTCGTGTACATTCTTTAAAAATAAAAAAATTAATATCTTTATCACTTAATCAAGTGTTTGGAATTAATTTTAAACATAATTAGAGAAAGTATACTTGGAAATGTTAAATGGTTAGTAGTGTTGACTAATCATGTAGGATACCTAGTACAGTAAATGCATGTGCTTCTGAAATATCCAGCAAAGCTTGTTCTCTTGGATTGTGGTACCTCAGGGTATGTCCCATTATATTCCACTATTTTTTCTCACTAGCAATAATACTAATAGCTCAAAATTGCTTTAGTTAAAACTGACATCTGAAACAGTATAATTTACATTGTACGTGATGAGACTTGCCAGTAGATTCAACTGGTGGTGCATAAGTATGCTGGACCTGATGTTATTAGAAAGACCTGAGTACTACCTCTGTGATCCTGGGCAAGTCACTTAACCTCTGTTTGTTCCAGTTTCCTTCCTGTAGAGTGGAGATCATAATAGTATTTACTTCTCAGAGTTGTTGTGAGAATCAAATGAGATATTATTTGTAAAAGTGCTTTGCACAGTACCCAGCACATGGTAGGCACTACTAAATGCTTATTCCCTCCCTCTTTCCCAATATAACACAACCAGTAAGTGTCGGAGATGGATTTCAAACCCAAGTCTCTCCTGATTTCAAGTACAGTTCACTTTCTCTACTATATAATACTGCCTTGGCTAACTGTTCTCCCTTCCTTTTTAACCTGCCATCATGAAGCGAAGGGAAATGGATAGAGAGTGAAATACCAGATGAAGGTTAATTTCCTGTAATTTTAAAACTCTCTTTATATTTCATTATGATGATTTATCTTATAAGGATTTAATATGACTATACCTTTGTTTGTATTTTATCCACCTACTAGACCCTAGGTTTCTTGAAGGCAGAGATTGTGTCTAATCAATGATAATGTTGTCCCTAGCATACAAACTTCTTAATGTTTGTATTTTGTATTTGTTTTAATTTTTAATCTTGTGTGAGCTGTAAGATATTAGTTCCCTACTGCTGTTGTATTTTTTTCTCAGTCTGACTCTAGAACTCAATTCTACTTCTAGTGTATCCCAGAAATGAAAGTAATAATGGGCAAGTCCTTTAGAGGTTTCAGAAATATACTTTTTTAAAATCCCTTAATGTGATCTATAAGAGTCTGAAGCTAAGCAGGGACTTCCCTCCTGCCCTCAGTCTTAGCCATCTTGCATTTCCTCATCCTGAAGGTTATAGCCAAAGCCTGGGGTATTCCATCTTGTCTGGTCTCCTTAGTTTTGCATTTTTGTACTTCCTTCACTGTCTTAGAGATCTATGTGTTTTAGCCGCATTTGAAGTGCTCATTCCCTTACCCTTGTTCTCATTGATCCTCTGAAACAATTTGTCTAGCCATCATTGGAACAAGATACTTCTTTCACCTCCAGTGTGTTGGGCTATTGCCTTGACTCCCCAAAAACCGGTGCAGGCTTGATATCTTTCCATAGCCCTTATGGATCTAAATCACTTTGCGATCTCATAACCATGAGCCTTGTTCGAGTTTTTTCCTGCCTACCCAGGCCTAAAAGTTATTTGCTGAAATCATTATAATAAAAAAGTTATGTGAACACATAGTAATATTACTATTTTCACCTCCAAAATACATAACTAAAACAATTTTATTACAAGTATTTTAAACTATCTCCATAATGCCTTATTGTTTATACTATTAATGACAGTAGAGGTTTTACACACAGATAATTGTAAGGATGTCTACTTTTGAGAGAAAACTCAAAGAATTAAGATATATGATGTGTTACTTTTCTGTCTTTTTACTGAAGTGTAATAAAACCTTGTCCTTCCATTCATATTTTCTTGTAGAGGGGAAAGCCTCAGATCTGCTTTTTGCTAAAGGTAGAAGTATAGTAAGTAGCAGGTAAAGAAGAGGATCACTTCAAAGACTAAATCGAGTATAAAGTTTGAGACTGTGAAATTTTCTTTCATGTCTGAGTTTCACAAGGAGGCATAATTCTGAATGAAATGGAAGAGGTTCAGAACTTTTCTAAGTAACTTTTTTCTTTACCTGCCATTGATTAAGGATTAGAATTTTGATCAATAAAATTAAATAATCCTAAAAAGGAAAGTTAATTAAGGGAGTAAGATTTAAATTGACTTATATAATTTGAAAACCTTTCATTTGGAATTATCTGTGAACTATGTATGCCTGTAGACAGTGAAGCAGATACTTCCAGATGAAGTACAAAGTATCCTTGATACTTTGTAAATGATACTGTGCTGATTGCATCAAATTCTGAATTATTTTCAAAGTCACATAAATGAGATCCATAATAATATAGAAGAGTTAGACCTAAGTATTCATATGGGAAAAAAATCAAATTGCTAAAGAATACTAATTGTCCAGACTGATGTATAGAGAAAGAGAAGCTTTTATGTGCATGCACACTGCAAATGGATAATTGATAGACACTGAAATTGTATAATGAATTAGGCATGGGGTAGAGCAGGAGAAGCGGTTTAAATTACCTTTGGGCACTTGCAGAGCTCTTTCAAGGACCCTAAACTTCTCTCTGAAACTAAGGCTCATCTTTTTTTAGACCAACGTTCTTTCCATGATGTATATGTCTTTGAGTAAAGGAACACTTAGAAGAATTAGGTCAGTAAAGAGGTGGAGTGTGAGCAAGTTCTCACACCTTCCTAAAGAAGAGCTCTGAAGAGGTGGCAAAAAGGCTTCTGGCAGAGACAAGTATAATCATATAATCAGAAAACTGTTCTGGTGCATGGCAAGAGGAAGGAATGTACTAGTAGAAGTTGTACCTCAGGAGGTTAGGAGACCTCAAGAAAACACCAAGCACATTGATTGGACAGGGATTAGTGTCATGTATGCTGGGGGCATAAGGTAATAAGTACCACATTGAAGTGATCACAAATGTATTTGGAGTAATTTAGATACTGAAGTGTAACTTGTAAGAGTTATACTTTAATTGTTCAAGAGGGCAGTGAGGGACACAGCAGATAGAGCGCCAGACCTGGAGACAGGACTTACCTTCCTAAGTTTAAATCTGACCTCAGACACTTACTAGCTGTGTGACCCCAGGCAAGTCAGTTAACCCGCCTCAGTTTCCTCATCGGTAAAAAAAGTTGGAGAAAGAAGTGGTTAATCACTCCAGCGTCTTTGGAAAGAAAGCGCCCAGTGGGGTTACAATTGAATAACTGTTGTTAAATAGGAGTGATTTGGGAGAGTTAGCAGTATGTGATAGGACTTTATTCACTTGTAAACTAAAACTAACACAAGTTATCCTTTATTTTTGACTTAGTCATATGTCTTCTTGATACCTGGTAACAAAACTGATTAAATCCTCACAAATAACAAAGTTATAATAATGCTATTCACTGTAAAGAATTATCTTGGTTTTCTTGAGGCATTGAAAATTATGTAGATTCATACTTCTTGTGCCTGACTTCTTAGGAGCCTATAAGAAGCTTGGGACATATTGCACGAAACCAAAAAATACAGTTACGTTCTTACCAAATCTTTCTCCCTTGTCCTTTACCTTTTTCTCAGATTTTAACTGGAATTAAAATTGCATTATCTTCTTTCAGTAATTTGTTTAAAATTTAGAGGCATATGTGGATTCTTCATAGTTACATTATAGAACAGTAAAGTCTTTCTAAAGATATTGAAAAGCATTCTCCCCATTCCTAACAACTAACTGTTGTCTTAGGGTTATTTGTTGTTGTTGAATTAGAAGGAAACACACAGAAGACCCACAACAACTGTCTAAAGCACTTAGGAATCAGTAGGCAGGCATTATCATAGCTCCTAAGTGGTGATTTGGGATGAAAAGTAAACAAGCTGGAAATTATAGTTAAAAGAAATTCTTTATTATGGGAACAATTAAAGGAAAATCAGAGTTATTTAATACAAACCATACCTATTTGGCCCTGAACCTTTAGTGATACTCATGTGACCCAAGAAAGGAAATATACAGCATGACTTTTGACTTGCCTTTGTATGTATTTTCATACATGTATATACACATACACATACATACATATGTATGTGTAAGTGTGTATATATATGTTTGTATATATATGAAAGGAATAGGAGAGGTTACAATAAAATTAGATATATACTAATTGATAAATACAAAACTGATGTTAGATCTCTTCTCTAGGCAGCTAGGTAGTACAGTGATTAGAGCACTAAACTTGGCATTAGGAAGACCTTAGTTTAGTTCTAACTTCAGACACTAACTTATATGACCTTGGGCGAATCACTTATCCCCTTTCTCTATGTATTTCTGGGTGAGATACTTAACCTCTTTTATCAGCTTCAGTTTCCTCCTCTGTAAAATAGGGATTAAAATAGTAACTACCTTTCAGGGTTGTTATATCAGGTGAGATAATATTTCTAAAGTGCTTTGCCAGTGTTCAAGTGCTTTAGAAATGCTAGCTATTGTTATCACCCCTCCTGCCCCCTATCATCTGTACCTTTGCAAATACCTGTATAACCTTTAAATAACTTATTTGAGAGCACTTTGTAATGCAGAGGAAATATCCTGAGACAATGAAGCAGGCTCTGTTTCAGTCAACCAAGAAGCATTATTAAGAACTCTATATGCAAGGCACTGTGCTAAGCTTTGGGGACACAAAGAAAGGAAAAAGGCAGCTCATGAAAATCAATGAACATATCAACTGTATCTGACAATATAGGCAGTATTTTCAATGCAGTTTCAAAAGATAATTTAAAATATTTTTCTCAATAGCAGCATCAGTAAAGTAAGTCTACAGCTTCCTAAAATGATCATTTTGAAGGAAAGGAGTCATCTAGCTTATGAAAGTATACTCGTTTGGGGGAAAGAGGCTCTGGGAAGGAAGGGAAAAAGTGTGGAAAAGAAGAGAGTCTTATTTTAAAACTATACTTATATCTAAGGTCCTTAATGAGCGTAAGAAGCCTAAGTATAAGTGAGTGGCTTCATGAGGAAGATAACTTGTTGCTGAAATTCCTGGTTTATTTATATTTATTATAGAATGGTTAGATCAGAAAATATATTTTTATGTTTGTTGAATTGTATGTACATCTAGACCAGTGGTTCTCAAAGTGGTCTTAGAAGGTTTGGGGTTACCCAAGGTCCTTTCAGAGGATCTGCAGGGTCATTTTCATAATAATTCTAAAACATTTTAGTTCTGATGTCATTAAAAATATTGATAGATATTACATATATAAAGAAAAGCTCTTCTGGCAGTCTTCAGAAATTTTTAAGAATGTAGTAGAGTCTTGAGACCAAGAAATTTGAGAACCATAGTTCTAGTGGAGTAACTATTCATGTTTGCTTGTCCCTTTCATTCCCAAAGTGCTAGATTTTAGAGTATTTCAGCTTTAAAACTTCTAACTTTCATATTGAATTGTCTCATAAAAATCCAGTCAATTGTCAGTATAGGAGAATGATACAAATTGGTGAAAAACCCTGAAGGCTGTAATGGAACTGCTATTGTATATATGTATATTTCATGTGTTTTGGTTTGTTTTTCAGTTCGCTTTGCTGAAGATCTTGACAATGACAGCACAACTTTTAATCCTGAGTACAGCCATCAAATATTTGGTGATGAGTAAGTATTGTAGAAACATAGGCAAGTATAAATAGGATACAAGCATTTATTCTTTAGCTTCACTTAGTTATAATTTCATGTTTACTGTGTACTTTTTATATAACATTTCATATAGTCTTATGGTGGGAATTTTTTGTTACTGAGATTTTATGTATGTTGTACTCTTTTACAACTGGAAATTTTAAGTAGCTGGTTGTTTTTCCATTATGATTTATGAAAAGTAAACAAGCAGATAGATAATGGGCCCATTAAGAAGAGCAACCTGTAGAATGTCATGAGATCTCAGTACTGCGATGATTACTTTTCATAAACCTGAGACATGGCAAGATCTTAAAATACTTTCTGATTCATCAAAAAGAATTTAAATTATATTTTATATTTTTATTCACTTTATGATGATTTTATATAATGTGTTTCGTGACTCTAAGTTAACCAAAATGTTAAAATAACTGTAACATTCCTCTACCACTTTGGATTAAATGGAATTTTATTATGTCATGGAATTATTGTTTTTGTGAATAATTGTGCTATTATGCACAAGGAGACCATGACTTTTTTTTAAAGGTCAACCAAGAACGTGAGTCCATTGTCCGTCACAGTTGTGCTATATGTCAACAGTGTTCTGTGGATTCTAATTTAGTTTTATCAAATTTTTACATAAATTCCAACAATTTTATTTAACTCATTAATAGTACTTATCATTTTCATTATCTGACCATGTCTTAACTCTCACTGACTGTTAAATGTATTTGGTTATAGTTTCATTGGGGGTAATGTTCGTGAACTCTGTTGTTTAGACAATAAATAGTTCTTCATAGTACATTCCACTTGAGAAATATTGGTGTATCAATTTGAGTTTTTTGAGTGTCCTTTTTTAAAAAGAGAATTAAAATGTTTTCCTATAAATTTGGCCTTCTGTATTTTAAGAATTAGACTTTGTCGTATAAAAACAGTTATGTTTCACTTTCTAATTTCTCTCTTGATTTTATTAGAAACATGTCTTATAGTATTCCATTTTATTCCTTTTTGCCATTATTCTCTGTAATGGCATGGGTTGGGGAATTAGTTGATAAGTGTCACTACTTTTTGGCACATTTCACTTAGAAAATACTCAGTAGTGTCTTATAAATCCTTTAGGATATCTTTTTTTTAAAAAATGGTTGTTTATGTGCAGTTCTTTAGGTGGTCAACAAGGCAGGTGGCTAAATGAGATAGGAGGAGATAACTCAGTCCTTAGTGACAAACTTAAATGGCGCCTTAATTCCTTGTCCACTGATTGTTTCCTTTTAATATCACCAGTATGAAAGTAGGACAAAAGTCTGCCCACATTTCTTCTGTAGCAGCCTAGGATGAGTTTTGAAACTGCCATTGTTGTTTTTAAATATATTTCCTAGGTCTCTCATGATCTCTTATGAAGTTTTATGGGAAATTATTTAATCAGACTTATTTCACCTATCAGGGAAATTCTAATGATCATGTTTGTCTCTGGGAACATCTGAAAAATGTGATGATGTATACTGCCTCACCTCTTGGTTTGCTGAGGGGGTTTGGATATGGTCACTTCCCTTTTACAGAGGTGGAAAGTTGGTATAAGGAAGTTGTACAGTTGAGGAACCACTTTGAGAATTTTGACTGCTTGAGGTCCAAGTTCAACTCTTCTGCCTCTTATGCAATGTGTGGCTACTTAAATTATTTTTACAAATGTTTGTTTTTATAGGAACAATGAGAAATATTTTAATGTATGCAAATTCAAACTGTTCATAGACAGTTAATATATTTCTTTATTTCTCTTAGGTTCTTAATTGCCGTTTATTTTTTTCCTTCCAGTGAAACTGTCTTCGGTTACAAGGGTCTTAGGATCATTTTGTACTATAATGCTGGTAACCTGTCAACACTGTTCCGAATTGAGTATGCATCTAAAGTTAGTGAGAATTTCGACTGTGTAGAGGTAAAAGCAGATAAATTTATATTTTATTGTATTTTTAATATCTTTTAAAATATTACATTCTAAACATTTGCAGATAAGAGTTATTTTATCTACTTTTTAGCATCCTGTAATGTCATTTTATTTATTACGTAGCATACTGTGATGTCATTTTATTTATTATCTAGCATCCTGTGATGTCTTTTGATCTAATATTTTACATTCTAAACATTTGCAGATAAGAGAGGGTTATTTTATCTACTTTTCAGATTACATGTAGTAAATTGTCTGCTTTTTGTAAGATTCTACTATTCTTTAAATTATGTAGCCATTTTTCTACACCATCTGATTTCTAAGTTACTTTTCTATACACTGTTTCACCTTGACCTTTTGTGCCAAGGTTGCATTTTTCTTTCAAATGCTTGAGTTCTGTTCCCTTTACTTTCAGATTGTGGATTAAGAAAATTGTTTACTGAGAAACTTCACTATTGCACATTTTATGTAATAGAAATCAGTGGAGTAGAAGAAAGTATCTTGAATTCTCTTTCCCTAAACTTGCTTGCAAATTTTTTTTCCAATTTCCCTTATCAATCACTATTTTCATATTGATTTCTTCTGACTCTAACTTCATAGGGATTTTGTTGTTTGTTGTTGTTATTAGAACTTTCTCTTGACCATAGAAAATGAAGTCAATTGAAACAAAACTGAACCAGCCAGATAGAGGTCAGGGCAGGAGTGAAGTTGAGTATTTTGAGTATGTGTTTCTCTAATCCAAATTGAAACATATGTTTGTTTTATCCAGCTTCCAAAAAGACTTACTTATTCTTCCGAAAATGTTCCTTTTTCTGATTTATCACATTAATCTTTTATATAACTAATCCTTTTACTTGCTATGCCATTAAAAAAATGATGAACTGAGAGGCTTATATTTTACACATTTGGTATAGAGCTGTATTTCCTTTCTCCAGTTTTCTTTTTGGGTATATTGTAGAATTCATCTGCCAAAGTCATTATTACTTAGGTCTTTACAACTTAATTCTTGCTTAGTTTTTTTATTATTCCACTCAGGAAAGCCATTTCCTAACAACAAAAGCTTTTCTCTAAATTATCATTGAGAACTATAAGGCTGGGAATTTTTTTTTCTATTCAATAAAGAGAACAACAACACAATATGTAGTTTTTTCATTTATCCCCTGCTAAAGAGTACACATCAGATTTATAGGACCCATGCTTAGTTCAGGTACTACTTTTTCTCCTAATCAGTGGTTGGTTCATGGTACTAGGATCCATGCCCTCTTTGTCATAAGTCACTGAGTTGCCATTATGTTTAACCAATTTCAGCTCATCTTTTTCACCTTTCACTTGAAGGATCTCCATAATTCTTCTATAATTTTTTTCAGGGCAATCATATATATAATGAATAATCCACATGCTAATCAAGGGCTTGATGTATTTCCATTGTTCCAGTTCATAGTTTCCCAGAATTTCTACTAATTTGTCTTTAGAAAGAAATAACATTCAGTGGAGTCATGCCACTTGTTACCAGATCAGTCAACCGCAATATAGAATTTCAGCAACTTTAGATTCAAATATTTTCCCCCATGACTTCTACTGTGAGCTTGGAGTGCTCACACCAGAGGTAGTCTTTATAGAATCCTGCTTAGACCCCCACAGCAAGAGACTCATCAGTACCTTGACTGGTATTTTCTTGATATCCTTTATATCCCTTTCATAAAAAGGTAGATACATTTTAGCAAAGTTTCTTTCAAACCTGTTTTTTGTTAAATGAGCCCTATTTTCCTTGATTTATTATAAAATTGGAAATATATTGTTTTAGAAAAATTCTTCCTAGATGTGATAAAATTGCTTTTATGAATGACACAAACTATAATTATAATGACCACACTTCAGTGAAGTAGAGATGGGAAAAGGCACTCACTGCCTCTTTTCTAATGAATCTAACAATTGCAGATATTTACATATACAAAGAGGAAAAGAGAAAAAGAACTGTATATGAAAACATCTATGTATTTATTCTCTTTTATGTATAGTTTGATTTTTAGAGTATATATTAATGTTTTTACTGATTGTCTCCCCCTTTTGTTGGTGCCCCACTCCAAAAAAAAAAAAAGTCCCTTTTAACAAGTACATATATAGTTAAGCCAAATGGATCCACACACTAGCTGGCCTGAAAGGGATAAATGAAGAGGTGGAATAGATGTTTTGCATCATGAGGTTTCTGGATTCAAGATTGGGTATTGCATTAGTCAGAATTCTCAGGCTAGAAGATTTGTTTTCCTTCACAACATATAAATTGTTCTGGGCCCTTTCACTCCGTATGAATTCATACAGCTCTTCCCAGATTTCTGAGTCTGACTGACTTTTCAGTATTTCTTAGAATGCAATCATATTCTAGTACATTGATACACCATAATTTGTTCAGCCATTTCCTGTTGAAAAGAATTCACAGACAAGTGTTTATCACATTAAATATGAAAAGATTTTTATTTTAATTATGCTGGTTGTAAATCTTTCCAAAATATGTTACATTTCTACCTTAATCAGAGTTTATTGAGCAAATTTAACCTTTCTTAAACATTTTTGCCTTTGACTATAACACAGACTTAGCTTCACACTTCTATTTTGAGTTCTTATCTCTTTTTATAGGTTTTGAATACCTTCTTTTGCTCATGGTTATCATTGATTACTGTTAGTGTATATGCCTTTAAAAGCCAGTTCTAACTCCTTCCAAAAAGATAAAAATCTTTTTAGAATTAAGAGTCCGTTTTGCCTTTTTAGGAAAATTTCTCCACCCTCCCCTTTTTTTTTTCCTCCGTGTTCCAAGTTGATTGAAGGGATATGGGGTGAAGAGATTATTGGGGTTGGGGTTAAGATCTTCTATCAAGATTGGTGTAGGGAGCTTAGTGGAAAAGAAACAGCTACAACTAATACAAATCAACAGCTTTTATCCAGATGGTGGTCTGAAGGGACTCTAGTATTCATTTATATGTAGTATACTTTTATGTGCATTTAAAATGTGATGATAATGCAGGTGAGGCCAGTGGTAGGTTATGATGATTCAATTTTTTAAAAGATTGTTTTTAGTGTCCAGGCCTGTGATTTCATTGGTATAGGTAGCTCCTGGTGAAGAAGCTTCCTCCACCTATGCAGATCTGCAACTGTGCTATTTGTTACTTAATAGCCTTAAAATATTGCTTGAGAAATTTGGAAGTTAAATGAATTCCTTAAGTGGACTGGGTGATTTTCATCTTCCCCAAAGCAATTTCATCCTACCCTGCAGCCTACCACTTCCTGTGGTGGTGCCTCATCTTCAGCCTTAGGTGAGAAGAGGCCTTTTTTGACCACGTGTCTTCCATCTCCTGTGTTTGTCCCCTGAGGGAAGACAATAAAGGGCAGAACTGAGCAGAACATCTAGTACAAAGTGGAGAAATCTTCCCTTTGACCTCAGGCCTTCCATCTCAGCTGTGCCCATCCCTTAAGGGAAGAGGGAAGAAAATTCAGTGGAGAGTTGGACTTCCTTCTGCTTTGTAAATCTGACTTCCATCTCTTGCTGTCCCATCTTCTGCCTGATCTCCAACTTTTGGAGGGAAAAGGATTAATGAAACAGTATCTCCCATCTGACCATGATGCCTTCCATTTCGTGCTACATTTGTTTCCAGCCACGTTTGAGAAGAGGAGTGGTGCCTTCCACTCAGTGAAAAACAGTTTCAGTTATACTCTACATATCCTAGTGTTTCTGAACCCCTGTAGGTCATCATCCAAACCTTATTACCCATCCTCATCCTCTCACAATCCAATTCCTTATTCTCATCTCTCTTTAACCTTCCTGCTCTAAAGTTCCAACCAAATCCCTATCCCTCAATCCTTCCATTGTGCCCACTGAAATGCCTGTTCCATAGGCAACACATTTCCCATAATCCTAAATCTTTACCTCTCCCATTTCTTCCAACTACTAGCTCTTACTGAAACCGGACTCTTCTGATGGAAGAGTATCCTTTGCCACCCTTCTTAGTCCTGACTGCACTATTCACTCATTCACTCTAGCTCACTGGCCAAAGCAGGGGTGTTGGAATAATTTTGCTCCCTATTGCCACTTTAAAGTTCTCTCCCTATCTCTGTCTCTCAGTAATCTCTCTGTCTTTGAGGTTCATGCTATTCATATCTACCATCTTATCAAAAACTTGGTAACTGTTAACAAACCTCCAAACTGTTCCCCTTCTTTTTCCAATGAGTTTGGTACAAGCCTCACAGTTTTTCTTTCTTCTCCAATGCCTACTCTCATACTAGAAGACTTCAGCATATGTATTGGCTCTCTTTCAAACACTGTAATTATTTCTCAACCTATTCATTTCCCATAAATTACTCCTCCAACCCACCTCAGCTATATACAAAGATAGTCAGATTCTTGATTTTGCCATCACTTATAAATCTACCACCACTACATTGAAGAATTCTGAAATCCCCTTATCTGACCATAATCAATTGACTCTTCACCCTTACCTCTTTTCTTATACAAACCCTAATCTTCATCCCCCTTGTGACCTCCTAGTGCATCTCCCCTGCACTTGCCAGTCTCTCCTTTTTTCCACATCTTTTACACCCTTAGTGACCCAGTTCAGCTCTGCACTGTCTTCTCTTGAGTTCCTAGCTCCCTTATGATTTCACTGGTTTTACCCTGCCAATCCTCAGCCTTGGTTAACTCCCACCATCTACCATACATGCTGCTGAATTGAAGATGAAAAAAAATCATGCAACTCCTCTAATTGGGTCTATCACAGATTTAGACTACACAGTCTCAACCAGGTCCTTACTGCTGTTAGACAATCCTACTGTCGTTGCCTTGTCAACTTACTGTGCCAGTTTCTGCAGGGACTCTTCCAAACCTATTCTTCCCTCCTTAAACCTCTCAGGGCTCCCCTCTACCACTTTCTCAGCTGAGAACTTTGCCTTATATTTTATAGTATAATTGAGGTCATTCTCCATCAGCTCCCTCCTCTCCCTTTTTCTTCATCTCATATCACTCAGATGCCTTCTGCTATTGTTTCCTCCTTCACCCATCTCGCATGATGAGATGGCTTTACTCCTTCCCAAAATTAACCCCTCTACCTGCTCAAGCAATCCTATCCCACCTGTCTCTTCCAACAGATTTGCCTGCTGTTGTCTTCATTCTGTCATATATTTTCAATCACTCCCTGTCCTCTGGCTCCTTTCCTGTTACTTACAAATATGCCCATGTCAACCCCATGCTGAAAAAAATCTAATTTGATCCTTCTGTGCCTTGTATCCTTTTATTTCTCTTTGTGCCTAAACTCCTTGAAAAGGCTGTCTACAATAGGTTCCTCCACTTTCTATTCTCTTGTCCTCTTACAATCTGGCCTCTAGCCTCATCATTCCACTGATACTACTCCCTCCAAAGTTATCATTGATCTCTAAATTGCCAAATCCAGTGGCCTTTTTTCAATCTTCATTCACTTCTTTTAGCCTTTGACACTGTTGACCACTCTCTCCTTCTTAATACTCTTTCTCTCTAGGTTTCTGGGACACCACTGTCTTCTCCTGATTCTCTTGCTACCTATCTCATCTCTCCTCAGTCTCCTTTGCTGGATCCTCAACTAGATCACACCATCTAACCATAGATGTCCCACAGAGTTCAAATACTGTAAAAGGTATGCTCTTGTTGGCTGTCCTTTGGGAACAAGAGTGATCCCTGAAAAATCAGTAACAATGTTGTATGCCCATGAAATTGTGGGTTACTAATTATCAGGCATCGTACATTCCTGGATGCTTCAAGCAGAATACCACTATGCACCGAGGCCAACTATGGCACATGGCCTAAGAGAGGCAGAGGCCCTCTTTTCTTCTTCTTTTATACTGCCTCACTTGGTGACCTTATCAGTTCCCATGGATTTTCATTACCATCCCTATGTAGATGATTCTCATATCTACCTATCCTGTCCCAAACTCTTTGTTGACCTCCAGATTTCCATCTTTAACTTGTCTTTCAGACATCTAGAACTGAATTCCTGTAGACATATTAAACTCCATATGTCCAAAATGGAACTCATTTTTCCTGAGTCCTCTGTCATTCCTAACTTCCTATTACTGTGGAGGGCAACACCATCCCCGCTAATCCCAGACTCACAACCTAAGTGTTATCCTTACTGTGACTCACCCCTACTCCCCCACCCCCTTATCCAATCTGTTGCCAAGGTCTTTTGATTACACCTTTCCAACATCTCTCAAATATATCCCTCTGTCTTCTCTGACACTGACATTATTCTGATACAGGCCTTCATCACCTTATACTTTGACTGTTGTGATAGCCTGCTGGTTGCTCTGTCTGCATCACGTTTCTTCACCACTTCATTCAATCCTCCATTCAATTACCAAAGTGATTTTCCTAAAGTGCAGGTCAATTCATGTTACCCCTTTATTCAGCTTTATTCATTGGTTCTCTTTAACCTTCAAAGCCTTTCATAACTTACCTTTTCCTACCTTTCCAATCTTCTTATATTTGATTCCTCACCTTGTAGTCTTTGATCCAGTGACATTCTTGCTGTTCTATGATTAAGACACTCCCAAATCTCCACTCTTGGCAGTTTCTCTGGCTATCTTCCATGCCTGGAAGAATGCTCTTTCATCTCCATCTACTGGCTTCCTTTTTGTCCCAATTAAAATCTCATCTTCTGAAGGAAGCATTTCCCAATTCCTCTTAATTCTAGTGCCTTCCTTCTGTTATTTCCTGTTTATCCTGTATGTAGCTTGTTTGTGTTTTCATTGTCTCCCTCATTAGATTGTGAGTTCTTTGAGGATTATGATTTATCTTTTGCTTCATTTTGTATTACTAGTACTTTGCATAGTGTCTGGCACATAGTCGTTGCTTAATAAATGTTTATTGATTGACTGGCTTGCTTAAGTGACACAGCCAATATGTGTCAGAGGTAGGGCTTGAACTCGTTCTAAGTTGACTGTTTAACTACTATTCATATCCAGTATGGCAACTGCCTCCATTTTGAAAAGATGTAATCTAGCGATTATCACAGAAGTCTTATTAATATGCAGTTTTTCACAATTAAATGTCATTAAATCATCCAGACACAAGTTCGTTATTCTTTTTAAAGTGCTATTGGTATTTATCCTCATGAAACTCTTTGTCTATAGGCGTTTTTTTTAGTTGTAAGGCTAACTGAGCTAAATTGATTTCTTTGAAAAGAAATATTGACTTAATTATTGATAAATCTTTCAAATATTGTATACAGGGAAAATAGCTGTGTATTTACATTGGCTTCTAATTGTTCCATGCTTGAAAACCTGTTTTTTCCATTTAGAAATACATTTTCACTGGGAAATCAATGGTCTTTGATTTTTAAGTTACTTTATAGAGTATATTATTCTCTTCTGGTCAAAAACCATTTAAATGTGTTCAAACATTCCCTTTGCCATCTTCTTTTTTACTTTTTTTTTTTGAACGAGGGAAAGAAAATCTGGAGTTAGATGAATTTTTTAGTGGGTTTGCCTTCTTTCTTTAGAAGTTACACAAGGTTAAATTTTTTTTCCCAGTATTTAAGTTCTCATCTTTTGTATAAATTAATATGTTTTCTAGACAGGACATGTATCAAGATCATTAAATTATTTTTATATCAGCAAGCATTTATTGAGCACATAGCAAGAGTCCAGAATTGTACTAGCCCCTGATGAAAATGTAACAAAACATGGCTCTGCTATCATGGAATTTATAATCTAGCTGGGGGAGAACACATAATTTGGGTCAGACTACGGGACACTCACACATGAAACTTTGATATCAACTACTAGGAGAAATGCTATGAATTAGAAAAAAGCTTTCTGGAACAGGTAAGATGCGTTAGAATTTGAAAACTGCTAGATTTGGAGGGAGAGATTTTTTTCTTTCCTATTAATGGATATTTAGATTGCATTTAGTTTTGGCAATTATAAGTAGTGCTGCTATGACAATTTTTCACCAAGTTTTTTTTTTAAATAAAACTTTTAAGCATATGTTCCCTAGACTACTATTGTTGGGTGTGAAAGGATATAATTATTCTTATAAATTCTGCTTCATACAGCCAGATTACATCATTCAGAGGTGTTCTGGGTTTGCAGTTCCATTGGCATTCCATGAGTGTGCTTGTTCCTCCATAATCTTAATCCCCCTTGTCTTTGAGTTTTGTTGCTTATAATTATTTTTTGTCAAGTTTGGGCATGATTTGTTTTGATTTTCTGTCCTATTAACTAAATTAACTAAATATTGCCATTTTTACTATATTTCTGTGACCCATCTGTTATCATTGTCTATCCCTCCAGTAACCTTTTTCAGACTCATTACAATTGTTACAGTTTCCAATATCATTTCACATAAAAGTAGTAGTGCAATTTATACCTGTTTTTAGAAGGAATACTTCTGATATTTCTTTAATGATATTGTGTTGACTCTTAAGGTAGATATTTCTTGTTGTGTTGAGGAAAAGTTGAAAGTTTTTTTAGGTGAAAAGAAAAGTTATGAGCCAGTATATGGTGATGTGAGAATGAGTATGATGCATGTAGAGGACTACGAATATCTTCCTAGGAATAAGTCAGTAGGTGATAGTGGGAAATAAAGTTGAATTTTAAAGCTAGGGGCAAATAACAACATAAAGCCTTGAAAACTGTACTGAGAAGTTCATACTTAATGAGACTGGCACTAGGATGCCATGCATCATTGTGGCTCTTGGTTGAGAAGGCAGCTAAAATGAAAGGCATGTCTTTAGGAGGCCATGGTGTTCAAGATAAAGAATGTGGAAGTGTGTAAGAGAGAGAGAGCAGGAGCCAGAAAACTGCTTTTATAATCCGGTTGTGGCTTTAAGGAAACTGAAGAACATTTTATTCCATAATTGTTATAAAGGTTGAAAATCTGCATAGAAAGCAACAAATGATTAACTTTACATGTAGAAATAAGAAGTGGCTTTAAAAAATAATGTTATCAGAATTACCATAAATTTAAAGCAGTTACAAATAATACCCAGGCCCTACACACAATATTTTTAGGTTTCTTTTAATTAATAAATTAATTAATAAATTAAGTACAGTAGTTTTTATTTTCATGATTTATATCATCCTGCTACAAAGCTAATTTTGATGTTGATTTCTAAAGTTTTTAAAATTAAAAAAAATTTTATCCTTTATATAAAATGGTGCTGGCATCTGTTTCCTTTTTCTAAAGTAAAATGAGATACCTTCAGATTGCTTTTTATCTCATTGTAATTAGGATTTCTTCATGTCTGACTATCATCTTTGCAGATAAGTTAGTGCTTGTTCTGTTTTAATAAATAATATTTTCTTAATTTAACAAACACTGAATGAAATGAGCATTAAAACAGGAAAAAGATTGTATGTGAAACTGCAAATCTTTTTTATGTATAGTTTGCTTTTCCTTTTATGCATTAATAGGCTCAGCAGACAATTTTTAAAGCTGTCATGTTTGTGTTTTTTTCTGGTGTTCCTTCTTTTCTCGTGTGCATTTAAAAAAAATATTTAAATAGTCCTTTTTCTTTTTGGGGGAGTGATAGAAGAACTCTACAGTAAGAATCCTTTCCTTCTGTCTTCCACTGGAAAAACAAATTAAGAAACCTTAAGCTAGTTCTCATATTGTCTGTAGCAAAAAATATATTTCATTCTGCATTTTTATTCCATTACCTCTCTGTGAGAAGGTAGGTAGTAGTGTGATTCATCATTGGTCCTCTGAAGTTATGGTTAGTAAACATTTTGTTGTATGAATTGTTCTCCTGATTCTTTTCACTTCAGACTGTGAAAGGAAGTTTACAAAATTCTTCCTAGGTTTCTCTAATTGTCTTTTTCATCATTTCTTATGGAATAGTAGTATTCCATTACATTCATATGCCATGATTTGTTCAGTTGTTCTTTAATCAGTGGGCACCTGCTTAGTTTCCAGTTCTTTGCTAGAACAAAAAGTGCTGCCATTAAATATTTTTTAAAATATGAGTTCTTCCTTTTTTTGAGTTTCCTGGGTATAAACCTAGAAGTGAGGTACCTAGTAGTCAAAGGATATGAACAGTTTAGTGACCTTTGGGGCATAGTTCCAAGTTGCTTTACAGGACAATTGGACCAAGTAACAGCTGCTTTAATGTGCCTGTTTTCCTGAAGCCCCTCTAACATTTGTTATCGTCTTTTTCTATCATCTTTGATAATTTGATGGTTGAGAAGTGGAACCTTAAGGTTGTTTTAATTCTTTAGTGAATGAAAACATTTTTCATAGAGTTGAATTTTTTAGTGATTTAGAGCATTTTTTCATATTGAATTTCTTCCTTTGAGAACTTCTAGTTCAATACAGCTAACTTTTGGTTATTCAGAAACTAATTTGTCCCTTTTTTCTGAATTCTGTATCCACAGTCTGCTGCCCACTTTCTGGTAGTTATCACTGCTTATTTTATGTTGTTAGTGGTCATGGGCAAATATGAGAGGTGAATATCAAATCTGTCACTTTTTAGCAATGTTAGCTTTTGAATAAGGTATGATAGTGATACTTCAGAAGTACTGTGTTTATGTTCAAAACTTCATTGTAAAATATCTTTAATTTTTTAAAAATTTGCCCAGGAATTTCATGAAGCAAAAAGAAGAGTGCAAACTCACTGTAAATCAAATATAATACAAAACCTGTTTTATAGGTAATCAAGGAAAATTATCAAGGTTCAACTAGTTCTGGGGTTTTTTTTGGCTTGTTTAATAAAAATACTAGTTTTCCAATATAAGTGAGATTGTGTAAATTTATGAATGCTTCTTTAATTTTTTATCATGTTTTTTTAATCATGTTTTTAGTCGAATATAAAATCTCATCATATCTCCACTCTTTTTTTTTCTTCTTACTAATTGCAAAAATAACTAGTAAGAACTAGAGGTAGAGAGTGCTGTTTTTTTTAAAGACAATAAGATTGTGATGTCTTGTGTTTAAATATCAGCAAAATTATTCATCCTGGAAACTGTAGAATGTTCATAGTCTCATAAATATTAGAATTAGAGAATTTAGAATTGGAAGGGACTTGAGAACATTTAACTTAATGCTCCCATTCTATAGATAAGGAAATTTTGTCCAGGGTAGTAATATATAGATATTATAGATACAGATGTGGATAGCTAAGATTTTAATCCAGTTATTCTGACTTCAAATCCAGTGTACTTTTCACTACCCTACTCTGAACTAGAGAAAGGATCAGTAGTGATCCTAATATTGCTGATTGTTAGCACAGTAATGAAATAAAGCCCATCTTGTTGTTATGTGCACATTGTATACTATATTGAGTAAAATAGAGATCATTTAGTCTAAAACATTAATCATAACCCAGAAAATTTTTTAAAAATTCAGGTTTTTTTTCCCCATGTTCAACTTTTAGGAGAACTCAAATGTTAGGAAACCAAGCTTCAGTAAGAGAGTTGTTTATCCCCAAAAAGGCAAATACAGAAAACCCTTTTCAAGAATATATTCTGGGTCAATGATTCCCAACCTAGAAGCTGAAAGATTATTGTCAGGGGTCTATGAATCCATATGTATCAAGCATTGTCATTTTATTCTTTATTTAGCTCTAGCAGAATATGCAGCTTGAATAAAAGACCTGTTGAAAGTTTTATATTTTTATCTGTTACTCCTTTTCAAATGTGTATAGATGTGATCAATCAGATAGACACAGAATCACCTTAAATATGTATTGAATTCATAGTTTTTCATTGCCATGTTTTTCCTTTAGCATAAGATTCTAGCTCTAGAGCTAGAAAGGGTCCTTGGAAGCCATTTAGTTTAGTTACAGGTGAGAAATATAAGACCAGACCAACAAAATGACTTGCTCACCATCACCCTTGTGGGAAGTGGTAGAACTGATAATTGAACGCAGGGCATCTGATTCTCCAAGTTCAGCCCTCCTTCCATTGTACCCTGCTATCAATAGGTGGTAAAATCACAGCTAATATTGTTGGGTTCTGTGGCATTTTTATATTAAGTAGGGATCTTCATTCTTTATAAAAGAAGTTAGGAATATGACTCCTTCAACCTACAGTATTGTATA
Source organism: Bettongia penicillata ogilbyi (assembly GCA_023548195.1). NCBI lineage: Eukaryota > Metazoa > Chordata > Mammalia > Diprotodontia > Potoroidae > Bettongia > Bettongia penicillata. Next base: position 5,284,560 of record JAJHZJ010000174.1, read on the forward strand.
AGCATAATTGAGATTTTAGAATGCAAAGTTGAATGTTCTTCAATGTACTCTATTTACTAACTTAGGAAAATAAATACCTACTTTAATGAAGTGCTTGATAAAGACTTAAAACAAAAAGATGAACTTGGCTTAACCCTTAGTATCAAATTTCATTAACCAAAAGATAATTTTCTTTAGTACTTCCATCTTCTATGTGTGTTTGTGTATGTTATAAGTCACATTGTTACACATACATTTTGTTTGATTTGTTCATTTTCTCCAGAAAACTAAGTAAAAATTAAAATCTCAATTAGTGGTCTTAAAATTTGTCCTGCAGTTTTTAGGGAGGGAATGTGAATTCAGATTTTAACAGTGAATTTTGATAAATGCATTGTAGTTAATATTTTTAGGGAATGGAAATTAATCCTTTTAGAATATTTAACCCATGCCCTTTGTACTTTTTCCATTCACTTTTAACATTTTAAAGATTAAAATTAAGGTGTTTGTGTTAGAAACGTTTTATCTGGTTATCTTTCATGTTAATTGGTGTCATTTATTATAGTTTTATAGTTTATAATCTATTATCTTGAAGGTTAAAATCTTTGGGCTTAAAAAACTTTGTTAGATTAAAAAAATTGATATTACTATGTCCTTCCAACACTAGCATAGCCAAGTGATCCTTGCATCTCTTTCATTGGAATGTAAACAGGGGTATTAACTAAGAAATATTTGAAGTGATTGAAGGAATTGTTACAAAGTTGTAAACTGGTCATACTATGTATGTTCTGTGTTGAAGGCACTAAGTATCTCATGGGAGTTTTTGAGAGTAATGTAAAACTTAAACTGTTAGATGACTTGCCAGGTCTTTAAACTTATTATTTTTTTTTAAATTATTCAGGTTGGGAACCTTATAAACATAGAACTTTAACTATTTCACTCAACTTAAAATTATTAATCAGTAATACCTTTGTATTTGAATCACCAGAGAACAGGCTTTTGAAAAATGTTATTCTTCCTTTATTTAAATTACATTGATAATGTAAAATAAAATCCCTAATTTTATCTTTACCATTCTATTGTTCAGATTAACCAGTAGTTTTAGAGAGCGAGATTTATCAAATGCTGCTTAGAAAGTGAACAAAAAAGAATTCTAGTAAATTCAGCTTCTTTTATTTTGATGAATCAGATGCAGAGACTATGTATGTATTAAAAGTAAGCTTAGGGGCAAAGTATTGTAGAGCTATATTCTAATTGTTTAATAGCTCTTTTTTACAGATAGAAAACAAGTTAAATATAAATGTTGGTGGTACTAATGCATTGAAAATACAACTTGTTTGTGATAAACTCCATCCGTGGTTCTCCATCCTAAAATTGTAACTGAATGATGATAAAGTGCTATTCATCTGCAGGTGCATTGCTTCTACTTAGTTAAAGATGGTTGAAAGGACAGGAATTAGTAGCATGTTGTATTAGCCTTTTGTAGTGTATTTTGTTCTAAGCATCTTAATTTCCCTGTTTTGAATGCTAAGTAGCAAGGGTCTTGGTTTAGAACTAATACCCATCATGCATGTAAACGGTGTGAAAGAGCTGCTTAGTAAGTTAACACAAAGTGTTCTTGTGTCAGTCCTTGTGGAAATAGATACAATACAAACATTACAGCTGAACTCACGGCAAACTCCATTAAGTAAAAACCTGGCCTCATTGTTCAGAAAAAAGTTTGAATAGAATGCAAGCTCATTTTGTTGAATGTAATGTCAGGCTTTTAGGGACTGTATTGAGGGGTAAGGTTTTGTTAAGTTGAGACCAATTCATTAAGTTTTATTGCCTGGTGAGAAGCAGTAATACTTTATTGTGAGACTTCATCAAATATTCATGGTTAAAGAGAAGTAGTAAATGTATTCAATCAAGTGGTCTTTTTGGGTTTTGAAAAGGATTATGAAGTCTGCTCAGCTGATAGTCTGAACATTCACCAGGGTTGTTTAACAAGGGTAATTTTAATCTCTGAATTTAATTTTGTTAAGACTTGCTTTTTCTCCTTCCATAAATCAGTCTAATAGAAATCATGACAAATAGATTTAAATGTATGTACATATTTATATTATATTAGTGTATATTTCCAAAATGCTGATGTAAAAAATAACTTTATTAGAAATCTCTTGTATTAAATATCTTCAAAAACCCTTAAATTTTTATGTATGGAGGAGTTGAGAGGTGCCCCCCTTCTTCATTGTGAGATTCCTATTCATTTGCCCCATCATTAGCTTTATCCCACTACTGAAGGCAACTCTTTCTTGAATAGAGAAACATGTTGGTCTCTTCCTATGTAGCCCAGTTTCTAAACTTTTAAAATTGGTAAACTTCAAAGATTATGTAGGAGGACAGTCAGCATCAATCATATTGTGTTCACAACTGCAAAACCAGGAAAAATATTGCAGTGGTTATCTGACCTCCTTTTATTAAATTACAGTTTGACAAAACCAGTGTAATTTTAGATATGACTAGATGCTCTAATACATGACAATCTCCTCAGTTCACTGCAAGTTTATAGCCTTGCTTTCAATTATATATTATAAGTATAAACTGAAATTACATGGTCTCATGAGTCCTACTTACGCTTTAAAGGTTTTAAATGTTTTCAGCTAAATATTAAGGCAAAATGTTGATTTTAATTTTTTTTCCATTCCTCTTTAATGTCCAATCCTTAGGCAGATGATGTTGAGAGCAAAATTAGAGAAATCATTCCTCCAGGATTTTGTACAAACACAGATGATTTTATTTCATTGTTGGAAAAGGAAGTTAATTTTAAGCCCTTTGGAACATTACTCCATACATACTCAGTTCACAATAAAGAAGCAGGAGAAAACATTACCTATGAAATATACAAGGTAAGAACAAAACTAGATATTTGTTTAGCATAAATTGACACATTTAATTTGCTGAAGGTTGCATCCAGTATTTAGTTTATTTTCAGTGATCTTTTTTGACTGCAGATTATAGTGCTTATCATTAAAAAAAAAGTTCTTTTCAGAGTGTGTGGGTGTGTGGATGCATGGGTGTATACACATCTTAATCAGAGCATTCTGCTCCCAGACATTTTCCCACAGGACAGTTTTGTGTTCTACAGACTTTCACTTACCTCTGTGATGAGTTTCACCTGACTTTTCTTGGCTTTTTCCCTAGGCTGACATGACATGTACAGGCTTTCGAGAATATCATGAAAGGCTTCAGACCTTTTTGATGTGGTTTATTGAAACTGCTAGCTTTATTGACGTGGATGATGAAAGATGGAACTACTTTCTAGTGTAAGTACAGTTCTAAAGCAACAGTAGACCTTATTACCTCCACAAAGCCTGCATTTTAATTGTGGCAGGCCAATTATTGGGACAGTATAATGATATTTTTCCCAGGAAAGAAAAACTATTGTTTATCAGGCTTGAGTTTTCCTTCATTATGCTTTGGGAGATCTTGAGAATAGAGCTGAATTAAATGCTGTTGTCCGTTAGAGCCCTGAATGTAGGCTTAAACAGTAAAATGAGCTTTGCCTGTGTTTTCTTTTACTTGCCACCTATTCATCTTTATAATAGGCAAGTGCACTGAAGTGATGTAAAGAGGTCTGATTTATCCAAGTTGCTGCACACCAATTAAGTGAATTGTACATTCAGAACATAGCAGGTGTATCCATTGGGCCCTCACAGAGTAGCTTGCTGACACTGAAAATTCAGTCAGAGAATGGAAAAGAAAATGGACACTGCATGGGAGCGCGACTGTAATTGACCTGCTTGGCTTTCTGTTTTATCTGCAGATTTGAGAAGTATAATAAGGATGGAGCTACGCTCTTTGCGACCGTAGGCTACATGACAGTCTATAATTACTATGTGTACCCAGACAAAACCCGGCCACGTGTAAGGTAATTGGCAGTGTAACACGTGCCTTGTCTTTTATTTCAGAAGAGGGAACTGCTGAAGTTTCCAATACTTGTTATAATGATGTTGATTTGTTTAAAAAAAATCACCATTATCTAGTGTGTATGCACTGATTTATTTCATTGTGCCCTTTGAAACAATAGGGAAGATGTTTTGATTAACATTTCTTGGAGATAAAGTTTCCATGATTTTATGGTACTTTTAAAGTTGTTAATCATATAAAACTGATTTCAGATTTCAAATAGCATCTCTTTTTTAAAATTTAAAAATGATTTCTTTCTGTATTGTAGCCAGATGTTGATCTTGCCTCCATTTCAAGGTGAAGGCCATGGTGCCCAACTTTTTGAAACAGTTCATAGATATTACATTTCTTCTCCTGTAGTTCTTGATATTACAGGTATGTGAATCTTTATTTTCACCTTCAGATTAAGTTACTGAAAAATTTCTACTTTAAGTGCCTAAATTTTGTATTATGTATCTGTCACAATTGAATTAAGACTTCAGCTGGTATCATGGCTTATATAGGACATTTTGGATTGTAAGCTTATTAGGGGGCAGTGGCTGTATCTTTTTAATTATCTGTATAGAGTGTTTTAATAGAAAGGATTTTCCAAGTTCACAATTCATTTTTGTTATGTTGAAATGGTTGTAACTTTTTATTTAGTCAGGTTATTCTTCAGAAAGTTTAGTTTTTCAATATCTGTTTTTTGTACTGCCTCCTTTGTTGAAACCATGAAGGAAGGATTATTTTGATTGTGATATAAATTAGTAAATTTTTAATAACTTACGGGTATTTCATTTTCCTTTCATTATTTTTTTTATAATTTTGAGGAAAATACAAAGCCACTTAATAAGAAAGTCGTAGAATGAGTGAACTGCAGGGTCACTTCATGATGTGAACATCAATCTGTTAGTTACCCATTACATCTCATGCCTGTGTAGAATAAAAATAATGTAAAATAGAATGCTATGACCAGAATAACTAATGAAAAAGATATTTGACTATTAATCTGTGATTTCATCTATTGGAGTCTTGTATTCAAGCAGTATGTTAATGTCATGAAAATTGAAGATCAAGGACAGATTGGAATAATTCAAGTAACATACCCTAAAGTAAAATGATACAGCTTTACTCTTTTTCTGCAGTTCATGGAATTGTTGCCAAAGAAATAAATTGCTGTTTAAACTGTGAAAAAAATAACTTTTTGGAAAAAAAGTAAAATGCTGTTCCAGCTTCTGGCCACTAGGTGATGAATTATTTGGCCATGGAAACAAACTGTTCATTTTCACAAATAGAAGATAATAGTTTTAAAGCTGAAAGAATCCCTGGAAATCCAGTCACACACCTTTTTATTTTTATGTGTCCTAAAATTTCATTTTATTTACTAGAAAGCTTTAGCATGACATGATAAGAAAGGCTTACTTTTAATCTAAAATAAATTAAAATGAAATTGATTTGAAACATTTGAAATTGCCATTTTAAATAATCTGCTCGAAAGCATGCAGTTTCAACAAGGAACTCGAAAGCATATGAAGAAATGACTTACCATTTTATGTTGCTGTTGTAGCTACTAAGATAAATTGAATTGAAAAGTGGGACATAGGCAAGGATTTAATGAAAGATATATTTGCTAAGTGAGAATTCACTAAAAGTATAAAGAATTGAAATATAAACTATAATCATTTGCTTGAGTTTAAATGGATAAACCATTCTTGTGGTTTGCTTATGGTGGTGGACTCTGATTTGTTGCACTTTTAGTCTGGTATCTTTTGTATCTTTTGACTGTTGATTTGAACTGCTCTACTCACTAAAATGAAATCTTACTGACAATTATTGCTGAATTCTGGGTCTCAGAATGTATCTTTGTGTCTAGGTCTGTTCCAATTTTATACAATTATGTTAACCAAAGTTTGCTCTTGTATACTTTGTTGTTAAGTCATCTTCTTTCTAGAAAATAGATATTTGCGTTACATCTCATGCCTGCAGTAGAATAAAAATAATGTAAAAGTAATTTGTAGTGTTTAGCACCTTCATTTTGAGGATGTCTATCACAAATACTCTTGTGAAATACCCACCATATCCCCTGAGTTAGGCAAGCATTTTTACAGATAGAATAACATGTAAAATAATTGGTTGTGCCTTCCCTGATATTAAATTGCAAATTGAAGATAGGAATAAAATTTCATAAGAAAATAAAAGTTGTCTCCTTTCACCAATAACATTATCATATAAGTATATTTACCCTTTAGAAGTCCCTTTATTGTTCAAGAACTTCATGTTTTAGAGCTTTTTGGAGTACTGCATTTAAATTTTTATGGTTGGTTAATTTGTGCTTTCATCTTATTTCTCCATTTCTAATATATCATTTTCCTATCTCATATTTCATTAAGAAGCTTTTTTTATTATAACTGAGCACTTATATTGTTAAGTGTTATAGTTTTAACTTGTAAAAATTCAAACTTTGACCCTGTCTTCTAATGCGTATCCTGATGAACCTTGTAAAAATCTGTATTTTAGGATGTTTCATTATTAATATATTGCTTATCTCTTTGGCACTAAAGCAGCTGATAAAAAGAGACATGCCAAATTGTTGGGGTCAGGAGGTACTGTAAATTCACTAAGGCTAACACTTTTACTCTTAGTTCCAGAGAGTTTAAAAAAAAATATTTGAGAGGCAGCATGGCCCTTTTGAGCCACATCTGAAATGGAATCAGCCTATAAGGGCTCTTTTTAAGCTAAAATGATAAGGATTATTTGCATAGTTTAAGGTGACCTTTCAATTGTATGAAAATTGAAGAAGAGAATGTGACATTCCTTTCAGTTTTAAAATTTATAATCTTGCTTAAGATAAATATTGTTAAACATGTTCCACATTTCTGCGAGATACTTAGTTGTTCCTAGTTACATCAGATTTTCTTTTTGATAAATATGCTTTTCTTTTTGTAACATTTAGTCTTATTTGCTTTTTTCCATGCCACTTTTTAGAACTTAAATGGCAATGGACAAAATATTTTGTTGAAATCTGGATGTTAAAGTCAGTATTTACATTTCTAAAATAAGGTACATAAACATATATAAGCAATCTTAGAAAAACTTCAAATAGTTCCATTTTTTTTCTCGTTTAAATCAAATATTTTTGTTGTTATTTAATTCCCATCTGAAGTTATCATTCTCCATTGTAGTTGGTTGGTGTACTTATAGGGAAAGCTTAGTGGTTAGTGGATTGAATACATCATGAGCAAATGCAAATTTTCTTTTAACTGCTAATTGTTGCCTATAGGCCAGCTGACAGTCTAGTTTCACTTTCATGAACCAGACTGCTTTACTAACAAGTTTTCTGTATTTCTTTGCCTGGCCCTATTATTCTTCATGTTTGTTTCTGTTAAGAAAATAGAGAGGATTTATCTTGACAGTTTTGAAAGGTTACTTTGGGAAATGCTGAAGATTTTTTAAAAGTCACTTTTGTTTCTAATGTTGATTTTGACCTTGCTTATATTCATCTTGCCTGTGATGGGATTTGAATTCTCTTTTTCTCTGGAAGAATAGTCTGATGATATTTACTGCATGCATTTTTGTATACAAGGGCCTCTTTTAGGAAATCTAAAAGTTTAAAATAACTTCACATAATCCTTGTCCACTATAGGCTAAAATAGTCAATTAACAAAACACTTATTACCCAGATAAACTTAAAGGAACTATGCCTGCCTGAAAACCAGGAGTGAGAGCATAAGGGCTAAAAGAAGGAGGGGCAGGATTAACAATAAGAACTTTTTAGAATTTTAAGCATCACAAATGTTTATAGTTCTTTGGGATGGTAGATGATGTTCTGTCAGTACATATGGAATAAAGAATGTAGCTGGAAGAAGGGAATATTAGAATAAGAACAATAGTATCTAGAATCAAATAAAAGAAATTTAAAATTTATAGAATTGGGAATGATTGAAAAGCACATTATTTAAGTAAAACACAAAAAAAATAGAGAACCCCTGAGCATTTAAAGTGTATGTGCCCTTCAGTAGTTTTCTTTGGCTAAATCTGTTCTATTATATATATGTTTACACACACATATGTATATACAGACACACATATACATACATACCTATATACACATTGTTTCATGAAGTTTTAAAATTTGTATAACTTGATGTTGAAGTTCAAGGAGTTAACTTGGCACTTAAGAGTAATTTCTGAAACTGCTATTTCTTTCTTCTCCTACTTTTCTTTTTCTTTCCTCTTTATTCATCTTAGATCCCCAGCTCTTGTACCTCTTAAAGTTTTTATGCCAGTGAAAATAAAAGCCTCAAACGCTTGTGACAGTAGTTGACACAGGTTTTTTTAGCATGTGATTGTATGATGAAAATTCTATCCTTTTTTATTTGACTATTGGTTTAGATGCACAGATTTTTCAAATCTATTGAGGAAAGATTATGGTTCATGTCTTGATAAAAATATATTTTAGACATGAGCGCAGAGTATGGTGGCATGTATGAAAAATACCTTTCATTCTTTTTTTTTTTTTTAGAACTACGAAACAAAGTAAAACAACTCTTAAAAGTAATGCTAAATATAATAAAATAGGTAACTGATGGAATGATCAGTTTGTAGGCCTTTATTAGTTTGGGTAAGAAAAGAAGGTGGAGTGATATATAAACCTGAAATGTTTCATAGTGCCAGTTTTCAGAGAGCACTGTGAAGATGGAACTGTGTAATAACATGTGAATCAGTAATTCTGTGAGTTAGAGAGAGGTAGTTGATATCTCAGTGTGTTGGAAAGAAAATTTAAAGCTTGCCATGTTATCTTCTTTAAGCATAGAAATCTTTGATGTGAATGTATTATTAAGTTGAATGCCAGATGTGTGCTAGCCACCAAACTAGAGGAAATATGTTTTCCATGTGGTCAATACTCACATTCCAATATAATACAATTTTTCCTGTGCTATTATGTCATTACTTTGTCTTCTTTAAATAATTGTTTTCCTATGCTGAATAGAACTGTTTTGGTTTTTAAAAATTAGATAATTTTTATGGGACAGTTTTTTGTATTTTAAATGTAGTCACAAGCAGGTCAGTGCTATGAGATCAAACAAAAATAAACCGACTTTCCTCCTGTATACATGACAGAATTTAAAATTAATTGACTTACTTGGCATGTGCTTGTGAATGGCTGCCTCTGAAATGGCTGTTCCTGTGTCTGTCTATTTGGTATTGTGCCTTTTATGTTTTTAGTTCAGTGAGTATGAAAACCGAGACTGCTTGTGACAGCAATGTGACATCAGGTAGTATTTTAAAAGACTAACACAAAAGTATTACATAGATTTATGAAGAAAGGGTTTCAGTTCTAATATTTGGCTAAGTTGGGAAATTTTGCTGCTTACACAATTCTAGTTTGTACTAAATATTTAAAAAAAGTTACATTATGCCTTTCATAAATTCTTATGAACCTTTAGACTATGTATTTATTGTTCAAAATAAAAAGAAATTATTTTATTTCCTTAGCTGAAGATCCATCTGAAAACTATGTGAAACTAAGAGATTTTGTACTTGTGAAGCTTTGCCAAGATCTGCCTTGCTTTTCACCAGACAAGTTAATGCAAGGTTTCAGTCAAGATATGGTGACAGAGGCACAACAGAAGCTCAAAATAAACAAGGTATTTTAAATTATAATAGGCAAATAGTCTTGAATTTTATAAGCAAAAAATTTTATATTTAGGTATTGATAAGTATATAACAAAATAATGATACATAACATTTGATCACTACATTGTTGGCTATGACTGGCATACTTCAGAAATTATAGTTTAAACAACTTTAAATATTCAAAAAATATTTAAAACACAGTTATATCAACAAGAAAGAACGGTTTAAGATATGTCTTAAGTTTATGATAGCATCTATGCCTCTGCTTAAGTGTGAAACAGAGCAAAAGCTGGAGAGCTTAAATATATACTTCAAAATTTTTTGTCCCTTCAAAGAGATATAACTTTACAAATGCTTTCTAAAACTACTAAGGGAAGGGATAATTTAAATTCTTCCCAGTACCAACATGTTCATCCTCCAAGAAAATCCAAAAGCAACAACATTAGCTTTCACATACTATTTCCTTTTTGGCAGTGATGATGAACATTAGTTCTTCAGGTATAATGGTGTCATGCCTTCATCATTCATAGAAACATGCAAATATTTAAGAAATGCATGTGATTCAGTGCTCAAAAAAAATTTGTTCCCCCTATGATTTCCTAATTATTTTTCTTCTGTTTTAAAATAGCTAACTTATTTAAATTTGGTTTAGACTTGACAATTTAATGAGAATCATTTTTAGTCTTTGTCAATATGAAAGCAAACTAACATTTTAGCAATGAATACATTAGTGTACAGATGAACAATGATGTTTTAGCATGGGAACTGGCTGAGTTTTTTTTTCGTCCTTGTTTTAGAGTGTTGATTTTTGTCCTATAGAAGGAAACTTTTTTTTAGGAGTCTATTGATTAGCTGTTAGACAGTGAAATCCCCATTTTGTACAACTAGGGTTGAGGGGCAGGAAATACACCATAAAACAGTCTAGAAACCTTTGTGGATACAAACTTGGGAAATTAAAACCCTTTTCAATTCAGTGTTTAACTATTTAAAGGACCTTGGCTATGGGAGGAATAAAGAATGACTGTTAGGGTTCTGAGAAGGCAATTACTGCATAAGAAAATAAGAGATAGTTTATTACACACTTGCATTAAAATATGCAAATGCAAATATCTGCATTAATAGTTGTACCTCATAGTTAATATGAACTCTTAGATAGTTGTTAGTAAAATATTCCTATTTATGCTTTCTTTTCCCAAAACAATTTGTCATTAAATAAATTCTCAGTAATAATTTCAAGCCTAAATTGTGCTAGTCATATCAAACCTTCCTAGTTCAGGACTTGATTTCTAGACATTATAAGAAATTTATCCCCAAATTGGTTGACCTTCTATTCCATCCTTGCCAGCACAATTAGCATGAAATGAGAGACATTGAAAAGCCTTGTTATAAATAGATATTTACTATGTTAGTTTTTAAAGAGAAAGTGTTTTCCTTTGTTAAAAATGATCCCAAACATTTTGGTAGTAGAAAACATAAAGGACAAGTATCTTTAAAATTTGGTAATTTTTAATGTTATATTTTCAAAATAAATTGACCATTTCACCTTCTTACAGTGGAAACCTGTATTGTGAGCATTCATAGCATTAGACTTGGAGTTGGAGCAGTTTTGTGACAGTAATGGGGACTCCCTAGAGGAATGTTAGCTTGTAAAGGAGAATTTTCTGATTGTACTTTGAAATATATGCTGATTATTTTATACCCAAGATGCTTATAAGAATTAAAGCCTGTATTGTAGTAGTACTTCTTAGGAAACACTTATAGTTTATACTGAAAGTCTCTGGACTCTTCTAGGAACTAAAGACATTTATATTTCGTTGCCTAAGACTCCTATTTAAAAAAAATAATAGAGAAATGATAGGAGAATCATTATTTAAAGGTAAATTTTTCTAATTTGGAATGATTTGGCTCTGTGGTGTGAATTGGGAAAATTTGTGAAAATTGTGAAAATTAAAAAAGCTCATTTTTTTTTATTGCTTTTAAATAAGTACCTTGACACAGTGTTAAAAACTGAAATCAGGAGGGATTTTCTTTAAAAGTTATATGTAATTAAGCACAGTGGCATGTAAATGATAGCTCTTTAATTAATTTAAGACTTTGGGAATTTTATTTACACTAGATTGGGGTTTGTTTTTGTTGTTTTGTCTTGCTTTATACAGACTAAAGGTAAAGTATTGACTGCCTAATTCCAAGTTTTCACGTTGGTTCTATTTTAATGTTGCTTTGCTGTAATTTTAATGAAAGAATAGATAATATAGCAAATTCAAATTTCTTGAAGAACAGCATTAATTTTTAAATTAGGTGATGAATCCTTGAGGGCATGTGTATATTTGATAATTTTAAAAATTCACATTTTGTTTTCTTTCTATTTTATCAGCAACATGCTAGGCGAGTTTATGAAATTCTCCGACTACGTGTGACTGACATGGGTGATGCTGAACAATCCAGAGGCTATAGACTGGACATAAAAAGAAGATTAATTGGTCCATATAAGGTATAATTAGTTTTAATCATCTTGAAATATTGTATCCTATTCAGTATTTGGGGAATCCAGGTGGCCCAGTGAATAGAGTTCCAGACTTCGAGTCAGGAAGACTCATCTTTGTGATTTCAAATCTGACCTTAGATACTTACTATTAGTACTAACTATTCCAACTTACTTAGATCCTTATTAACTTACAACTTAGATACCAGCTGATCCTGGCCACATCACTTAACCTTGTTTGCCTCAGTTCCTTATCTGTAAAATGAGCTAGAAAAGGAAATGGCAAACCAGTTCAGTTTCTTTGTCAGGAAAACCCCAAATGGGGTCATGAAGAGTCGGGCACAACTGAAATGACTGAAGAATAGCAATAATTCAATATTGAAATTAAAGGCCAAGAGGGATACCATTTATAGCAGGGTTTAGACCATCCTGCTGCTTTTTATTAAGCTCTATAATGATTTAAATTTCTCTGCTAGTTTGTTTTTTTTTACTGAAACAATATAACTATCCTCAATTTTTTTTTCAGTCTTTCTGATGGGGTACTTGTCATTGGATGTCATTGGAAGTACCTGTCATTAGAATAAATTTACACATAGTAGCTTTTTCTTTCACTTGTGTATCCAGGAAAATCTTAAGCACCAGAACATAGACTTTTTCCACCTTCTACATTTTTCCTATTTAGTATACTTTTTTCTTACTATATTAATGGTACCCTTTTCTACCACTGTAACTGTAAGTTGGCCTTTTCCCCCCATGGTTTTGTCCCATGTTTCTGACCTCTTTTGCCTCTTTTTTCTGCCTTTACTCCTCTTCCAGCTCTAAATGTAGAGTTTTCCCCTTTCATATGTGGAAGGTATGGCAGGTGAAGGAGGTGAAAAAAATTGGCATCATCTGAGCAACTAGATATAATGTGGTTTTAGGGGTACAAGGACTCCAAAATTATGGAGGTACAGGGTTGACTCATTTCGAAAGAATTCTTGGACTCAAGCTGGCTTCTAGTCAAGTGGCAAAAAGTGTATTGTAATGCTATATAGCGAGGCAAGCTCTTTAGGGACCTCACAGCCTAACAGGAGTGATACTAAAGTTTATATAGGAAGAACTTAGTACATTTTGTGCCAAGAATGCTAATTAGGTAGTGAACATAGTTTCTGTATCTTAGACACAGGCATCATTCACTACTGGGGAGGGAGGGGATGTGCTTCTAAGGGGTGTGTTTTTGGTCTGTTATGTCTGTAACAAGATAGCCTCAAGAGTTAACGCATATAGCTTGACTTCTGTATATGTATATGTAGCTGTGGGAGTCAGTACATGATAGTCCTGCTAATACAAGACGGTCCTGTTCATACAAGGGAAATTCTACAGAGGTCAGCCTGTTCTTAAAACAGGGAGAGATAGTTTGCCTCAGTGGGCTTACTCATGAGTTATTACCAGTGTTACTGATAGAATCTTTGGACTGGGCACAGATATGGTCCTAGGACTGGAGTCCAAGCACACCTCATCAGAAAAACTGAACAATTGCCATGATAGTGTTTGGTTAAGACCTGGTCTGAGTGTATGTATAGTTTTTCTATGTATGGCAGTTTTGAATTTTAGTTGTCTGTGGATGAATATTTGGCTCCGATTTTTCATAGCATAGAGGATGCTACTATTAAGTATCTATCACCTGTAGAAGTTATAGCTTGAGTCTGTTAATTCACTATTGTAATCAAAAGTAGATACATAATAAACATCTGAGAACCATTTCTTTATTGCAATTCTTCTGAGTGTATTTCAGAATAATTTAGTTTAGTATAATCTTAGGATTTAGCTAAAACTGTTGTTATATATTGACACGTTCACTGTCACCTTTTGAAATTATTCTTGGTTGATTTAGGAGCTGTGGTCCATTTATCTTATGATATTGTTCCCAAAAGTGCAGAGAGCTTAGCTAAAGGTGGCTTTAAATTTTATCTTTTATGAAGCCTGAAAGCTTTACTTTAGAACCTGCAGAAGGATGACTCTGAGTACAGGGAGAGCTAAGAAAACAGTGAGAAGTCCAGTGAACTATTGTGGAGTAACTCCAGTGATTCTTTTGACTTTGCACTATGATTTTGTTTTATAAACAGGTCTTTGAAATTCCATTGTATGTTTAACTATTTGTAGGTTAAGAGGGAGAGGAAGAAGGTTTGGCCTCTATGAGACATTTCCAGCAAGGAATTAGGATGAAAAAATTGCTCCAGGCAAGCCCTGAACCATTTTGTGCAACTTGGAAAAAAAAAAAAAGCAAACCCTTGCAGATCAGCTAGAAAAAAAAGTGAATAATTTAATTTCACAGAGAGCTTTGGACTAACTTGGAAAACCTCTCTCCTGGGTCTTGGCATGTGGCAGGTACTTTTTGTCTCCTCTTCTCTCTTTCTGAGCTGCAAGAAGATCAAGTAATAGTGGCAGAGAGGAATGCTATGTGAGGCCTTCCCTGAAGAAGAGAAAGCAAGTAGTTAGAGATAGGCACCACCTAAAGTCCTGCAGTGCTGTGCAAGGTACTGGGGATAGAAAGACAAAACTAAAATAATCCTTGCCCACAAGTACCTTACATTCTGCTGGGGTGATACATCTGCATGAATGAATAAGAACAGTATAATTGTAGGAGGTTGAAAACGCTAATAGCTAAGGGGACATAAAAGACTTCCCATTGCAAAAGGCATCTGAATTGGACTTTGAAGGTACAAGTTGTAGAGGTGAATGGGGAGTATATTCTAGGCATGTGGAATAACCTGTGAAAAGCCAAGCAGGCAAGAGGTAGAGTTCTGAGTTTGAGGCATAGCAACTAGTACATTTTCACTAGGTGATATTATGCATGAAAAGGAAGTATTGTGAATTAAATCTCTAAAAGGGTAGGCATAGAGTCAGGCTAAAAAGACTTAAATCTCAAACTCATGAGTTTTATTTCTGGGAAGTAATAGGGAGTCAGCTGAGGAGTCTTGAATAACAGAGAGATATGCTCAGACCTGTAATGATTTAGGCAGCTGTGTGGGAGGATGGCTTGGAAAGAACACTAATTGGACAGGGAGATTGATTAGGAAGCTAGGGTAGTAGTCCAGGTTAGAGGTGATGAAGGCCTCAACTAAGATGGTGGCCAAAAAAGTGAAAAGAAACTTGAAGAAATGTCAATTCAGCATTCACAACCAAAGTGGGTGACTGTTTGGGTTACAGGAAGGGGAAGTAAATAGAGTTGTGGGTGATTCTGGGGATATAAATCTGGATGACTAGAAAAATGATTCCTTCTACATAAACAAGAAAGTTAGAAGAAATAAATTTAGGATAGAAGATAGACTCACCATGATCAGACTGAGATGCCTATGGAACATCTAGTTGGAAATGTCCAGAAAATGATTGATATGGAACTGGAGCTGAGAAGAGAGATTAGAATTGGATCTATAAGTTTAGGCGTTATCTCTGTAGTGAGGATAATTGAACTTGGGAGTTGATAAAAGTGTATGGAGAATAAAGAGGGTTGAGGACAGAGCTATAGGTTATCACTCACAGTTAAGGGACAGTAGTAGTAAGAAGTGATCAAACCATTAGAGAGGAAGCCAAATGAAAGCAGTGCTGCAAAAGCTTAGTGTGGAGAGTGTGTCCAAAAGAAAGGGGATGGTCAACTTTGGATTCTGGCAAGTCTAACCATATGATTCTTCCATTCAGTAAATCTCTGGTTCTTTACGATAGGATCAAATAGAGATGATAAATATTTATTAAGTGTCTACTTTGTGCCAGGTGCAGCTCAGTGACAAAGTAGAGCCCTGGGCTTAGAGTCAGAAAGACTCATCTTCATGAACTCAAATTTGGCCTCAGACACATACTAGCTGTATGACCCTGGATGCAAGTCACTTAGCCCTATTTACTTCAGTTTCCTCATCTGTAAAATGAGCTGGAGAAGGGAATGGAAAATCATTCCAATACCTTTGTCAAGAAAACTCTAAGTGGGGTCATGAACTAACTGAAATAAAACAATAATGTGTGCCAGCTAACAAAGGTACAGGACAGACAGTCCCTGGTCTCAAGGAGCTCACAGTTTAATGGGGAGACATCAGGTTAAAAGAAACTAAAAAGGGGTGGGGGGGGTGGGGCTCATGGGAATGATGAAGACCTGCAGCTGGGGTGAGAAATTATCTGAGGAGGTATGAATTAGAGTTGAATTTGTCTTGCAGAATGATGAATTTCTGGAGATCATGAAATTAAGATCATCTGAGTGGGAAATGTTATTTCATCTTAATCTTATCCTTTAAAATTTTTACTTTTATGTTTTATCATGTGCATAATTAGTTGTGTTGTGTGTTTATATATAATGTCAGTGATTATATACATATTGAGGTATATGCTTAAAACATTTTTTTACTGATAGCAATACATCATTTAAAAAAAAAAAGCTTTGGAATCATTGCAGGCCTGGTGTAGTGAGTGGATAGAGATAGGGCTAGATCTCATATGAAAAAGACCTGGAGGTTTAAACTATTGCAAGCTCAGTATGAAGCTATGATGGTTAAAAAAAAACAAACTAGTATGCTCATGTTCTAGACAACTTACTATCGATTTCATTTGGGAGAGGGACTGTAATCAGACCTTTCATCAAACACAGTGCATTATTTTCTGTTACATCTTGCTTGCCTGGCTTTGTCTGAAACCTCATCTCCCCTCCTTCATTGCCCTCCTTCATCTCCCCAAGCACCATGAGTTCTTTGTTGCCAGAATTGGTTAGTGGCAGAACTGTAGGTAGTAAGACATAAGGGAAGGAAGCTCCCAAATCTGCTTCTCATCTCACACTGTACTAAATGTGGATCTTTTACCCATTGTTCCAAGCTCTGACCTCTGAAATAAAGCAAAACAAATCTTTGCTTTCTTCCACATGAAAACTTGAAGAAAGTTAATCATAGCCACCTGTATTTTCCTTTAAACATCCCCCTATACCTTCAACCAGTTCTCCTATGATACATTTTTAGATCCCCTCACTGTCCCAGTTACCCTATATTAGTTAAATTCTAGTTTGTCATTGTCTTTCTTAAAATATATTGACCAGAATTAAACATAATCTTCCATTTCTGACTAAGGCAGAGCACAGTAGAACTCTAGCCTCTTGCTGTGTATACTATATTTTTAATGCAACCTAGGACTAACACCTCCTTATTCTGTACACTGTATCTTTAATGCAACCTATGATTATAGGAGGGAAGAGCAGAGTTGTCTTTGGGAAATATCAAGGTCCTTTTAATAATTCGAAGCTTTCCCCTTAAAGGCTTTACTTTTTAAGTCCAGTATTGTTCTGGTGATGTTGTATGACTACAGGTTATAACAGAAAAGTGCATGGTATATGCAGACTGGTTATATTATCAACAAATAATGATGTTAAAGAAGTTATATAAAAGTTGTCTTCAGAGGAATGTATGAAAAGAAAGATAATCCAATCATATAGTGAAAATGAAGGATAATGGACGTTTGGCCTACATTTTGCATTGTTAACCAGGCAACATCAGGAGAATTTGAGGAATCTCTTCCCCACTCCAAAATATTGTGAACCCCCCCCTACAGCAAGGGAGTTTTTACGGGGAGATCAATTGAGAGTTACATAGTAATGAAGGTGAACCATTTTGGAGGGTGGGATACAGTCCTTGGATATGATACAATTTACATTTTGTTGGAGAGAACACCTGAATTGATGAAATCACAGATCCATTGGATTATTAGAATAAAATCACTTTAGTTGTTTTTTGGCTGTCATTTTGCTAACTCATTTCCCTAAAACCCTCAATTCTTTTTCACTTGAATTAACTAGTCACATCTCCTTCTATCATGTACTCATGCCATTGTTTTTTTTTTTAACCCAAGTATAGGAATTGGAATATAATTATGCATAATATAATTTTATTCCATTTGACTTGTAGAGATCTTTCGGGCTTCTAATTCTGTCATCCATAAAGGACTTAGATTAGATGGCTGCTAATGTCCCTGCTATCTAAATCCATAAGCCTGTGTTAGGCATCCCTCCCAGCTTCCCAGTACAGGATAGACACAGATGGAACTTGATCTAACTGCTTGTTTTTTTGGGGGGGGTTTATTAGACTGCAAACTCTCCAGGCCAGTGCTTTTTCTTTAAAACAAAACAAAAAAACCAAAATGTTTTATTAAACGTGTAATATTGAATCAATTCAGTAACCAACAAGCAATTTAATTTGCTAGTCAAATTAATTGTTTTTAAGTATAAAGTATCATTTTTAGTCATTTCCATTAAGTCTTAAGGATCCTTTGCTATTCATTCTCATTCACTTTTTCCTTTTATATGGTGATGTGAATGTTCCATTCTTCTGGGTTCTACTTTTTTCTTTCTGTCCCTTATTCTTATTTGTATACTTAATTATATTACAGATTTCTGTTACATTAATCTACCACAAATTAACTTTTCCTTTATTGAACATTTAGATTCTTCCCATATTTTCCTCAATTCAATACAGTACTACTGTGAACATCTATGTGATTTTTTAAAATACCACTTTCAAGATATATTATTAATTATGAAATGATTGGGCCAAAAATATGATTTTGAAGTAATTTTAAACTATATATTGTCAGATCGAATCTAAGGTTTTTAATGGCATCATGTTGTCTTTGTATTACATAGAACATCAACAATCATGTAATAAGCATGTACTCCTGAGATTTTCCTTCTTAGAATTTCAAGGTTTGTTGTGTTTGCAGTTTTAGCCATGGTTTCAGTTGTTTTAAATTTTTAAAAACCATTTAGGTCTTTTTTCTGGAATAACTCACAGTACCAAAAGTTCATGTAGGTTGGTTTTGGCATTATGTAAGTAGGCATGGAGCTAACCTTAAAGTTGTATCAAGTGCCTGGATAGCCAATATTTAGTGACTTTACTCATAGTTTCTCAAAGGCATAATTTAGTAATTTCAAGACAATCTTACATGATTGCTCAAGCTGCCTTTTGGAAGGGACTAGTGTTAGTGTTTCCTTTTGCTTTTTACTTTTCTTAAGATAACTTCTCAAACATAAAGGCAGCACTGTATAGTGGATCAAGAATGAACCTCATATCTCAGCTGTGACATATACATGTGTCAGAGGAGTCCTTGGGACCCTGGGACAAGTTATATAACCTGTCAGTGTCCCTGGCAACTCTTAAAGACTTTAAGTTGAAGAATAGTTCTTGATGTCCATGTACGAAAACATTTTTCCGTTAGGGAATCCCTTACATCTATAAAATCACAGGTCCAGTTTAAAACAGTCTTTTCAGGCATTGGATAGTGTCAGAGATAGAAAAAAAGCTAGCTTTATTACAGACACACTGTTACGGATATATACATAATTAGTCATTAGCTTTCTCTTAATCCAGGGTTTTCATAGCATTCCCTTTTTCAAAAAAAATTGCTTCATACAAAGCAGGAGGTCATTAGCTAAGTTATGAAGATTGCCTGATTCTGAGATTCTTAACATTGATAGTTCTTAGCTGTGTGGCTTAGAGCAGGTCACTTAATCTTTCTGAGTCGTTATTTCAGAATCTGTTGAGTGGGAATAATAACACTTGTATCTTCAGCTTTGTAGAATGGTAACTTTTAAAATCTTAAACCCTTTAGAAATACGAAGTTTTGCAGAAGATTGTGATCACAACAGTGGCTGTTTTTCCACACGTGAGGAATTAAACGAACACTAAGCAGATTCAAAATCATTCATTCTTAATCCTTAGAAAGTTTTGTTTCCCAAGCGATTGATAATTGCTTACAAAGCTGCAGGTCAAGAGAACTCCTAAGTTTTTGAAGTCACAAATCCCATTCTGCTGGTTCAAGTTTGACACCAAGATGAATACATTTCCTTCTGTCACTTTAAGGGCTGTTTAGTAGTTTTCTTCATTTGACATGTGCCTTTAAGATGAGTGTTGCAGCCTGCTTCTGTGGTTTTCTTGGGTAAGGTCTGTTTAATGTGTCAGCCAATAGTGTATATATTTTGTATATTGTATGACCAGAATTCATAGCTAATATGAATTACTTAATAAAAAAATCTATAATCCAAGAGATCTCTTTAGTATATTTGAAAATTGTTATTTACATTGTTCTTATTATATATAGATCTCAGTTAAACATAAGATAAATGAGATAGGTGCCAAATTAGAATTTTATCTACTTTAAACCTTTTGTTTATAATATAAATGAACATATTCATTTAAAAAAAATAAGATTACAAGGAAAAAAGTGTTTAAAATATTTAAACATTAACTCATTTCCAAGACTTCAGGAAGCATTATATACTTACCAACCAAAAAGTACTTTTTACAAACATGCTCCCCAAGGAGTTCTATTAAATAATATTTTGAAACTCTAGTTTGAGTCAAGCGTAAGAAATTTCATGCCATATTCGTCAGATGATTTCTGTCAGGTAACAGAAGTGAAAGGATTTTGAAAAAGTACACAATGTAAGATACTGATCTGGTGAACCAAATATATGTAAAGATCTTTTATAAATCATTAAACCCTACAGATAAATTCACAATATATATGGTCTATGATTAGTGGCTCCCCAAGAGCATTTTGAGAGCATTGTAATCATTCTTAATGATGTAGAAATGAACTGGTTACATATCTTTTCTAACATCTATATTAAAGAATTTACTTAGTTATCCACTATGAATTTATATGTTATCACTCAAATGAACTTCTTGAGTCTATTACAATTTTTATTTAATTAAGAAAAAGTATTTTCCCCCCTTCTTCCTCCTACTATTGAAAAAAAAAAATAAAAGTGGCCCTTGTAGCAAATATGCATAATCAAATAAAATGAATTCTTATGTTGGCTACATCCAGAAAAGATATGTCTCATTCTGCACCCTGACACCACCACCTCTTCATCAGAAAGTGTGTAGGTAGGGAGCATGTTTCATTACTGGTCTTTGGGAATTGTGTTTAGTTTTATTATATTGATCTTAGTTATTAAGTTTTTCAAAGTTATTTGTTTTTATTGTATAAATTGTTCTCCTTGCTTTGCTCACTTAACCTCACTTAACTTTTCATCAGTCAGCTTCACTAGGATTATTGAGACTTTCTGAAATGGTGTCATGACTAGAATATTGCCCTGAAAGGGTATGGCCTATTCAGAAGGAACAAAACAAATGAAAGGACTATAGAATAGCATTATTTAAAATATAGTCTTGTCAGAAAATCCAGGAACTAAAGCAGATAAGAATGAGGGAGAACATGCTCCCTAATAATTAGAGCTCTCCAGAAGTATAATAATAGGCCTTGACAAGTGGTGGGTTCCCACTTGTTGGCTATTGTAAAGCAGATACTGGATGATTTTTCAGATACACATCAAACTAGATGACTTCATATAGGAGCTGATTATTAGGTATATAAAGGATTTAGTAGTCAGAAATTGGGGACATGGGCAATTTAGGTTCAGGGAATGACATGAACAAAGTCATAAGAGATTGGAAAAGGCAACTTGAGTTTTTAGCAAATAAAAAGTATCCCATTTTAATGGTTTAATATAAAGTTGGAAAAGTTGGTTGGAGCGAGATTCATAGATTCTTGAATGTTCATCTAAAGAGCTTGGACTTTTTTTATTTGTATTAGCTATCAACTTTGGATTGAGTCATTTACCCTCTCTGGGCTTCAGTTTCCTCATCTAGGGAGTGTTGAACCATATGATTGTTAGGTTCCAAAAGGGAACTATTGAAAGTTATTGAGAATAAAAAAGAATTAAATAAATCTAGTAAATAAATAAGATTTAAATAAAAAAATAAAAAGAAGAAATTAAATAAAGAATTTTTATCTGAATTTCCTTATTAGAAAAATTGATTTGGCCAGCAGTATGTAGAGAAAATTGTGGTCAGGAGAACTGGAAGCAAGGTATATCTTATAGCTTCTAAAATATTCTAGCCAGGAGGTTATAAGGGACTAAATTAGGTTGGTGTTGCTGGGAATAGAGTGGAAGGGGGAGATATAATGGTATAATTGACAGGACTTGCTAACTGGCTGTGAGATACAAAAGAGAAAGAAGAATCAAAGATGACTAATGTAAATTCTGGAGCCTAGGTGATTAGGACAATAAAAGACAAATTAAGACTGGAGCAGAGAGAGAAAGGTAACAGGGAACTAATAGTATGAAGTAAAGTAGGAGCAGGTCAGAAAAGGTAGTTTGACCAATGCTGTCCTTTATTTCCTATCTCTACATTAGTATAAATAAAACCTATAAAACTTCTCTACTAATTCCATAATAATTTGTAATGTGAAAGCTTTTGACTCTAAAGAGAATTTACTTGTTTCCCTCTTACAATTTTTTGTTTTTTATAGCATATAATTAGAGATTGTAGAGCTGTATTGCCTTAAAAACTATTTTAGAATTCAACCTGATCTCTCTTAATTCTGCTTTTGCTGTGATCAGTACATATTTTTCTATTTGTTATGATTTTGAAACAAGTAGATATTTCATAAAGTTAGAATTTAAAAGTATTGATCACAGTTGATTGGCATGCCCTGCCTTTTCTGTTCTCTAAATTTTTCATAATTTAATGGGTAAAAAATTGCCCTCTGATCCAAATATGACAAATCTGTGTCCTCAAAAGAATTTTTGTAAGCTTAGAAGTTACTTTGGGTTAGAGCTAAGTTTGGGGATGTGAAAATTAATGAATAGTTTTTAATATTAAGAATTACTTCCTATTTTTAAAATTTTGTAATTGGTAACTCTTGAGTTAGAAGGAACTTTAGTAGATATTAAATCAAATCCATACCTGAATAAGAATTCCTCACACAGCATCAATAAATGATCATCCAGACTTTATTTAAAGAACTCTTAATGAAGTGGGGAATGCCCACTATTTCATGAAACAACTCAACTAACATCCAGGATTTGTCATCTTTCTCATTGTTCTGGTACTTGTGAGCAGTTAACTTGTTAGTTGTACAACTGAGTTGCATCCAGATTGTTTTAGTCCACACCCTTTTGTCATCCTGGTGTGCCCAGAAGGGTCAGTCATGAGGAACATCATTCTTTTCAATATCTTCTTGTTGACCTATAGAAAGGAGCTCAATGAATTCTCAGATTTTTTTAGATGATGATTAGATAGAGTTAATAAGCTGATACTAAAGACAAATAAACATTTGAATGATCTGGACCAACTGGAAAAATCTGAAAAAAATTGGATGGCACTAAGGATAAATATGTAATCTTTTATATTTAAGACTACCAAAACAGAGTAGGAACAAGGCAACTTGAAAATTATAATTTACTATAAGTTGAATATGTCACTTAAGTGGCAACATTATAGGGGCCGAAAAACCACTGTGTTGGTGATAATAATTATAATAATCAATATTTATATTAGAATTTTGGAGTTTGCAAAAGTGCTTATTATACACTTTCAGTATCATCTATGGTATTAGGCAGGATATTTATCCTGTCTGAGCTTTAGTCTCCCTGTGCAGGGAAGATTGCACTTTGTGATCTCTAGTGCCTCTTCCAGCTTTAAAGCCTGAAATGTAAGAACCAGGAAATCTCTTTTATTATGTTTTGTACTAATTTTACCCCTATTTTGAAGATTGTCCAATTTTGTTCAGCACACTTCAAAAATGGAGAAAGTTCAGAAGAAAGAAACAAAAATTATTAAAGGAGTAGAAAAGAGTGCCTATAGGAAAGAGTTTACCAGAAAAATTTTAAGGTAGTGACTTAATGGGCATATTCAAACTTTTAAAAGAATGGTAGTAATTTTTTCTTCGTGTCTATAAAGATATAAATCAAGGTGAACAAGTTTAAATCAAAGTATTAAGATTACAATTGGGCATAAAGGAATCCTTTTACCTTTGGAGGGATTGCAGCATCTCCATTCATGTGGTTTAAAGAATAATAGAACTAGAGTTAGAAAGGCCCTTAGAAGCCTTCTACTCCAACTTTTTCACTTTACAGATGAGGAGGCAGGACCAAGAGGTTAAATGACTTGCCCAAAATCTTCCAAGAATAGAACAGGGTAGAAGACTATCCTCAAAGAGGCTAGTGGTAGGAAGAGTCCACAGTAGAGGTCTCACGATCTGTCCAGATGTAATACATGCATAGATATGTGTCAAACCTAGAAGGGCTCTACAGATGACCAAATTCAATTCCCCTATGAAAATGGTCCCAAGAGGAATAAGTGATTTGTGCAAAGGCTCAGCTAGTTGGTAGTAGAGACAGGGCAAGAATTAAGGGCTTTTGGCTGTTTGATGCTTTTCCCCTTGTGCACTACCTACTACAACCTGTCATATAAATGGGAATGTGTCTGGATATGGAGTCTCACTTTGACATGTAGTCTTGAATGGTGCAATGGTGAGACAGCCAGGCTCAAAGCCAGGAAAGCCTAGGTTCAGGTCGCTTCTCTGATACCTACTGACTGTGACCCTGGGCAAGTTGCATTGCCTCTTTGTGCTCTTGCCACCACTCATGTTGAAGAGAAGGTGCCAACAAGTATTGGTAGCGTTTCCTCATTTAGTTCACTCTACCTATGAAATTACAGGTCCAGTTGCTATCCCCATGCTAGTGCACATTGTTCTCTGTTCATTCACACTTAATTTTTCTGTGCATAAAGGTTTAGTGTGTGATTTTCCTTCTAAAGTGCAAATCTTTTCCAAAATTGTTTGATTTGGTGTTAAAATATAAATCAGATATTGCATTTTTGTTGCTTTCACAGCTATGTATTTATGGAACTAGAACTAGACTATATAAATTGGTTTTCCTAAAATAATATTTTTTCTTTTTTTGTGTTCAAGATTTTTGTCTTCTAACAAACTACTACTGTTTTTTATATTTTTGGCAGTGTAAATGCATGGGTCATGAACTGGAAGGGACCTCAGAAGACATTTAATTTAGTGTCCTCAGTTTTTAGGTGAGGAAACAGACTCAGGGATATCCTAACTTTCCAAGGTCACATGACTATAAGGTCACCAAAAAAATATTACTTTTGAATAAATAAGTACAACATGAATAAAAATATGTTTTTTTTTGTAAAGTTTCTAATGGGAATACATTTTTCACATGATGGGAACTATGAATGAAGAAACTGATTTATTAAGTATTTTAAATACAAAATAAATGTGGAGTTTCTTGTTTTTGGTGAAATTGGGAAGCTGAGATATAAGTCTTCCCTATGGAGTGTACTTACTATATAAACAAGACTTTGTGTCTGGATGATTGCATGGCATAAAATGCTTTTGTACTGTCAAATAGTCACTATGAGTGGATAGAGTAAAATAAGGAGAAAAGGGAGCTTTCAGAATTGCAAACATTTTTACTTTCTAGAATTATATGTTCATTTATATGATGGTTTTGATTAATATTTAATTGTACTTTGGTAAAAAAAATTTTTTATGATTTAAGAAACAAAATGACCAGACCATATTTTCTTATTTGAGGCATGAGGTGTAGAAGATTGGGGGATAGGTGGAAGAATGTATGTATGCAAGCTTAAAGGAAAAATAACCTAGGTTAATGGATAGATATACAATCTTCCACTCTATATTTAATGTAAGATTTTTTTCTTCTTTATTTACAAATATTTTGTGTATTCCACGTAGAAAAGTAATTCTGAGTTAACTAAAAGTCAAATATTAATAATACAAAAGTATAATTTTGTTTTTAACATTAAGCTTATTTGTATAACTTTTCTTCACTTGGATGTCCCATGGGCACATCAAGCCCAGAAAGACCAAAATGGAACTCATTATCTTCTCCCTTGGAACTTTACTGTACAGACTAGCTTATTTCTGTTTAAGGTATCACTATACTTGCATAAACATAGGACTTTTCATTTAACCTTAGTTTTTATGATCCAGGCATTTGCCTCTACAACATGTAAGTCCCTTCTCTCTAATCAACTGACTACCAGCATGGTTCAAGGTCCTGTCACTTTTCACCTGGAAAATTGCATTACTCTTCTAACTGCTCTTCTAGCTTTCAGTCCCTCCCTCTTCAATCTTTCTCCAATTAGCTGTCAAAATAATCTTCCTAAAGCACAAGTCTGATCTTGTCATCTGCCCAAGAATCTTCAATGACTCCCTATTGTCTTGAAGATAAAATACAAAACTCCTCAACTTGGCATTTGGAGCCTTTTTATAGTCTGACTTTATTTTTCCAAACTTATTTCGTATTATAGTTAATTCTGCTGTAAGTTTTTTGGGAAATGTGAATTTGTTCCAGTATGATTGCTGCATTAGAGAATAGTTTGAGTGTAACACAGATTTTGTTTTTGTGGTTTTATCCCATAGTTTGATCTGTGAGAAACAGCAAGAACAGGAAACCGTAGCACTAACTCGCAAGCTGCATCTCTTCCAGTCCTCAGTTCACAAGCGAACTTCAGCTTTTCCAAGGCAAAGTGCCATATTAGGGTACATCGCCTATGGTCCTCCCCTTCCTTTCCCCCACTTTCCCTATAATCATGGATCTCTAGAATTACAACCTCCTGAGGCTATCTTCTTTCCTTAGCCTTTCCTTTGCTAGCTGGAGGCCTCAGATGCTGCTATTTGTTGTAGTATTTAGTCTGTAACATGTATAAAATTGTGCTACAGTTTTTGTTAGGTTCCTGGTTTTTAATGTGTTGCTTATGAAGTTTTTGAATGTTGTATCATAACCCTATCTTTTTCCATAAACACTGTAGTTTTTATTGTTCAGTTTTGCACAGAGATGCTTTTTGGGAATGTATATGTCATATTATATCAGAACTGACCATATTTCATACATTCCATGTTCCAGCTTAAACTAGCCTGCTTGCTGTTCCTTGAACTCCTCCATCTTTCTCCATGCCCTTTGCATAGGCTACTTCCTAAGCCTCACTTTAGTTTTACTTCAAAGCTCAACTCAGGTTTGCCTCTTATGGGAAGCCTTTTCTGCTCTCATTTGTCGTTAGCGTTTTTGCCCTCCTCAAATTTCTCTCTTGTTTAACCTGTCTGTTTACATGTTGTATGCTGCGCGCGCACACACACACACAGTGGTGGCAGCAGCATAGTGTGCACATAGTAAATATTTGTTGAATTATTTCTTGAGGCTTAAGTTCTTTTTCCAATTATAGAAGTTAAAATCTCTGGCTACAACCTATTCCTGTATTCAAGCAACTTTCTTACATGATTTCTTATTTCTTTTCTCTTAATGTCAGTATTGCCAAATGATTGAAATTTTCTATGGAAAAAACATTGATTAATTATTCTGAGAACTTTTTCATTGTCAGTTTCCTATTCTCATCCCATCTCCCAAACAAAAAAACACAAAAAATCTCACTAAACTTTATTTTTAAAGGGAACTTTTTTGGGGGTGGGGGTTAGGATCAGAGAATAATGAGAGTTACTATATGATGAGCAATACTATCTATCGACTTAAAAATTTACCAAAGAATATATAATGTGAAGGAGTGTGATGGGAGACTTGAAACATGCTATTGAATGTATTCAACTTTAAAAGAAGGTAGATGCTTTTTACTGGGGCTTGGTATCATTTGATAAAGCAAAAAGCTCAGAAGTGGACAACAAAGACTGTTAACAGTATAGAAACAAGCAATCTTGGCTGTTATATTATTTTGATTTCTACTTATCAAAATTCTGAGCTTGGTCTAAAAACCAGGGGTCTTGTAAAGGTCATTTAAACATCTAGTTAGTCAGTATTATTAAGTGCCTTTTACATGGCTAAGTGCTGGGGATACAGAGAAAGGCAAAACAAGCAAGTCCCTGTTCTCCAGGAGTTCAAGTTCTAGTGGAGGAGACAGTACAAACAAGTGTGTACAAACAAGATATGTACAAGATAAATTGGAGATAATTGGTAAGAGGGAAGGTGCTACCATTCAGGGTTATCAGGAAAGCCTTCTTGTAGAAAGGGGATTTTGTTTTGGCCCTGAAGGAAGTTAGAGAGGCCTAGGTAAGAAGGAGAAGAATTCTAGGCATGGTTGATAGCCAGTCAAAATGTCTGGATTCAGGAGGTAGGAATATTTTGTTTGTGAGGAACATTAAGAGGCCATGTCACTGGATCCTGTAGTATGTAGGATAAGGTGGAAGAAGACTAGAAAGGTAGACAGTCAGGTTAGAAATAGTTTTGAATACCAGATAATGTTATATTTAATCTTGGAAGTGATGGGGAACTAAGTGAGTGCTCAGTGGCAAGGCTAAGACAAGGATTTAAAGTTGATGTTCAAACCTGACTGTAGCATGGCATGGAGGGGACTCCTGAATCCTTGTGAACTAACATCTGTGCAGCACCGGCTCTGGCAGATTCCACTGGTTAAGAGCCTTTTGAATATGATCCTAGCAACATATGGTGAGGTTGCCCCTCAGAGTGCAAAGTACTGTGGCAGATTGGCCACAAGTTGATGAATTCTTTGCCCATAGTAGACCATTAATAAACCACTCAGAGAAGATTGAGGATTGACTTTATAATGGGATCAGGGTTAAGGAAAGATCAATGCTCAATCCTAAAATTTCCTTACTATAGTTTTTCACTCACATTAGTACCTACCTAGTATTTTATGTTTGTCTTTAACTGAGGGCCAACATCAAGTTCTCTTGGGCACTACTCCCAAGAATATTTGCAAGCTTCAAGCTTAAGTATATATTTTTTTTATTAACTATTAAGTTTAAATTTTAGGCTTCCTTAAGATTGCAGTCTATATTTACCCTTGTTGCTGAGCCTATTGGCTCAGATCTAGAATTGCAAGGGTTCTCAGGAGCTATCTAGTCTATTCCTCCCTAATTTTACAGATATAACAACTGAGGCCCATTAGGGGTTAAATGTATTTGACTGAGGTCATGCATGTTGTAAGCATCAGAGGTGAAATTTGAACTGAGGTCCTCTTGACTCCAGATTCACTATTTTCACTGGTACTACAGTTGTTTAGTTTGTTTTTAACATTGGATTTTACTATTAAAGTTACACAGATTTAAGGAAATAAGCTATTGACTTGTTTATCCTAACAATTTTATTTACTTCCTAGAAAAAGCAGAGAGATCTTGCCAAAATGAGAAGATGTCTGAGGCCTGAAGAGCTGACAAACCAGATGAACCAAATAGACATAAGCATGCAACATGAACAGTTGGAGGAAAGCTTCCAGCAACTTGTTTCAGACTACAGGAGGATAATAGAACGACTTGCCCAAGCATAAAGAATCAACCTTTCTGGACAGGAAATTAGAAGATTTCTATACACTGTGCTGGAAAACACCTGTAATGGCTTCTTAATTGAGAAATCTTATGTGACACTTGTATTTACATTAAAGGCTATCTTTTTTTTCCCTATTTGGAGATTTTCTTCTAGTTAGTTTGGGATTGTAGGTTCTAAGACATTATTTGTATTCTAGGAGCACTCACTGCTAAATAAACCACAGGTACAGCTTATGAAATATCTATTACTGCCATTTCTTTTTTCCTTAAATAAGCATTCGAAATGCGAACTTGGAAATGTCAGGCTCTAGTGACAGAACTACTTCCTTAAATGAGGGGATAAGACAAAAATAAGGAGTATAGCACTCAGCACTAAATATCCTCAGACATTAATAACATAAAGCATTAAGACCATATGGAACTAGAGAATCAGGTTTCTCTGTGCTTCTTTTTAATTGTCTTGCCCTGTATCCAAAAAAAATTTTTTTGTGTGTTTTTTTAAAAATTTTTTATTATTTTATTTGTTTTATTTTAATGTTCTACAATCACTACCATAAAACTTAGATTTTTACCCCGCTACTTACCCTCTACCCCTCCCTAAGACGGTATACAATTCTATCTAGGATCTACATATACTTTCCTATTGAATATGTTTTCACTGTAGTCATGTTGTGTAGATGAACTAAAATGAAAGAAATCATATAACAAATCAAAACATAATACACATACACACAAGCATGATCTGCTACATTCTGCAAATGAATTCCATAGTTCTTTCTCTGAGTATGGAAGGCATTTTACCTTAGAAAACCATTGGGAATTTTTTTTTTAACTTCTTGCATTATTATGAAGTTCCAAGTCTACCAGAAAAAGCTCTTACACGGTGCGGTCGTTGCGATGCACAAAGTTCTCCTGGTTCTGCTCCTTTCACTTAGCCTCAGATCATATAAGTCCTTCCAGAAATTTTTTTTTTTCTTGCTGAGCTGATTCTATTTGAGATGTAGGGTTTTTACATAGACTGATACTAAAAGCATAATAGTTTCTTCTATCCCAAAACTTTGGGGATTGGGGAAGAAAATTTAAATGGCTCCATATTGGTGGATTAGAGAAAGTGAAGAACTTTTGTACACAATCCGAAGTTACCAGATGCCATTAGTGCTTACCTGTTATGTGTGGAAGGAAAAGCCAAAGGAAAATAAGGCTGCCTGATGGAGTCCTAGCTCTTCTCTCACACTCCTACTACAGAGAATACAGGTACAAAGAAGATTCCTAACTTTGTCTTATTAACACAGGGGCGTTATTCTCATCTTGAGATTTTCGTTGTTGTTGAAGTTTTGAAAAATGCACACCTTCCCCAAAAAACTTACTTGCTTTTAGATAGACTCACTTGGAGTTAACATATACAGGAACAGTAAAACTGAGTAAAGTCCTACTTACTTGAACTGGTATTTCTGGAGTAATGAACATCCCTAACTACCAAAAGAGGGCTCAACTGGCTCTAGAAACAATTGTTAGGGTCTTTAATTGTTGGTCCTTTACAGAAGGAAGAGACTTTGGTTTTATAGCTGAGGATACTGAGACCCAGAGAGGATTTGCCCAATCACAGAGGCAGTAAGTTGCAAAGCTGAACTTCAAATCCAGGTACACTTGGATCTAAATTCAGTCCACTTTTCCTCTATTCCATGCTGAGGTTTGGAAATATGGTAATGTTTTAGGGACTCAACATAATAAAACAGACCAAATTCGATTAAATTTATGGAATCATCATCAATTCACAGCCAGAGTTGGCAAACAAAGAATGATGTTTAAATTTTTTTAAATAAAAGTTTTATTTTGTTTAAATGTAAAAACCATTTTTAGCTTTACATTTAGCCATACAAAGAGAGGGCTGGATTTAGCCTTCTGGTCATAGTTTGCTGACCACACATTTACCCCAATTCCTATATTTTGAAGATGCAGAAACATCCTCAAAAGAGACTAAGTGATAAGCAAGGTAATACTATTAAGCAAAGTGGAATTTGAGTCTAAAGATGCTAAATCTGGCACTTTCTACTATACCTAGCTGCCTCTCATATATTTAGATTTCTCAGAGGTACATCATAACTTTTTTGTTTTTATTTTTTTCTCATCTTTTAGTTTTCAACATTCACTATCACAAGATTTTGAGTTCTAACGTTTTGCCCCTTCCCAAGATGTCATGTAATCTAATATGCATGTACAATTATATTAAAAGTATTTCTGCATTAATCATGTTGTAACGAAGAACTGGAAGCAAAGAGAAAAACTACAAGAAAGAAGAAACAAAAAAAAGAGAAAATAGTATGCTTTACTCTGCATTCAGTCTTCATAGTTCTTTTTCTGGAAGTGGATAGCATTTTCCATCTTGAGTCTTGAAATTGTCTTCGATCCCTGTTTTGCTGAGAAGAGTTTAAGTCTGTCAAAGTTGGTCATTATATAGTATTGCTATTACTGGGTACAGTGTTCTAGTTCTGCTCATTTCACTCATTATCAGTTCGTAGAAGTCTTTCCAGGTTTTTCTGAAGTCAGCCTACTCATCATTTCTTATGGAACAATACATTACATCCATATGCCACAACTTGTTCAACCATTCCCCAATTGCTGGGCATCCCCTCAATTTCTAGTTCTTGGCTACCACCAAAAGAGCAGCTATAAATATTTTTGTATGTGTGGGTCCTTTTCCCTTTTTTATAATCTCTTTGGGATACAGACCTAAGAGTGGGATTGCTGGGTCAAAGGGTATGCACGGTTTTATAACCCTTTGGACATAACTCCAAATTGCTCCCCAGAATGGTTGGATCAGCTCACCAATAATGCACTAGTTTTCCAATTTTCCCATATTTCCAACATATCATTTCCCTGTTTTATCATGTTAGCCAATATGATAGGTGTGATATGGTACCTCAGAATTGTTTTGACTTGCATTTCTCTAATCAATAGTGATTTAGAGCATTTTTTTTGCTATGACTATAGATAGCTTTAATTTATTCATCTGAAAACTGACTGTTCACATCCTTTGACCATTTATCATTTGGGGAATGGCTTGTATTCTTATAAATTTGAGTCAGTTCTCTATATATTTTAGAAATTAGTCTTATCAGAAACAGTGGCTGTAAGAATTGTTTCCCAGTTTTCTGCTTCCCTTCTAATCTTGGTTGCATTGACTTTGTGCAAAAACTTTTTAATTTAATGTAACCAAAATTACACATTTTGCATTTTGTAATATTCTCTATCTCTTGTTTGATCATAAATCCGTTTTCTGTAGATCTGACAGGTAAACTCTTCCTTGCTCACCTAATTTGCTTATATTCTCACTCATAACTTTTTTTTTTACCTGTATCAGTTTTACCTTATCCTAAAAAGTTTATTGTCTTTTTACGATAGTTAATTTCATGGATTTTATACTCTGGGCAAGAGAAAAAGAGGGGAAAGGAAGCAGAACCAGATTCTATCAAACCTAGGGCACTTCTGCTGAGCACACTTCTCTAACCATCCTCTTCTTTATAAAGAGGGGCCAGAAAACTGATCGATGCATGTTACCATGAGATAACATTACAATTACAGAGTTCTCATGATGAAAAATGCTACCTGCCTCCTGACAGTGATGGACGCAGTGTGTAATTGAGATTTTTTTTTGGACATGGCCAATATAGCAATTTGTATTGCTTGATGCATATTTGATACAAGGGTTTTGTTATTCTTTTTAAATATGGGAGGAGAAAAAGAAGAGATGGATTTCATCAATTGAAAGCAATTAGGTTAATAAAAGCTGGGTGTGGATTGAGTGCGGTTAAAATTAGGAGAAAAAAAGGTTACTGCAGGAAAATCTTTATAGCAAGTTTTTCTTTTATATGGAAGGGAATAAACATTAAGCAGTTATCATGTGCCAGACACTGTACTACGTGCTTTATAAATATCTCACTGAAACCTCATTTTTCTAATATATATGGTACTAATTCAAATTCATAAGAATAAGAGCCATTTCCTAATTGATAAATGGCCAAAAGACACAAATATGCAAATTTTTTAAAATCTAAGTTATCAATACCTCAAAATCTTGTAAAAATGACTGCTAAAAATTGCCATGATATGTAATTGGGAAAAAAATAAGATACTAAAAAATGTTAATTGGAAACTAAATAACCTATTCATAAAGAATGAGTGGATCAAAGAACAAACCAAAGGAATAGTCATTTCATTAAAGATGACAACTATAAGACCAAAATGTGAGATAATAGCTGAAGAAGTTGCTTTGGAGAAAATACATCTCTAAATGCTTAAGAGAAAGCAGAGCAAAGAAGTGGAGATGCACCTAAATAAAACTGGTTGTGGTGGAGGTGGTTGTTCCCAACTCTTTGTTGGGAAACAAAGAAAACCTATTTAGGGTTTTCTTGCTGAAGATACTGGAGTGGTTTGTCATTTCTTCAGCTCATTTTGCAGATAAGGAAATTGAGGCAAATGGTTAAATCACTTTCCAAGAGTCACAAAACTCATATCTGACACCACATTTGAACTCAGATCTTCCTGACTTCCAGACCTGGCACTCTATCCACTATGCCACTTAGCTGCCTTTAAATAAAACTAGAAAAACTAATAAGACCTCCCCTCAATTAAACACCAAAAGAGAAATTCTGAAAACTAAAGGACAAAATGGAAAGTTAAAAAAAACTCCACAGTAAGATCTTGTTGTTTTTTTTTTTTTGTTTTTTTTGGTGGGGGTTGAGGGGAGCAGGAGGGATAAAAAAGATTAGTCATTGGCTAGTTAGGTTTAAAAAAAGAAAACCAAATTACCTGTATCAAAAATAGAAAGGGTGGATTCACAACCAATGAAGATGAAATAAAAATGATTGAGCTATTTTGCCTAATTATATGCCAATAAAACTTGCAGTCTAAATGAAATGGATGAATACTTACAAAAATAAAAGTTGCCTAGATTAAGAGAACAGAAAATAGAATACTTAAACAATCCTATCTTAAAGAAATTGAAAAGAGATAATGGGAAGGAAGACTAACTAGTATGACCAGATCTCAAACAAAACTACAAGGCTGTAATTGTCAAAAACAATTAGGTACTGGGTAAGAAATAGAGATTGATCTGTGGAACAGATTAGGTACCTAATATATAGAAGCAAATGAGCACAGTAACCTAGTGTTTGATAAATCCAAAGGTCCCAGCTATTAGGGCAAGAATTCACTATTTAGGAAAACTGGGAAGTAATCTCAAAAAAATTAGGCATAGACTAACATGCCATATGCCAAGATAAGTTCAAAATAGGTAGATGAGTTAGACATAAAGAGAGATATCATAAGCAAATTAGTGAAGCATGGAAGAAATTGCCTGTGTTTCAGAGGAGAGTTCATGAGCAAACATGAGATAGAGAGGTTCATAGTAGGTAAAATGGATAATTTTGATGATATAAAATTTAGAAGTTTTTGCACAAATTCAGCAGCTAAAATTAGAAGAAAAACAGGAAACTGAGAAAAATTTTTGCAGCAACTTGCTCTGATAAAAGTCTTATTTCTAAAATAGGGAATTGAGTCAAATTTGTAAGAATAAGAGCTATTCCACAATTTATAAATGGTCAAAGAGCAGATGTGGGAACATAAGTTCACTAATGCACTATTATTGGAGCTGTGAACTAGTGAACCATTCTGGAAAGCATTATGCCCAAAAAACTATTAAACTGTACACGTACTCTTTGGGGGACCTGGTAATACTGCTTTCTGGCCTATACCCCAATGAGCTCAAAGAAAGAGGAAAAGGGCCACATATACAAAAGTACACATAGCAGCTCTTTTTCTGGTAGTAAAGAATTGGAAACTGAGGGGTTCCCCAGAAATTGGAAAATGGTTGAACAAGTTATGGTATTTGAATGTGATGGACTATTGTATCATTAAGAAACAATGAAGGAGATGATTTCTGAAAATTCTGGGAAGACTTGTATGAATGGACGATGCAAAGTGAAGTGAACAGAACCAGAAAAAATTTTCTGAACCAGAAAAAGCAACAATAATGTAAAGATAAACTGAAAGATTTAATAACTCTGGTCACACACCCACAATTCCAAAGAACTTAGGATAAAACATGCTTTCTACCTCCAGAAAGTGAACTGAGAGAATCGGTGCATAATGAAGCACATATTCTTCTATTTCTTTGTTTCTCAGAAGATGACTAATGTAAAAATTTTGTGTGCATGTATATTTATATATTTGTAATGAGTTTTATTTTTCTTGCCTTATCGATAGATGAGGAAAAGGTAGGGAGGGGGTAATTTTTAAAAATTAATTTGTTTTCAGTTTTCCTACAATCCTTCTGTAAGTTTTGGATTTTCTCCCCCTTCCTCCCCTCTCCCTCCCTGAGATGGCATGCAATCTTATATGAGTTCTACAAATACATTCTTATTATATACATTTTCATATTAGTCATGTTGCATAGAAGAATTCAGATGAATGGGAGAAACCATGAGAAAAACCCAAACAAAACATAACACAAGAGAAAATACTCTGCTTCATTCTGCATTCCAATTTCATAGTTCCTTCTCTGGGTGTGGATGGCATTTTGCCTCAAGAGTCCCTAGGGAATGTTTTAGGTCCTTTCACTGCAGTGAAGGGCTAAGTCTATCAGAACAGTACCTCACACACTGGTTGTTACTGTGTACAGTGATCTCCTGGTTCTGCTCCTTTCACTCAGCATCAGTTCACATAAATCCTTCCAGGCCTCTCTGAAATCTTCCTTTTCATCATTTCTTATAGCACAATAGTATTCCATTACATTCATATACCACAACTTGTTCAGCCATTCTCCCATTGATGTACATTCCATCAATTTCCAGTTCTTGGCCACCACAAAGAGAGCTGCTATAAATATTTTTGTACAAGTGGGACCCTTTCCCATTTTTGTGATCTCCTGGGGATATAGTCCTAGAAGTGATATTGCTGTGTCAAAGAGTATGAACATTTTTGTAGCCCTTTGGATATTCCAAATTGCTCTCCGGAATGATTGGATCAGCCCACAGCTCCACCAACAAAGAATTAGTGTTCCAACTCTCCCACATCTTCTCCATCATTTATCATCTTCCTGTTTTGTCATGTAAACTAATCTGATAGGTGTGATATATCAGAGTTGTAAACTAATCTGATAGGTGTGGTACCTCAGTTGTTTTGATTTGCATTTCTCTAATCAATAGTGACTTAAAGTACTTTTTCATATAACTATAAATAGATTTAATTACTTGGAGGAGGTAATTTCTAACTAAAAATAAAATAAACTAGCTATCCTTTGACATAACACTACTACTATACTGCCAGATCTACCAATACTCCTAAAGAGATCAAAGAAAGGTGAAAAGGACCCACAGGTACTAAAATATATGTAATAATTTTTTGTGATAGTGTAACACCAATGCAATACCCGTAGCAGCCACTACGGCTATACATGCATATTTCCAGGGTAAATTCGCAAAATATAAATAACTCTCTTCCTCAAAGATGAAACCAAGATATTTATCCAGATACCGGAAAGCCAAATCCACCCTAGTAACAAAGAAATTTACACACATCACCAAGCTAGGGAGCACCAACATCATCCCTAAACCTACCCTTCCTTAGGCTTCCCCACAAACAAGTTTCCCTAGGCAAAATTTCTCCCTCTCAAGATAGCTGCTCTGCCTCACCCTCTCTCTCAGCTCTGCCTCCCTCTCTCCAAGTTCTGCCCATTCAGCAAGCTCCTCTCACTGTGGGTTCTGTGTGACTCAAGCTGTGGGCTGGGCCAAAGTTCAAAGCAGGTTACATGGGCCTTTTAAGGGGCAGGGAAGATCTTCAAATTCCCTTTTCATTACAGATAGCCAAGAACTATTAATAAAGGGGGTGTCAACAAATTGGGGAATGGGAAACAAATTGTTACAGAAATGAGATGGAATATCATTGTGCCATAAGAAATGACAAAAGGTTTAGTTTTAGAGGAATTTGAGAAGACTTGTATGACTCTATATAGAGCGGAATGAGCAGAACCAGGAGAATTTATATAGCAGCAACAATATTATCCAGACAAACAATTTTGAAGGACTGAAGAATTTTGATCAATTCAGTGATCAACCGTGATTCCAGGGTACTCATGATGAAACATATTGTCTGCCTCCTGACAGAGAGGTGATGGCCTCAAGAAGCAGAACAAGACGTAGATTCTGCATGGCTAATGTGGACATTTCTTTGCATGACTATGCGTAATTCATACAAGGGTTTTACTTTTGTTTTTTGGTGGGTTTTTTTTTTCTAGCAGGAAAGGGGAAGATGGGAAGAGAATAAAAATATTACCAGAAAAAAAATTAAAACCAAAACTAATCCATGTTGCCACTCTAAACTACTTGCTAGTCAGCCATCCCAACTCACTAAGGGGAGACTCATCATGGTATGACCTTGACAGTTTGGGGCGGGGGCGGTATCTATTCCAATCACATGAAGAGTTCCCATGGCAGAATGGATGAATGGATACAAACAATTTGTTCCAATGCCCATGAAGAAGGCTGAAGCAGGCACTGTGGAGTGCTCGGAGATTGGTCAGGCATCAAAGTACACCAAGTCATCCTGATTTTTTAGTGCCACTGGACCTCTATGACTCTGGAAGATGACTGTGCAATTCTGCCTCACTCAAATCCAACTCACATGCAAGTCAAGATATCACCTCATGATGTCACTGATCCTATTAAAAAATGAAGGGTGAACAAGATATTCCAAAAGGCAAAAGAGAAAAGTTTACAACCAAGAATAACTAACCTTGCAAAGATAAAAACAAACCTAAAGCATAAAAAATCAGAGTAACAGTTTTTCTCCCCATAACCTGACTCGGTAACTGACACCCCCCAAGCTCTTTCTCTATCTGCTGTCTCCCCTGTCAGAGTTTGTGGTGCCCCCCACCTTGTCACAGCCACCAGAGAAACATGGAACTTACGTCTTGTGACACATTTGTGGCCTTGCCTCCTGCAACAGTTGGCAATTTTTGGAAAAAATTCAGATAGAGTTTTTGATGAAGTGCAAGAGATAATTTATTTTCCTGCTGCATTTTATGGCCCTGGAAGAAAACTTGAGTGCACCTACATGGAAACTGAACAAGCAACAGAAACATACGCTGTTATGCTGAGTTGGCCATCTTAGCTATGGGGTGCAGAAATGGGAGCCAATGAACATGGAGTCTGCATTGGTAATGAAGCTGTATGGGGAAGAGAAGCAGTATGCAAAGAAGAGGCATTACTTGGCATGGATCTTGTCAGACTTGGACTTGAAAGAGCTGATATAGCTGAAAAAGCAGTCAATATCATTGTTGATTTACTAGAAAAATATGGACAGGGTGGAAATTGTTTGGAGAGTGTGATATTTAGCTATCACAATAGTTTTCTGATAGCAGATAGGCATGAGGCTTGGATTCTTGAGACCTCAGGACAATATTAGGCAGTAGAAAAAGTAGAAGGAGTTCATAATATTTCCACTCAATTCTCGATAATAACCAAGATTGATGGATAGCCCCTAAAATGAGAAAATATGCTAAGGACAAAGGCTGGTGGGATGGGGTAAAGGAATTTAATTTTGCTGCTATGTATGCCTATTCTAATAATACCTGGATTACTACTTCATCAGGCAGATTTTGTGAGGGTTATAAGCTTCTAAACAAATACAAAGGAAATATGACTTCTGAAACAATGATGGAAATTCTCCAAGATAAAGAACATGGCATTAACATGGAGGGAGAATTTCAAACTACTGGCAGCATGGTTTTCTATTCTGCCTACATATCCCAGCCTTCCCTGTATTCATTTCTTTACAGGAACCCCTAATCCTGAAAGATCTGTTTTTTAAGCCATTCATTTTTGTACCAAATATAACTCAGTTACTAGAAACTAACTCACCAACATTTGGACATGAAGATCCAGTTAAAAGAAGCCAGGTTTTCAAAGTAAACCTGACAGAAGGCATTCTCTTTATCACA
This sequence comes from Bettongia penicillata ogilbyi, assembly GCA_023548195.1. Classification (NCBI taxonomy): domain Eukaryota; kingdom Metazoa; phylum Chordata; class Mammalia; order Diprotodontia; family Potoroidae; genus Bettongia; species Bettongia penicillata. The sequence continues at coordinate 5,323,709 of JAJHZJ010000174.1, forward strand.
AACATATACAGGCATTGGCAATAATAGAATCTGATGAGGAAACAGGCAGAAAAATGCTGGAAAAGATGAGGATACTGGAGAAAGAAATGCTCAAAGAGATGGAATTGCTTCTTCAGAATAAGTGTCTTGATGTGAACAGAACTGTTAACCTTTTTTCTCAATTGGTGAAAAATGAAATGAAAATGTATTAGTCAAATGTTGGCTCTCATTGAACATTCCACGTCCAGAGGTCTTCTTCAAAGGCAGTCATAACTTTATCAAATCTGGTAAATTTGAAAAATATCAGAGTAACAGAGTAAAGGACTTCCAACATTTTCAATGAAAATACCCAAACAGTAGAATCTTCGAAATGCACATACAAGAGGACTTCTGATTACAGTGACAGAAGGAACTGGGGCAGAACAGTGTACCATTCACAGAAGTATTCCAGTAAAAAATTTTTTTAAATCATCAAACTAAATAAGGATCAAGAAATACAAAGAGAAATTACAAATCCAAATCTACCTAAAAGGACAATCAGAAGCCTACAGGAACTTGAAGGAAGGGATTCAGCCAGGAAATGTGGGAAAAGTACAACACTTGTAAATCTTCCATCATGGACCAGAAATGTTCCAAGATCATGTGGACCTTGTAGCCCTATATATCAGGAAACAGGAAAATCATAATGCTCCAAGATGGAAATCCTAGAGCAATGGGAATGGGTCATTTGTAGCACTCTGACCTAAGACCACCCCTGAGAAAACTGAACACAGCATTCTGTACCTAGACAATGTAAGTGCATATGCAACCTTTCAAGACTCTAAACATGGAAATCGGTGGAAAGCAATGTCAGTGGTAGGGCCTTAGATAATAAAGTTCAGAACAAACTCTGACTCTACCATCCTACCCAAGAGTGAAAGGACAGGAATTCTATAGATTTAAGTAAGTCTAAGAGAAACCCAGAGAAAAACATTAACTCCATTTTTAAAGTCTCAGTTTTAAAACATTTATGTCTGTATCTGTGCATCTCTATATAAATATATATTTATGTATTTTATATAGGTATACCTATATACACATATAATAATACTAGTAAGCATATCTATAGGAATATATTTTTATAGATATATACGGAGAGAGAGAGAATTTATGTATATTGCTTGGCAATAAGGAGCATGTAAGAATTCCTGGAAGAAATGAAGCAAGAGATAAAAAATTCATTATAAATGAAATGAAAGTCCTAGAAAAAGGAATGCAAAGGAAAATAAGAGCTCTGTATAATAAATAATGGAATCCTAGATAATTAGAATGTAACACATTGAAATAAATGATTCTATGAGACAACAAGAAATAATAGAACCAAATCTAAAGACTGAAAAAAAAGAAATAATGTAAGATATCTGCTACCAAAAAGAACTGACCTTGGAAAGCAAGTCAAGAAACAATAGTTTAAGAATTATTATAATCTGTGAAACAGACTTGGATACCATATTTCAAGAAGTCATAAATTAAAACTGCCCAAATCTACAAGGTAGCCCAAGGGACTTTTTAAAGTAGTAAGCTATTAAAACTTAAATTTCTATTTTGAACTGTATAATAGAAAGAATTCACTAATCATTTCCTTAAAGAAAACCCAAAATGGAAACTCCCAGGAATGTCACAGCCAAAACATAACACTTTCAGGACAAAGAAAAATACAATAAGCATCCAAAAGGAAAGAGTTCAAAGGCAAAGCAACAACAGTTGGGATCAAACAAGAGCTGGCAGCTATGACTATAAAGGAGAGAAATCTTGGAGTTCTATATTCCAAAAGACAAAAGACAAAGGCTGACAACTAATTAGAGCTTGCTCTGAAAATCTTGGTTTATTCCTAAAGGACAAAAAAAATGGAGCTTTAATAGAGTAAAAGTTGTTCAAGTATTCTTGATGAAGTGTCCATAGCTCGGTAGAATCTTTGAAATGCAAACAAAGAAGCTACGCAAAATCTAGAATAGTAAATACATTTGAGCAATACCAAAAAGCTCTACAATGATTACATGCGGACATTCTAATAGAAGAGAAGAAACAAGAATCCCTTGGGAATTTTTATGTTTTCCAGGATCACAACGTTAAATAAGACAAGTAAAAGGTGGGGATGGGGCTGTTTATTCCATTTTGATAATTTTAAAACACAAAAGAAAAGGGAAGAGAAAAGGAAATACTCGGAAAGAAATGGGGAGGAAAACTATGGGCAGACTATATGAGTTGTATTCAGGAAGAGTTGAGTTGCAATCTTACTGAAGATATTTACTAGCTGTGTGATCCTAGGCAAGTCACTTAATCTTTTCCAGCCACAGTATTCTCTGTATAATCTGTAAAGTGGGGGGACAGGACTTGATGGTTTCCAAGGCCCCTTCCGTATTTAAATGTCTGTAGGAAAGGATGAGGGGAATGGACATCACATGAAACAGACAAAAGGAGATTGAATATACACATACATAAACACCACACACAGAATGTGACATTGAAATACATTAGACTTGACAGAGAAACAGGAAAGTATGGGGAGCAAGGGATTTAAGAGAGATGGTAGTATCAGGGAGGGATTAGCCATAAGTAAAACAAATTCCAATTTCTGAGGGTAGACTGTGAATTAAAAAGAGAAAAAGGATAAGAACTTGTGAATGGTGTCTGTGAGAAAGGAAGAAAAGAAAAGAGCCTAAAGAGATTGTTTCAGTTATATATTACTAGTATTGATCACATTTCCTTTCTTTTACCACCTTAACTGTAAAGATGAGGGTGAAAGGTGGAGAATAGAAAAAATATGAGGATATGATGGAAGAAAAACAAAATTATCAGCCATAGCTGAATGTAAATAGGATGAACATTCACCCACCAAACAGTAGAGAGTAGAAGAATAGATTAGAAAGAAGAATTAAACATTATGTTGTTTACAAGCAATATGCCTGAAACAGAAATTCACACTAATTAGGTGTTGGAGTAGAATTTATTATGCCCTGAACTAGTTCAAAAAGCAGGGGTGGGAATCATGATCTCAGACAAGGCAATAATAAAAATACACATGATTTAAAAAAAGAACAAGGAAACGACATAATGTTTAAAGACACCATGGATAACAAACTAATATCAGTACTTACTATAAATGCACCAAATGGCATAGCATCTATGTTCTAAAAGAAAAAAAAAACATTTAGTTATAGAAAGAAATAAATAATAAGACAATAATGTGCCCCTTTCAGACTTTAAAAAAGAAGTCAATAAACATATAAACAAGAAAGAAGGACCTGAATAGGGTTTTATCAAAGTTAGATTTAACAGATCTGGGGTAATTACTGAATAGGAATAGAAAGGAATATATATACACATATATATTTCTTAATTGTACATGACACCTTTACAAAAACTGTGTAGGTGCTAGGCCATAAAAGCTTTCTAAACAAAAGTAAAAAAGCAGAAATGGCAAAGAGTCTTTACTCACCATGATATAATAAAAATCATTTTTAATTAAGGACCTTTAAAGAAAAGATGCATACATACATACAAAATAACTTACTCCTAAAGAATTAGTAGGTGAAAAAATATCATAGAAATGAGCTAATTTCATCAATGAAAATGAAATGACACAACATATGACACACAATGACCATATTAATAACAAAACTAAGAAAAAGCACAAATATTTCAGATTTATAAACTCTCTAGACAATATATAACATCATTTTATTTTAAAAACAGTAGAGAATACAGGAACAAAAGTACTTTTCCTTAATATGACCAACAGTAACTGTCCAAAAACAAGAAACAACATTATCTATAATTAAGAAAATGTTAGATGCCTTTTCAGTAAGATCAGAGGTAAATTGGAGGTGCCCATTGTCACCACTATTATTGAACATAGCTATTAAAATGTTAGCTATAGCAATGAGACAAGAAAAAGAAATTGAGGGAATTAGAGAAAAAGAAGAAATGTGTGCCTGACCATTTAATCAAACTCATCACACTGAGAAACTTATATCTTCAAGGATTGTATTTATTAATCTACATATTTGTTTGTCTGTTTGGTTATCGCTGTGATATGCAAGAAAGATTCAAACCAGCCATGATGCGCTTCACTGGTCTCACTGGTATAGGACAAAAGCATTGTTACAAAGGGCACACATTTTAGAAATTCCTAGTTACTGTAACTGAACAATTACAAAAGCTTGAGCAGCACTGTACAAGAGATTGATTTAGCAGATGTTAAACTTGTATTTCCAATGAAGAAATTATCAATAGTAAAATCAGAAGAAGAAGCTGCGTTAGCAGAAATTCTGGGAATCCTTAAAATCATCTTATTTGGAGTACATACTCCTGTGTGCATGTAGCAAAAATCAACGGAGTTTGTTGGCTGAGATGCAGACATTCACACTGTATTCATTAAGAATTGTGCCAGATAAGATGTTTGTCTTGAGCTTCTTGCTCAAAATGGAATTATAATTACCTTAAATGAGGTAGTACAGCTACATCTCTTAGAGGATAAAGCCCATCCAAAATTCAGGGAAACATAAAATCTAATTAAGACAAGTGCCCCAGAAACTGATCTTCTTTCTAAAGTATTAATTTACAAAGGCATCAGCCCAGGTAGGTTGTCTTTTCTCATGTACTGCAGCTAAAATATTAAATTAAAAACTGACTCCTTTTTTGCTTGTCTTCACAAAATACATTTGGTTGAGCTGTTTGAGTACTGACATTTAATCACAGCAGCCAAGGGTTTTAGCTATTCATGATTTCTTTTCTTCCCTCATTTCAGAGTGCTTTCCTTTTGTTTGTTTTGTTTTTAAATTAATTTTTAGTTTTCAACATTCACTTCTGTAAGTTTTAAATATTCTCTATCTCCCTCTCTTCCCCCCTCCCCAAGACAGCATGCAATCTGATATAGGCTCTACATTCTTATTAAGCAAATTTTCACATTACTCATGTTGTAAAGAAGAATTAGAATGAATGAGAGGAACCATGAGAAAGAAAAATAAAAGAAAACAAAAAAGAGAACAAATAGTATGCTTCAATATGTATTCAGATGCCATATTTTTTTCTGTGGATGAGGACAGAATTTTCCCTTGTGAGTATTTTAGAGTTGTCTTAGATGCTTGCATTGCTGAGAAGAGCTAAGTCTGTCAAGGTCAGTCATCACACAATGTGCCTGTTACTGTGTGCAATGTTCTCCTGGTTCTGCTCACTTCACTCAGCATCAGTTCATATAAATCTTTCCAGGTTTTCCTAAAGTCCATTTGCTCATCATTTCTTATAGCACAATAGTATTCCATTACATTCATACAGAACTTGTTCAGCCATTCTCTAATTGATGGACATCCCCTGAATTTTAGTTCTTGACCACAATATAAAGAGCTGCTTTAAATATTTTTGTACATGTGGGTCTTTTTCCCATTTGTCTGATGTTTTTGGGATACAGTCCTAGAAGTGATATTGCTGGGTCAAAGGGTATGCATATTTGTACAGCACTTTGGGCATGGTTCCAAATATGCTTTCCTTTTTTAAAAAAAAAACACTACAGAGGTACCAATTTCTTGTAAAAGATCTCAAAAGTTCATACTTTTGTGGAATTTCTTGACTGGATACTTTGTAAATAATAAAGGGTAACTATGACTGGTTTCTTCTTTTGGTATTAATATGTAAGGTATGTATAAATGTCGGAAGGATTACATGCTCTCTCAAAATATGAATTAAATTATAATTATTTTAAAAGAAAAATATTAAATAAATCTACAAAAATAGGCCTTTCTATAATGTTACCAATAAAATATAAGAGAAAGGAATGGAAAAATAGATTTCATTCAAAATAACTCCATTTTGCATCTGCTGCCCTGCCTGGTTTCAACTCCATGGAATAAAAAGCCCTTGCCAAAATAAACTCATCACCAGGATGCTAACTCAAGCCTTGACTGACACCACCTCCCTCAGATTTCTTCTCCCCTCTCACTGAAAGGCTGAAATACCAAACTCCTACCAATGACTTCCTTTATGGAGGGTAGAAACTGGACTCTCAGCTTATTCCACTCTGTGGCTTGCCTGGTTTCAACTCAAACTACTTGCCTTTTAAAGGACAGGACAGGGGAAAGAGAGAATATAAAACTCAAAATTTTTTACAAAAACAAATGTTAAAAATTTTCATTTACATGTCATTGATAAAAATAATTTTTAAAAAAGAAAATATGTGAAATTATTATATACTTTAAAAAAATCAAGGTATAAAATTGAATGGGGATAGAAAGGAATATACCATATTGCAAATTCATGGCACGTAAGCAAAAATTGACCATGTACTAGGCCATAAAAATCTCACAATCCACTGCAGAATGGCAGAGATAGTCAATGCATCCTTGTCAGATCATAGTGCAATGAAAATTTTATGTAATCAAAGACCATGGAAAGATAAACCAAAAATTAATTGGAAACTAAATAATCTAATCCTAAAGAATGAATGAATTAAACAAAAAATCATAGAAACAATCAACAACTTCATTCAAGAGAATGGGATACTGCAAAAGCAGTTCTTAGGGGAAGTTTTATATCTCTGAATGCCTACATGAATAAAATAGAGAAAGAAGAGATCATTGACTTGAGCATGCAGCTAAAAAAAGCTAGCTTCCTAGAAAGCTAGAAAAAGAACAAATTGAAAATCCTCGAGTAAATGCCAAATTAGAAATACTGGAAACCAAAGGAGAGATTAATAAAATTGAAATTAAGAAAACTATTGAACTAATAAAGAAACTAAGAGTTGGTCTTATGAAAAAACCAATAAAATTGATACACCTTTGGTCAATTTGATTAAAAAAAGAAAGAGGAAAAATAAATTACCAATATTAGAAATGAAAAAGGTGAACTAACCTACAATGAGGAGGAAATTAAAACAATAATCAGAAATTACTTTGCCCAACTGTATGCCCATACATTCAAAAATCTAAATGAGATAGATGATTATTTTAGAAAATATAAATTGCCCAGATTAACAGAAGAGGAAATTGAATACTTAAATAACCCTATCTCAGAAAAAGAAATTGAATAAACCATCAATGAACTGCATAGGAAAAAATCTCCAGGGCCAGATGAATTTACAAGTGAATTCTATCAAATATTTAAAGCTAATTTCAATACTATATAGACTATTAGGGAAAATTGGGGAAGAAGGGGTCCCATCAAATTCTTTTTCTGATATAAATATGGTTCTGATACCTAAGCCAGGAAGAGCCAACACAGAGAAAGAAAATTATAGATCAATTTCTCTAATGAATATAGATGCAAAAATTTTACATATTAGCAAAAACAATATAGCAACTTATCACAAGAATAATACCAGGAATGCAGGGCTGGTTCAATATTAAGAAAACAATTAGCATTACTGGTCATGTCAACAACAAAACTAAAAGAAACCACACAATTATCTCAATAGATGCAGAAAAAGCTTTTGACAAAATACAACACCCATTCCTATTGAAAACACTGGAGAGCATAGGAATAAATGGAGCTTCCCATAAAATAATAAGCAGTATCTACATAAACCTATCAGCAAACATTATATGCAATGGGGATAAACTAGATGCATTTCCAAGAAGATCAGAGGTGAAACAAGGATATCCATTATCACCACTGTATTCAATATGGTGTTAGAAATGTTAGCTATAGCAATGAGAAGAAAAAGAAATTGAAGGAATTAGAATGGGCAAAGAAGAACTAAGTTATCACTTTTTGCAGATGATATGATGATATACTTAAAGAATCCCACAGAATCAAGTAAAAAACTTCTTGAAATAATAAACAACTTTGGCAAAGTTGAAGGTTACAAAATAAACCCACATAAGTCATCCGCATTTCTATATATTACTAACAAAGCCCAACAGCAAGAGATAGAAAGAGAAATCCCATTTAAAGCTATGGTAAACACTATAAAATATCTGGGAATCTACCTGCCAAAACAAACCCAGGGACTGTATGAACACAGTTACAAAACATTTTTCACACAAATAAAGTCAGACCTAAGGAAGTGGAAAAGCATCGGTTGCTCGTGAGTAGGCCAAGCTAATATAATAAAAATGACAATTTTACCTAAATTAATTTACTCATTCAGTGGCATACCAAACTACCAGATAACTATTTTCTAGAGCTAGAAAAAATAATATCAAAATTCAGCTGGAAAAACAAGAGATCCAGAATATCAAGAAACTAATGAAAAGAAATGCTAGGGAAGGTAGCCTAGCCCTACCAGATCTCAAATTGTATTATAAAGCAGCAGTCATCAAAACCTCTTGGGTTAGACCAGTGGAATAGATTAGGTATTCAAGACACAGTAGTCATTGAATATAGCAATCTACTGTTTGATAAACCCAATGACCCTAGCTTCTGGGATAAGAACTCACTGTTTGACAAAAATTGCTGGGAAAACTGGATAACAGTGGGGTGGAAACTGGGCATAGATCAAAGCCTGACACTGTACACAAGAATAAAGTCCAAATGGATACATTACTTAGGTATAAAGATTGATACTATAAACAAATTAGGAGAGCAAGGAATAGTGTATTTGTCAGATTTATGGAGAATGGAGAAATTTTTGACCAAACAAGAGATACAGAACATTATGAAGTACAAAATGAATAATTTTGATTACATTATATTGAAAAAGCTTTGCACAAACAAACCCAATGCAACCAAGATTATGAGGGAAGCAGAAAACTGGGAAAGAATTTTTGCAACTAGTTTTGGTGATAAAGGCCTCATTTCTAAAATATACAGAGGACTGAGTCAAATGTACAAGAATATAAGTCATTCCCCAAATGATAAATGGTCAAAGGATATGAACAGGGAGTTTTTAGAGGAAGAAATTAAAGCTATCTATAGTCATGCAAAAAAATGCCCTAAATCACTATTGACTAGAGAGATGCAAATCAAAACAACTCTGAGGTACCACATCACATCTATCAGATTGGCTAACATGACAAAAGAGGAAGGTGATAAATGTGGGAGAAAAGGTGGGAGAGTTGGAACACTAATTCATTGTTGGTGGAGCTGTGAGCTGATCCAACTATTCTGGAGAGCAATTTGGAACTATGCCCAAAGGGTTACATAAATGTGCATATCCTTTGATCCAGCAATATCGCTTCTAGGACCGTACCCCAAAGAGATCATAGAAATGGGAAAGGGCCCCATTTATTTATAGTAGCTCTCTTTGTGGTGGCCAAAAACTAGAAATCAAGGGGATGCCCATCAATTGGGGAATGGCTGAACATGTTGTGGTATATGGATGTAATGGAATACTATTGTGCTTTAAGAAATGATGAACAAGAAGACTTCAGAGAGGTCTGGAAAGAATTATATGAACTGATACTGAGTGAAAGGAGTACACAGCAACAACCACAGTTTATGAGGAATTTTTCTTGTAGACTTAGTACTTCATGGCAATGCAAAGACTTAAAACATTTCCAATGGACTCTTGAGGCAAGACACTTTCCACATCCAGAGAAAGAACTATGGAATTGGATCACAGATTGAAACAGACCATTTTCTTTTGTATTATGTTTTCTTTTGTTTTATTTTATGGTTTCTCCCATTCATTTTAATTCTTCTATGCAACATGACTAAAGTGAACATGTATTTAATAGGAATGTATGTGTAGAACCTATATAAGATTGTGAGTTGTCTCAGGGAGGGAGTGGGGAAGGAAGGGGGAGAGAAGGGGAGAGAGGTAGAAAAAAATCTAAGATATATTGAAGTGATTGTAGAACACTGAAAACAAATAAAATAATTTAATTTTAAAAAATCAAGCTGCATAATTAGTAGTTTAATATGTAATCCTCTTTCTGTATTCTATTTTGAATAAGGAAATGTTCTTTTTTGAAAGGGAAACACTCAGGTTAAAGTTTTTCAAATGGAAAGGAAAAGAATCTAGCTATACCAGTTCTCAAACTATCTACAAACAAGGACATTCAAAACTATCTGATACTGGTTATAAAAAACTAGAAAAGTTGGTAAACATATTAAGTACCTAAGATTCGGAAGCAGAGGGCAGAGACAAGATGGTGGAGTAGAAAGACACACCTACTCTAGCTCTTCCCCCACAGTCCATAAAATACCTGTAAAAATGGCTCTAAACAAATTCTAGAGCAGCAGAAGCCACAAAATGATAGAGTGAACAAGATTTCCAACCCAATGCAGCCTGGTAGACCAACAGAAAAGGTCTATTGCTTGCCCAGCACAGCCTTGACTGTGCACGGCACCAGCAGGAACAGGACCTGAGCAGGTCTTGTGGGGCAGAATCCCCTGCAGCAGCTGTGGTTCCCAGATCTTTCAACCCACAAACGCCAAAGACAGTTTCAAAGGTCAGTGAGAAAGCTTTTACATCTGGGTAAGAAGGGAGCAGGGTCCTCCCCTCCTTTTTGGCAGAAGCAGCAGCAGCATCCATTTTTGGAGCTCTCAGCCTAAAGACTCTGGGGGAATCGAGCCACTGATCTGGGTCTCAGCCCTGAGTGACAGGCCTGGGTTGAGGAAGAGTACTGGCTTGGTAGAGCTGGTGGAGGCTCTGGAAAGGGAATTCTACTTCCAGATCCTGGGCAGAAAAGCTTTGGTAGATACCAGACCAGAGCACAGGCCAGGAGAGCAGCAAACTCCTCTCCCTTCATTGTGCCACCTTGGAGGAACTGAGAACTTACAGATCCCCAGAGTATACCCTCCTCTTGACAAAGGGCTCAAAAGTCAAGTAACTGGCTGGGAAAATGCCCGAAAAAGGGAAAAAAATATAAGACTCTAGAAGGTTACTTTCTTGGTGAACAGGTATTTTCTTCCATCCTTTCAGATGAGGAAGAACAGTGCTTTCAGAGGAAGACATAAAAGTCATAGCTTCTGCATCCAAAACTTCCAAAATAAATATGCAATGGTCTCAGGCCATTGAAGAGGTCAAGAAGAATTTTGAAAGTCAAGTAAGAGATGTGGAGGAAAAATTGGGAAGAGAAGTGAGAGTGATGCAAGGAATTCATAAAAAGCAGGTCGACAGCTTGCAAAAGGAGACCCAAAAAAAGCTGAAAAAAATAACACCTTTAAAAATAAGGCCCAAAAAGCTTCTGAGGAGAAGAATACTTTAAAAAGCAGAATTAGCCAAATGGAAAAGGAGGTTCAAAAGCTCACTGAAAAAAATAGTTCTTTAAAAATTAGAATGGAGTTGATGGAAGCTAATGACTTTATGAGAAACCAAGAAATTACAAAACAAAACCAAAAGAATGAAAAAAATTGAAGACAATGTGAAATATCTCATTGGAAAAATAACTGACCTGGAAAATAGATCCAGGAGAGACAATTTAAAAATTATGGGTGTTTTGGAGTGGAGGAGGGGAGAGATGGGGAGAAAATTTGGAACTCAAAATCTTGTGGAAATGAATGTTGAAAACTAAAAATAAATAAATAAAATTAAAAAGAAAATAAGATTCAGAAGCACTACAACATAGCAGCATAGTGTTAGATAAACCCAAGGATGTCAGTTACTGAAGTAAACCTTCACTATTCAACAAAAACTACTGGGAAAATTGGAAAGCATTCTGAGAGAAATCATGTTCATGGATCAACATCTCATAGTATTTATCACTATGTGCTCCAAATATATACATGTCCTAGATATAAGAAGTCATATCCAAAAGAAATTACAGGAGCAGAGGAGGAATTACATCTATGGCTAGACCCTAGGGAAAGAATTTTTGGACAAACAAGGAATATAGCCAATCATAGGAGATAAGATGGACAACAAGGAATATAGCCAATCATAGGAGATGAGATGGACACCTCTAGCACCTTTAACATCCCTATTCTCTCACTAATCTTCTATTAATCCCTATCTACTGGCTGCTTTCCTACCGCTTAATATATGACCATATTTCCCTCATGCTCAAAAGAACCATCATTTGATTCACCAATCCACACTTGTTATAATCCTATATTTCTTTTCCCTTTTATGGTTAAACTCCTTGGGAAGAGAGTCTGCAGTTTGGTGCCTGTACTTCCTTTCCTCTCACTCTCTTCTTAACTCTTTGCATTTTGTTGTCCAGTTGTATCATTCAACTGAAAATTCTCCTTCTAAAGTTACTAAATTATCTCTTAATTATTAAATCTAATGTCCTGTTAGATTGTGAGTTCCTTGAGGGCAGGGACATGCCTCTCTTTAAATCCCCAGTGCTTAGCACAGTGTCTGGCATATAGGTGCTTAATAAAAGTTTGTTGATGCTGATTCTCTTCTCAATCTTCATTGTTCTTGAGGGTTACTTTATGGAGCTAGAAAAAGAAAACATGAATTCATCTGGTAGAATGAACAGTTTAAATTTAAAGAGAAAGAATAGATAAAATGGGAAGGAAGGAGGTCTACCAATATGAGGTCCCAAACTATGATTTGGTACTGGCTAGAAAATAAAGAGGCTGGATCAACAGAAAAGATTAGGTATAAAATATATAGAAACAAACATGTACAATAGGCTACTGCTTCAGAAACATCATGATCCCAGCTACTGGGGTACTATTTGATTTAAAAAACTTCTGGGAAAACTAGAAAACAGTTGGCAGAAACTTTGTGTAAACTGACATCTCATTCTCTATACCAAGATAAGTTACAAATGAATACATAACTTAGAAATAAAGGGGACATCATAAACAAGTCACAGGAACAACAAAGAAATTACCTTTCAGATTTATGGATAAGGAAGAGTTCATGACCAAAAAAGGGACAGAAAGAATCACAGAAGGTAAAATTCAGAGGACAATTCTGATTGCATAAAATGAAAAGTTTTTGTACAAACAAAAACAATGCAACTAAAATGAGAAGATAAAGATCTCATTTCTAAGAGATATATATGTATATACATAAATTTATAAAAATAAGACCCATTCTTCATTGAAAAATTATAAAAGGGTATGAACAAGCAATTTTCACATGACAATACCCAAGCTAACAATAGTCATATGAAAATGTTTCAAAACAGTGGTGTCAAACTCGTATAGAAATACGGACCACTTGTCCATACCTACGGATCCCTTTAGACTGCATATTGACTTACTTTTAAAATGTAATTTTATCTACATTTTACTGTATTTTAAAATTTTTTGTTAAATATTTCCTAATTATGTTTTAATCTTGTTTGGGAGTGTTGTGGGCTGTATGCAGCCTGCAGGCTGAGTGTATAACAACTCTGCTCCAATTTATTAATAATTATAGTAATGTAAATTTAAATCTGAGATTCTACCTCATATCCATCAGATTGGTAAAATTATAAAAAATAAAATAAAATAACAAATGTTGAAAAGCCAGTGGGAAAATAAATATCTTAATGTATTGTTGGTAGAGCAATGAACTGTTGTAGCCATTCTGGAAAGCATTTTGGAACTATACCCCCAAATTCACAAGACTATGCCTATCCTTTGACATAGCAATAAACCACTACTAGATTTCTACCCCAAATATATCAAAGAAAGAAGAAAAGGACCTATTTATATAGAAGTATTTACAGCAGTTCTGCTCTGGCAAAGAAATAGAAACACAAAGGGTACTTATCATTTAGGGAATGGCTGACCAAATTATGGTGCATGAATGTGAAAAAATACTATTATCCTGTAAGAAATGATAAAGGGGACAACTGCAGAGAAACCTGGGAAGATTTGATTGAAATGATGAAGGATGAAATGAATGGAACCAGAAGAACAATTAATACAATAACAACAGCATTATAAAAACAAACAACTTTGAAATAATAAAGAACACTGAACAATACAGCAAGCAATCACTATGCCAGAGGCCTCATGATGAAACATTCCACCCACCTGGGATTCAGGAGAGGTCAATGGAAGAGCAGCAGAGCCACACCAAGATAGCAGCTAATAAAATTATTCAATCAGCTGGTAAAAAATGTAAAATATGCCTCTTTCATAGATGAACAAGTTGATGCCTGGAAAAAAATTAGGAAAATATCTTTGGTTTAATAAAAACTACTAAAAATGAGTGTAAAGAAACAAAGTGGGGGAGGAGCCAAGATGGCGGAGTAGAAAGACTCACGTATGCTAGCTCCGAACCCACAGCCCATAAATTTCCTGTAAAAAGAGCTCTCCACAAATTCTGGAGCAGTGCAAGCCACGCAGCAACGCAGTGGAGGAGATTTCCGTTCCAGAGAGCCCTGAAAAACTGCCACCAAAGGTCCATTGTGCACAGGACAGTGGAGCCCACCCCTGCCCTGCCCTGGCTGCAGGGCCCCGAGAGGAGCAGAACGGAGCAGGCTTCAGGGACGGAATCTCTGGCAGCCACAAAGGTCTCTCCACCCACAGGCGCTACAGGTCAGTGAGAGAGACTTCTGGGCTGGCTGAGAGGGGAGCAGGGTGTCTCCATAACTCAGACCCCCTCAGAAGGCAGCGCCGGAGACAGGGACAGCAGCAGACCCAGGCTCCCCAAGCAGGCAGGAGCTCTGCTCCATTACTGAAGGTTTCTGCATAAACCCCCTGAGGGAACTGAGCCTGGGAGGCGGCCCTGCCCCCACCAGAGCACCAGAACTTAAGCTCACATTGAATAACAGCCCTGCCCACCACTGAAAGCCCTGAGGCTGGGGAGCAGTATTTGAATCTCAGACCCCAAGCACTAGCTGGGTGGATCTAGGCAGGGGTGGACAGGAATCTCAGAAGTCAAGTAACTGGTTGGGAAAATGCCCAGAAAAGGGAAGAAAAATAAGACCACAGAAGGTTACTTTCTTGGTGAACAGATGTTTCTTCCTCCTTTCATTTCTGATGAGGAGGAACAACACTTATCATCAGGGAAAGACATAGAAGTCAAGGCCTCTGTATTCCAAACATCGGAAATAGCTATCCAATGGGCTCAGGCCATGGAAGAGCTCAGATAGGATTCTGAAAATCAAGTTAGATAGATGGAGGAAAAACTGGAAGAGAAATGAGAGAGATGCAAGAAAAGTATGAAAAACGGGTCAATACCTTGTTAAAGGAGACCCAAAAAAGTGCTGAAGAAAATAACACCTTGAAAAATAGGCTCACTCAATTGGCAAAGGAGGTTCAAAAAGCCAATGAGGAGAAGAATGCTTTTAAAAGCAGAATTAGCCAAATGGAAAAAGAGGTTCCAAAGCTCACTGAAGAGAATAGCTCTCTCAAAATTGGAATGGAACAGATGGAGGCTAATGACTTTATGAGAAACCAAGAAATCACCAAACAAAATCAAAAGAATGAAAAGATGGAAGAGAATGTGAAATATCTCATGGGAAAAACAACTGACCTGGAAAATAGATCCAGGAGAGACAATTTAAAAATTATGGGACTACCTGAAAGCCATGATCAAAAAAAGAGCCTAGACATCATCTTTCATGAAATTATCAAGGAAAACTGCCCTGAGATTCTAGAACCAGAGGGCAAAATAAGTATTGAAGGAATCCATCGATCATCGCCTGAAAGAGATGCAAAAAGAGAAACTCCTAGGAACATTGTGGCCAAATTCCAGAGTTCCCAGGTCAAGGAGAAAATATTGCAAGCAGCTAGAAAGAAACAATTCCAGTATTGTGGAAATACAATCAGAATAACTCAAGATCTAGCAGCTTCTACATTAAGGGATCGAAGGGCGTGGAATAGGATATTCCAGAAGTCAAAGGAAGTAGGATTAAAACCAAGAATCACCTACCCAGCAAAACTCAGTATAATACTTCAGGGGAAAATATGGTCTTTCAATGACATAGAGGCCTTTCAAGCATTCTTGATGAAAAGACCAGAGCTGAAAAGAAAATTTGATTTTCAAACATAAGAATGAGAAGAAGCATGAAAAAGTAACCAGCAAAGAGAAGTCAAAAGGGACTTACCAAAGGTGAACTGTTTACATTCCTACATGGAAAGACAATATTTGTAACTCTTAAAACTTTTCAGTCTCTGGGTAGTTGGTGGGACCACACACACACACACATACACACACACACACACACGCACACACACACATACACACATGCATGCACATACAGAGACAGAGAGTATAGAGTGAATTGAATAGGATGGGACAATATCTTAAAAGAAATTAAGGTAAATGGTGAGAGAGAAATGTAGTGGGAGGAGAGAGGGTGAAATGGAACGGGGTAGATTATCTCTCATTCAAGAGGCAAGCTGGAGACTTTTTAGTGGAGGGAGAAAGAGGAGAGCTGAGAAAAAAACAGGAAGCTTACTGTCATCACATTCGACTAAAGGAAGGAATAAAATGCACACTCATTTTGGTATGAAAACCTATCTTACAATACAGGAAAGTGGGGGAGAAGGAGGGTGGGGGGGATGATGGAAGGGAGGGCAATGGGAGGTGGGAGCAATTTGAAGTCAACACCTGGGGAGGGACAGGATCAAAAGACAGAATAGAAACAATAGGGGGCAGGATGGGATGGAGGGAAATATAGTTAGTCTTACACAACACAACTATTATGGAAGACATTTGCAAAACTACACAGATACGGCCTATATTGAATTGCCTGCCTTCCCAAAGGGAATGGGTGGGGAGGGGGGGATGGGGAGAATTTGGAACTCAAAGTTTTAGGAACCACTGTTTAGTATTGTTCTTGCTACTAGGAAATAAGAATACAGTTAATGGGGAATAGAAAGTCATCTGGCCCTACAGGACAAAAGAGATGATGGGGAGAAGAGAAGGGAGGGATGATAGAAGAGAGGGCAGATTGGTGATAGGGGAAATTAGAATGCTTGGTGTATTGGGGTGGGGAGGGGATAAAAGGGGAGAAAATTTGGAACCCAAAGTTTTGTGAAAATGAATGTTAAAAAGTTAAATAAATAAATTTTTAAAAATTAAAAAAAAAAGAAAAAGAGACAAAGTGATATGGTTTCAAACACTTTTGGGCAGAAAATAAATTATGGCATAAATATAAAGGTTTAGATCACCTTGTAAAGGATATTGGGGGATGTATTATTTGTATGTAAACAGTTTGATTGTTTAAAAAGTTAGAGAAAGAAGTTTTATTTGTTAAAAAGTGATAAAATTATATTAGAAATAGTTCTGAGAGGCTGAGCTAAGATGGTTAAGTAGAAGGAAGACAAATAACCAAGTTCTACTCTACAACTCCAAACAGATCTAGAAAATGTATCTGATCAGTTCTTGATTGGGAAATCCAAAGCGGGAAAAATGCAAAGAGTCATTTTTCAAGCTAGTTTGGCACTGGGAAACAGAGATCTGTAGATTCTGGGCCCAGCATTCCATTGCAGGGAGATGCTGTGCACCAGGGGAAGAAGTCCCAAATCAAGTCAAAAGGGACTAAATTTGTGCAGGGTGCAGCAATTGATGTCAACTGGCTCTGATGTCAATTGATGTCTGTGGCTGACTATCCACTTCTGGGTGACAGATACAGAGTGAACTGAGGAAGAGATCTGCATCCAGGGATGGTGTTCTTAGGGTAAGGAGCAGATGTAGAAATGGAGGAGATGCCCATCAACTGGGTAATAGCTGACCAAGTTACGGTACATAAATGTAATGAAATACTATTTTGCTACAAGAAAGGATGAAGGGGTTGGTTTCAGAGAAACCTGGCAAGACTTGTATGAATTGATGCAGAATCTGGTTTACTGACAACCCCAAAGACTCCAACTTCTGGTATAATAACTCAATACTGGACAAAAACTGCCGGGAAAACTGGAAAATAGTATGGCAGAAACTAGGCATAGACCAACAGCTTACACCTATACCAAAATAAAGTCAAATCGGGTACATGATTTACATATAAAGGCTGACACTATAAACAAACTGGGAGAGCAAGGAATAGTTTACCTGTCAGATTTATGGAGAACAGAAAAATTCTGACCAAATTCAAAATGAATAATTTTGATTACATTTAGTTGAAAAGTTTTTGCACAAGTCAATACAACCAAGATTAACAGGGAAGCGGAAAACTGGGAAAGAATTTTTATAACCAGCATCTCTGATAAAGGCCTCATTTCAAAAATATATAGAGAACTGAGTTAGAAGATAAATGATCAAAGGATATGAACAGTCAGTTTTCAGAGGAAGAAATTAAAGCAATCTATAGTCATATCAAAATGCTCTAAATCACTGTTGATTAGAGAAATGCAAATCAAAACAATTCTGAGGTATCACATTAAACCTATCAGATTGGCTGGCATGACAAAACAGGAAAATGATAAATGTTGGAGAAGATGTGAGAAAATTGGCACACCAATGCATTATTGCATTATTGGTGGAGTTGTGACCTAATCATTTTGGAGAGAAATTTGGAACTATGCCCAAAGGGCTATAAAATTGTCCATAACCTTTGACCCAGCAATACTACCCCTAGATCTATATCCCAAAGAGACCATAAAAATGGGGAAAGGATCCACATGTACAAAAATATTAATAGCAGCTCTTTTTGTGGTGGCAAAGAATTGGAAATCGAGAGGGTGTCCATCAATTGAGGAATGGCTAAACAAGTTGTGGTATATGGATGTAATGGAATATATGGATATTGTGCTATAAGAAATGATTATTAGCAAGCAGACTTCAGAAAAATCTAGAAAGGCATATATGAACAGTTGCTGAGTGAAATGAGCAGAACCAGGAGAACATTGTAACATTGTGCATGTGATGACTGACTTGGATAGACTTAGCTCTTCTCAGCAATGCAGGAATCTAAGACAACTCCAAAAGACTCTTGATGGAAAATGCTATTCACATCCAGAGAAAGAACTTTGGAGTCTGAATATGGATGGAAACATACTATTTGCTCTCCTTTTCTTTTGTTGTTTTGTTTTTTCTTTCTCATTCCTCCCATTTGTTCTAATTCTTCTTTATATCATGACTAATGTGAAAATATGTTTAATATGAATACATAAGTGGAGCCTGTATCAGATTGCATGCTGTCTTGGGGAGGGGGAAGAAGAGGAAGGGGGAGAAAATTTGAAACTCAAAATATTTTGGGAGTGAATGCTGAAAACTAAAATAAGTTAATTTTTAAAAATGTGGTTCAATGTTTGAGGGAAATTATTTATACAGTATGTACATACTGTATATCTATGCACAGAATTGTCCAATCTGCAGTAAAGGAAACTGAGGCAGAGCTCTGAGGCAATAACCATTTATTAAAGGGACATGGCCCACTTTAATGAATGGTACCTCAGGTCTTCCTTATGATCCTCATAGATTTTCCTCCAGGGCCTTAGTTTTTATGGCACTTGATACCGAGACAATACAGATGAAGCAAACTAAAAATACAGTCTCACTGATAGATAGATCTTGACCTTCACCCTCCAGGAGGGTCTACATAAAATACAGAATCCCATTGGTTGATAAACCTATGTCTTCACCTTGCCTATGAGCAGAATGAAACAGACCTAAGTTGACCTTTCTGGAGGTCCTACCAAGCTGATGAGCAAACCCATGGCCTAGGCTGATAAACAAGTCAGAACAGTCACATGGATCAGTAGATAGGTAGGCCATAGGCTGGCAAACAGAGTCACTTGTTAGTCATCTCCCCATGATATTGGGCAACAGAGAGAGGACAAGGAATGAAGGGACAACAAAAATAGCTGGGGGACATTTTATATGACTGGCTCCACTTCACCACACTGGACTTGGTCCTCTAGTGAGCTTCCTATGATTAAACAAATGAACTTCATAAAAGTAAATGAACTTAAAATCTTATAGTTTAAAGTTTGAGGCCTGGATAAGAAAGAATCTAATTTACTGAATTATCCTTGAATGAAAAATATGTGTTAATATGCACTTTCCTATACAAATATTAGCTGATCAACTAAATGTATATTGATAGACAAGCACAATGCTAATAATTTCTAGTAATCACTACCCCTATGGAATCACACTTAACTGATTAATACTGATTGGAATAAAACAGTGGTCTAATTAAAATCATCTATCACAGGTAATAACAATATTATAAATATAAACAATTGTGAAAGATGTAGGAAGGAAGGAAAGAAGCATTTATTACATGCCTATTACATGCATGGCACTGTGTTAAATACTTTACAAATATTATTTCATTGGATCCTCAGAAGCATCCCAAGATTTAGGAGCTGGCAGGAATTCTGATCAATGCAATGCCCAACCATGATTCCAGGGGACTCATAAGGAAACATGCTACACATGCTCAAAGAGGTAATGGTCTCAGTGTAGAATAATCCTGGACATGCCAATGCAGGAATTTGTTTTTGACTACTTTTTCTTTATTTTTTTTTTAATTGGAGGGAGAGAAGGTAGATTGCAGTTGACTGAGAAAAATTCAAATTTCTTTTTCTTAAAGAAATGGTTTTCAAGGACAAAGACTGTGATGGAGGACCTTTCTGAGAACTGATTAATGGTGGTAGCTGCAGAGTACTGTGTCTCAGGTCATTATTTACATGTAAGGGTTTTAAAATTTGAGAGGGTAAAATTCACAAAAAGAAAAACCATATAACTAGAGCTAAAGGATGATTCAGTAAGGAATGTTGATTTCACAGAGGAGATTTGGTGAGTTTTTAACCTGTGAAGTGAAAGGTGAGTTACCAGGAAGCTCTGATGTAAGCCACAAGTTGCCTTTTTGCTTTGTCCCAAGAGTTAACCTAATCTATTTTACTGTGAGTTTTCTTGACTGCAATCTAAGTAGATTATAGAACATTCCGGTAAGTGAATAGCTGGGGAGGTATTGTTGGTGAGAAGCAGTAACTGCCCCTAGCTGTCCATTCCTGGTTGGGCAATGTTGCTGCTTCCTTCTCCTCTACTTCCTACTCCTTCGTTTCTTTTTCTCTCTCTGTCCATGCGGAGAATCATACCTTACATATCGGTGTTCCGTCCAAAGGAATACAAATTTTGATGGCTTATACTTTACACAGTGTCTAGGGATTTTGGGACTAGATTTTTTTCTTCCCTATTTATTCTATCACTATCTGTTTCTTTTTTTTTTTTAAACTGGTACAATGAACCCTTTTGTCTCATGTAATTTTTATTTATGACTTCTTGAAACATAGCTCTGAAAAACTAGGTTTTGTTAAAGCCCATTGGGATTCAAATGGAGCTGGAAAGGTAGAACAAAGATGGTGGAGCAGCAAGAAGTAGTGCAGGGTTAGCTCCCTACCACAACTTCTCCAAATAGATCTGGAAAATGCACTAGGCAGAATTCTGAAGGGAAATCCAAAAAAAGTCACACTGAGTCTTTTACCCAGCCCAGGTTAGCTTAGGGAACCACATGTGCACTAGGTCTACCTACCAGGGGATGGGCACCCTCACACCCATATGAGGGTACTGCACTGCGGACAGGTTCCAGCTGGAGCAGTTTTGTCACTTACTTAGGTACCTAGGTCTAGGTCACAGATCCAATATAGATTGAGGAGACCTGCACATGTGAGTGTCATTCCCAAAGAGGAAAGCCCTAAATGATGTATCAAGAAAGCAAGAGGTTCAGAAATCAGCAGCAATGGTTTGGCTCAGATCCCAGGAACAGAGCAGGATTTCAGTTCCAGCACTCAGCCGAGCCTGCAGAACATTGACCAAGACAGGAATCCTGGACCAAAGGGGAGCCCACAGTTCAGTTCCTGAGCCAGTAGAACTTTATGGTTGGCTGAAAGGGCCTGAGCCCAGCAGCAGTCTATTGCTGCTGACCAAAACTAAGGTTAAGAACTTGCATAGCTCAGACCATAGGGCAAGTAATCAGATTTTGCCTTAGACCAGGGCACTCTGAAAGCAATGAAAATTTACAGGTCTCCAACCCATACCTAAGATCCTATAACAACAAAACATTCAGTACCCCAAGAAAGCAGCAAAAGGACCAGCCTAGACCCTCTTTCCAGAAGGGTGCCAAAACCAAATAAAGGAGGAGGCTGAAAGAATGGGCAAACAAAAAAAGAACCCCATCGTCATGAATTCTTCTGGTGGCAAGGAAGGTTCAACTGGGAAAACAATCAACATAACTAATTATGTTAAAAACAAAAACATTCAAAATGACATGATTATCTCAATAGATACAGAAAAGGTCTTTGACAAAAGATAACACTCATTTGTGCTAAAAAATCCTACAAAGTATAGGCATAGGGGACCTTTTTAATGTCATAAAAATTTTATCTACAACAAAAAAACTCTTTTTCTAATAAATATGGATGTAAAGCAGGGAAGCCTACTCTCCCCATTATTGTTTGATATAGTTCTAGAAATGCTAACAATAAGACAAGAGAAAGAAATGAAAGGCATAATTCTAGGTAAACAGGAGATAAAAATCTCTCTCTCTGCTGGTGATATGATGGTATACTTAGAAGATCCTAGGGAATCAGTAAAGATATTAATTTA
Organism: Bettongia penicillata ogilbyi; assembly: GCA_023548195.1. Classification (NCBI taxonomy): domain Eukaryota; kingdom Metazoa; phylum Chordata; class Mammalia; order Diprotodontia; family Potoroidae; genus Bettongia; species Bettongia penicillata. The sequence goes on from JAJHZJ010000174.1 coordinate 5,346,000, forward strand.
GACAATAAATAGCGGCTACCAAATTAACACTTAAAACATCATTTCCATATAACAATATTAACAAAATCTAAGACACAACAATAGAAAAATAAATTTTATTCCAAATAACTACAAAATGCATAAACTATTTGGGGATCAATTTACCAAAGCACACAAAAAAGCACAGTGTAGATTCAATTTACAAAGTGATCCTTAAAGAAATAGTTATTGCACATATATCAACAAGATGCAGGGATAGAAATTTTTTCTGATCCTCACGATTTCTCAGACCTCTACAAAATAGAAATTATGTGCTAAATATAAAATAAATTCAACTGTCTCCATACTATGGACTCAAACTCAAATAGAAAGCAACCCCTATAGGCCATATATTAACTTAGAAACCTGTAAAATAACATTATCTGTATTGTATTGAATTTTTAATTTCTTAAATATTTCTGAAATTACATTTTATATTTTAATCTGGTTTGGGTTTCAAGTTTGACACCTCTGATCTAGGATACCCTGAATCAAAAAGGCTACATTAGAAAAACAAACAAACCTCAGTCCCATAAATTGATGCCAACATTAATCTCACCCAGCACTCCCTCCTTCAACATATACCATGCTACTAATAGAAATGCTTGCAGCAAAATTTAACCACAAAACCCAATCTACTTTCTTCTTTCTAGCGCCAGGAACATCTAGGACACAGGTTTTAGGAGTTTGTTTCCATCTTGACAGAACATTTTGTATTGCAAAAGATCTCTGCAAAACAGCAGATAAACAGAGGGAAAGGATCAGGACATGTGTCTGGGTTTGAAAAAGCGCTCAACTTCACACTCTACCCTACTCTTTTCCCCCTTCTAGAGTCTTAGAACTACAGAAATCAACCTCATAGTACCATTGGGGCAGCTCTCCAAGAGGCAGATGCTGCACCAGAGAACTGAGGAACTGAAGGAATGTAAGACAGGATACTCTCTCTCTCTCTGAGTGTGTGTGTGTGTGTGTGTGTGTGTGTGTGTGTGTGTGTGTGTGTGTGTGTGTGTGTATGCTGAGAGGTGGGGAGTATGTTGTGCAGTACTTCGCTAAACCTGAGAGAAAAAAACTTGAGGATGAACAAGGAAACTATATTATGCTGAAGGAACCACAGACAACAAACTAATATCAGGAATAAACTTATGCACTCCAAATACCTTACCATCCAAATTCATAAAGCAGACATTATCTGAACTACGAGAAGATACAGATCATAACACAATAGTGACATGAGACTTCAATATTCCCAAATATCTCAGCTTTGAATAAGTTCAATAGACAGATAAACAAAAGGAAAAATATGGAACTGAACAGTTGCTAGAATAACTAGAGTTAAAAACAAATAAACTTGTGGCACCTCCTGAATTGGACAGTAAAAGAATACACAGATTTTTTTTAGCACCACATGAAACTTGCAAAAACTGACCACATATTGCGGCAGAGATGTTGTAAACAAATGTAAAATGTCAGTGGAAGAGGGAGTGCTAAGTGACATCACAGTAGGCATCAGTTCATCATTATGTGAAAGAAAATTATAATGATGAAACAACATGTCAAAATTTCTGGAATGCAGCTACAGCATTTCTCAGGGGGAAAATAATATCCCTTCAAACATATATTAACAAAATAGGAAAAGAGGATTAATCAACTGAATACACATCTAAAAACTTAGGAAGTTAACCAACAAACAAACCTAAAATAAGAACACAAAGGAAGTTGTTAAAAATTAGAGGAGAAATAGATAAATTGGAAATTAAAAACCCATGAAAATAATAATTAAACTAAAAGCTGGTTCTTTGAAAAGACTAATATAACTGATAAAAAATTTAGTGAATATGATTAGAAAGAAGAGGGCAGAATAACAAGTCAATATAATAGCAAATGAGCAAGATGAAATCACAACAAAACCAGAAGAAATAAGAAGAAGAATCATAATATAATTATGCAAAATTATGTGCTAACAAAACTGGGAGCACAAAAGAAACTGAGGAATATTTTCAAAAAATATACAATACTCAAACTAGCAGAATATCAGATAGTGATCTTAAATAACTCAATCTCAGTAAAGGAAGTAAATCTAGTTGTAAAGGACTATTAAAGCAAAAAAACTCCTTGACACATTCACAGGAGAATACTATCAGTTTTAAAGAACAATTAATAACTATATTTCACAAATTGTTCTCAAAAATAGAAAAAGAAAGAACCCCACTGGAATCCTTCTGTAAGACAAATATAGACTTGATACTTAAATCGGAGAAAGATAAAACATAAAAAAAATTATAGGTCAATATTATTAATGAACATTGATTCAAAAATTTGAAACAAAACCCTATGAGACAGAGTACAGTGATGTGTCTATAAAATCATTTATTAAGACCAGGGATGCAAGGATGATTCAACATTGGGAAGACAATTAACACAACTAATCATACTAAAAACAATAACATCCAAAACCACATGATCATTTCAAGAGATGCAGGAACAACCTTTCACAAAAGTATTACATTCTTTTATACTAAAACCCTACAAGAATAGACACAGAATGACCTTTTTAAATATTATTTTTAAAAAATCCCTTTAAAACTAAAAGTAAGCTTCATATGTAATGGCAATATATTAGCACCTTTTCTAGTAAATATGAGAGTGAAGCAAGGAAACTCATTCTCCTCACTATTATTTGACACAGTTCTGGAAATGAGCAGTTCTGGAAAGAGTAAAATGAAGAGGGAAAGAAACTAAAGGCACAAATATAGGTAAAGAGGAGATAAAATTATCCCTATTTCTGACGTGATGGTATACTCGGAAAATCCTAGAGAATCAGCAAAGATACAAATCAGGACAAATCCAGCCTCAGCAGATTTGAAACCTCAAAAATCAACTGCAGTCTATGTAATAACAAAACCCAAGAAACAAAAATTAAAAAGGAAAATCCATTCCAAATAACTATGAAAATTCATAAAGAATGGAGGGCTCAACTTACCAAAGCACACAAAAGACTTTAGTACACACTCAATTACAAAGTGCTTTTTAAAGAAACAAAGAATAACTTAAATAGCTAGAGCAAGGATGGGGAACCTATGGTCTTAAGGCCACATGTGTCCTGCTAGGTCCTTAAATGCAGCCTTTTTACTGAATCCAAATTTTACAGAACAAATCCTTTTATTTTTATTATTTTGTTCAACTTTTATATTTTTATTATATGTTTAAAATGAATATTAATTTGAAACTGCAATTGCAAATCAAATATCAATTTAAATATCAAAGAATAAAATAAGTTTCAATGAACTAATCCTCCTAGATTGACCAGCACAATCAGGATATTAGTAAGCTATAAGGGTTAAGTTAATGGCTGTTATGTTCATTATTTAGTTCTAACTTCCCCTGCCTGAACTGGTGCCACTACCAGATGAGTCTGGTTGGCAAGAGTTTATGGCCATTGAGTCCACCAGTCTATTATCAGCTTTTGACAATGGTATTCTTTGTTTCTGTCTGAGGTGAAATCTGTGAATACCGTTTGACAGTATTTTTAAATTTTGTCTACTTAGGAGCCCATCATATCAAAGAAGACCAAGACAATGCTGAAGGAAGAAAACAGATTTTTTAATGAGGATCGGGAATTTCAATATTATCTTGTTTCTGCTAAAGATAAGATGATTTGCTTGCTTTGTGATACTACAATATCAACATTAAAGAAATTCAATGCTCATCAGCATTATGACACTCATAAAGACCACAAATATTTAAATTTAGAGGGAGAGGCATAAAAGGTTGTATTACAAAATTAAAAGATGAAAAGCAAAAGCCATGACAATTCTTTCAAGAGCAATAAGACCTGGAAATAATGCCACTGAAGCAATTTTTAAAGTAGCTTATATACTTGGGGGGAAAGGGAAGCCATTCAGTGATGTATAAATTGTGAAAGAACGTAATGTCAAAGTTGTAGGATGCACATACACAGATAATGTTTCAAAGTGCAAACAACTGCCTCTTTCAAGGAGAACCATAACTGCTCAGAAGCAGGAATTATATATATATGTATGCATGTATTATTCAATCACTTTGGATGAATCAACTGACACTACTGACTCAGTGCAGGTTTATATTTCATTTGGGTCATAACAGAAGATTTTCTTTGCTATGAAGAGTTAGTTGCTTTGGGCATACTTATGAACAGAACACAGAGAATAGTTATCTTCAACAACTTTCAAGACAGATGTGAAGTTGGGCTGAATTCAGTAAATTTAGTGAGTGTGTACCTTCCATGACAGGAAAACATGAAGGGTTTATTGAACAGATTAAAAAAAAGTATTAACAGATCTGGATGCTCTCATTTCTTTTCACTATATTATGCATCAGCAAAAATCTCTGTGCTAAACCTACTTTTTTAACTGACACTTTGCAACAAGTTATAAGGATAGTTAACTATATTTGTGCAAATGCAACATGGTATCATCCATTTCATAACATGCTAAAGTTGAATAATGAGGTATTTAGTGTAGATTTACCATATCATTCTAAAGTGTGCTGGCTATTGCAGGGACAGGTGTTATCCAAAATTTTATTTCTGTGAAAACAGTTAAATTTTATGAAGAACAGAATCATCAATGTGAATTATTGAGAGAAGATTTCTATAGAAATGCTACATTTCTGTGTGACATGTCAAATCAAAATAACTTGAATATTTCTTTGCAAGATAAAACTAAGTCTATATATAATATGTGGCAAGAAGGTCAAGCATTTCAAAAAAAGTTATGTTTTTCCAAAACATTTCTTCAAAAGGAAATTTTGGATGAATATTTTGCCCAGTTAGCAAAGGTCATTGATGAGCAGGATGATTTGTGTGAATCAGTGGAAAATACAAGGAAAGGCTCACTGACTTTGAGAATCATGACGTCACACTCCAATGAGTATTTCAGCCTCCCCGAAGTGATATCATCAGGACAACTAAAGAACTACAGATGGAATTGATTGAGCTCTCAGATGACACTTTAAAGTCATTGTTTGATGCTAAGAAAGATCCAACTGAAATATGGAAAAATGCAGTAGAATATCTATGCCTTTGGCAATATGCCTAAAAAATGTTTTCTTGCTTTTCAACCACTTATTGCTGTGAATCTACATTCTCCTACCTAACCCAAATCAAGAGGCCCTTCATGTTGCAAATGACTAATACCTATCTAAAGGATCAACTGAAACTGGCACCTGCATGTTGAAACCAAATATTCAAATGCTTTCCAACAAAAGCAGACACAACAAAGTTATTAAAAGTTAGCTAATTTTAAAATTAACAAATAGTTTTCATTTTTTTGAAAGTATTAAGTACATAGATTTTTTACAAAATAATGTGCATTTTGAAGTATATCTAATTGAAGTTTGTTGAATGTGGACTTATTTAATTACAGTTAAATATTAATGTAGCCTTCCAATATGAAAAGGTTCTCACCCCTCAGTTATAAGAATACCCAACACTCATGGCTAAGGTGTGCCAACATAATAAAAATTACCATACTACCAAAATTAATTTACCAAAGAGGTACTTCATAAATATTTCATAGAACTTGATAAAATAATAAAATTAATTTGGAAAAACAAAAGATCTATAATATCAAGGAAATAATGAAAAAAAGGGTAGATAAAAGGGCAATAACATTTCCAGAACTCAAAATGTATTATAAAATAGCAGTCACCCAAACCATCTGGTATTGGTTAAAAAATAGACAACTCAGTGAAGCAGATTGCATCAAGGAAAATTAGAAGCAACAGAACTCAACAACCCAGAGTATGATAAAGTATAAAACATCAATTTCCTAGGGGAAAAAACTCTTTTATTTTTTTTTTTGATAAAAACTGCTAGGAAAACTGGAAAGTACCTTGTTGGAAATTAGACATAGACCAAAAGGTTCCACAATACATCCTACTTATTTATTTATTTATTTAACTTTTTACATTCATTTTCACAAAATTTTGGGTTCCAAATTTTCTCCCCTTTTATCCCCTCCCCCCACCCCAATACCCCAAGCAATCTAATTTTCCCTATCCCCAATCTGCCCTCTCTTCTGTCATCCCTCCCTTCTCTTGTCTCCATTTTCTCTTTTCTCCTGTAGGGCCAGATGACTTTCTATTCCTCATTAACTGTATGTCTTCTTTCCTAGTAGCAACAACAATACTAAACAGTTGTTCCTAAAACTTTGAGTTCCAAATTCTCCCCATCCCTCCCTCCCCTCCCATTCCCTTTGGGAAGGCAGGCAATTCAATATAGGCCATATCTGTGTAGTTTTGCAAATGACTTCCCTGATAGTCGTGTTGTGTAAGACTAACTGAATTACCCTCCATCCTACCCTGCCCCTCATTGTTTCTCTTCTGTCTTTTGATCCTGTCCCTCCCCAGGTGTTGACTTCAAATTGCTCCCTCCTCCCTTTGCCCTCCCTTCCATCATCCCTCCCTCCCTGCTTATCTCCTTCTCCCCCACTTTCCTATACTGTAAGATAGGTTTTCATACCAAAATGAGTGTGCATTTTATTCCTTCCTTTAGTCAAATGTGATGAGGGTAAACTTCTTGTTTTTTTTTTGTTTTTTTGTTTTTTGTTTTTTCCTCAGCTCTCCTCTTTTTCCCTCCACTAAAAAATCTCCTACTTGCCCCTTAAATGACATATAATTACCCCATTCCATTTCACCCTCTTTCCTCCCACCACATTTCTCTCTCACCATTTACCTTAATTTCTTTTAAGATATGGTCCCATCCTAGTCAATTCAATCTGTGCTCTCTGTCTCTGTATGTGTGTGCATGTGTGTATGTGTGTGTGCATGCATGTGTGTGTGCATGCATGTGTGTGTGCATGCATGCGTGTACATGTGTGTGTGTGGTCCCACCAACTACCCAGAGACTGAAAAGTTTTAAGAGTTACAAATATTGTCTTTCCATGTAGGAATGTAAACAGTTCACTTCTGATAAGTCCCTTAAGACTTCTCTTTGCTGTTTACTTTTTCATGCTTCTTCTCCTTCTTGTGTTTGAAACTCAAATTTTCTTTTCAGCTCTGGTCTTTTCATCAAGAATGATTGAAAGTCCTCTGTTTCATTGAAAGACCATATTTTCCCTTGAAGTATTATACTCAGTTTAGCTGGGTAAGTGATTCTTGGTTTGAGTCCTAGTTCCTTTGACTTCTGGAATATCCTATTCCACGCCCTTCGATCCCTTAATGTAGAAGCTGCTAGATCTTGAGTTATCCTGATTTTATTTCCACAATACTGGAATTGTTTCTTTCTACCTGCTTGTAAGATTTTTTCCTTGACTTGGGAGCTCTGGAATTTGGCCACAATGTTCCTAGGAGTTTCTCTTTTTGGATCTCTTTCAGGTGGTGATCGATGGATTCTTTCAATACTTATTTTGCCCTCTGGTTCTAGAATGTCAGGGCAGTTTTCCTTGATAATTTCATGGAAGATGATATCTAGGCTCTTTTTTTGATCGTGACTTTCAGGTAGTCCCATAATTTTTAAATTGTCTCTCCTGGATCTATTTTCCAGGTCAGTTGTTTTTCCCATGAGATATTTCACATTCTCTTCCATTTTTTCATTCTTTTAGTTTTGTTTGGTGATTTCTTGGTTTCTCATAAAGTCATTAGACTCCATCTGTTCCATTCTAATTTTGAGAGAACTATTAAATTCAGTGAGCTTTTGAACCTCTTTTTCCATTTGGCTAATTCTGCTTTTGAAAGCATTCTTCTCCTCATTGGCTTTTTGAACCTCTTTTGCCAATTGAGTGAGCCTATTTTTCAAGGTGTTATTTTCTTCAGCATTTTTTTGGGTCTCCTTTACCAAGGTATTGACCCGTTTTTCATACTTTTCTTGCATGTCTCTCATTTCTCTTCCCAGTTTTTCCTCCACCTGTCTAACTTGCTTTTCAAAATCCTTTTTGAGCTCTTCCAAGGCCTGAGCCCACCCAACATCCCCCTGGGATGTCTGGGTTACTGAGGCCCCACCCTCCATGTCTTTGCCTGATGGCAAGAATACGTCCTCCTCGTCAGATCCGAAAGTCGGGATCATTTGCATTTGTTGGAAAAAACTCTCTATAGTCTTATTTTTCTTCCCTTTTCTAGGCATTTTCCCAGCCAGTTACTGACTTCTGAGATTCCTGTCCACCCTTGCCTAGATCCGCCCAGCTAGTGCTTGGAGTCTGAGATTCAAATGGGCTTTCCCCGCCGTGCACGGCTGCTAATCAATGTGAGCTTTAGTTCTGGTGCTGGGGTGGGGGTGGGGCCGCCTCCCAGGCTCAGTTCCCTCTGGGGCTTTATGCAGAGACCTTCAGTAATGGAGCGGGGTGGGGCAGGGCCGTCTCCCAGGCTCAGCTCCCTCAGGGGGTTTATGCAGAGACTTTCAGTAATGAAGATCCTGACTGCTGCTGGGGGAGTCCCGGGCTGCTGCCTCAGCTGCTGCCTCCGCCACCGCCCCCGCCTCTGCCGCTTCCTCCCAAGGGGGCCCAAGTCACGGAGACACCCTACTTGTTCCCCTCTCGGCCAGCCAGCCGTCTCTCTCACTGACCTGTAGCTTCTGTGGGCGGAGGGACTTTCCTGGCCGCCGGAGCTTCCGTCCCTGAAGCCTGCTTGGATCAGCTTCTCTGGGGCCGTGGCCAGGGCAGCGCTGGGGTGGGGTCTGCTTTCTGGGGCGCGATGGACCCTGGGGACGGCTCTCCAGGGCTCTCTGGAACGGAAATCTCTTCCACTATGTTTCTGCACCCCCTGCAGTGATCCAGAACTTCTGGGGAACTCTTTTTACATTAATTCTATGGGCTGTGGGTTCGGAGCTCGTAAACGTGCATCTTTCTACTCTGCCATCTTGACTCTGCCCCCCACAATACATTCTAAATAAATTTGTGACCTTGACATAAAAAATTAGATGAGAAACAAATAATATATGTCTCATAGTTATGTTTAGGAGATAACGTTCTGAATCAAACAAGAGGCAAAAGTAATTACAAAAAATGAAGCAGATAACTGATTACATGAAACTGAAAAGTTTCTTCACAGACAAACTTAATGTACCTAGGATAAGAAGGGAAGTGGTGGAATGGGGTGGGGGGAGGAATCTTTGTATTAAGTTTCTTTGATAAAGGTTTGGTATCTAAGATATATAAACAATGTATATATGTCTAAAATCCAGTCCCCGATAAATAAGTGATCAAAGGATTTGAACAAACAGTCCTTAGAAGAATTCATAAAGTATTTATAAGCACAAGAAAAAATGCTCCAAATTACTAATAACAAGAACAATGCAAATTATAACAGCCCTGAGGTTTTACCCACACCCTTCAAACTGATAAATGATAAGAAATGGCAATAATCCATGTAGGAGGGACTGTGGAATAACAAGCACACTAGCACATTGTTGGTGGAGCTGTGAAATGGCACAGTCATTTTGGAAAGCAATTTAGAACTATGCAGATAAGGTGACTATGATATTCATACTATTTGAACCAGAGATTCCATTACTGGACTTAACACCTCAATAAAGCCATTGATTAGAAGAATGTCCTCATACACATCAAAATATTTTATATGACTTTTTGTGATAGCAAAGAATTCAAAACCAAGTAGATTCCCATGGATTGGAGAAGGGAAGAGCTAAACATTATCTGTAGTACATGAATGTAATGGAATATTATGTGCTAGAAGAAATTATGTGGGTGAATATAGAGAAGCATGGAAAGATCTATGTGCATTGATGCAGAGGGAAATAAGCAGAATCAAGAAAACAACAGACACCATAACTACAACAAAGTAAGTAGAAAGAACTACGCACACATAAAATCAAAAACCAATGTTGCAAAATTATAAAGAAAAAACATGGATTGTTTATTCATTGAAAGACATTCAATGAAAGGACATTCCTAACCCACTCCTTTTTTGTAATAAGTGTTACACACTGTACATTTCCCCCCAAGTATTAATAAATTGTGCTATTTTTTATCTTCTTTTTCTTTTCTTTCTGTCTTTAAAAATATTATTTTTATATGTGATGGCTCTCTGGGAGGGGACAGGGAAGAGTACTGGAAAAAACTATGATGATGTAAAAAACAAAAAAATTTAAAAACTTATTTTCAAAAGACTGTGATTTAATATTCTTGTGTCTGCTTTGACTAGTGTATCTGACCATAACAAATCCTTCCCAAAAATCCCCACTTGCTCCCTTGTTTCTAGAAAATATGCTACATGCTGTCTTTGACATTTAAAACCCTTCACAATCTGACTCCAGATTTTCCTTCCTGGCTTATCATAATTAATGTCCTTCATACCTCCTACATTTCAATCAAACTGACCTACTTGCTGTTCCTCATAACATTTCTTTGTCTTTGAATGGGCTATCCCGACTCTTGGAAAGTAATCTTCTTCCACCTCCTCTTCTTGGAATCACTGGCTTCCTTCAAAATTCGCCTCATGTTACATTTTCTATGAGCCTTTTCTTGATATCACCAATTGCTGCTGATTCCCTTAAATTACTTTGTATTTATTGAGTATATTTTATATTTACTTATATGAGTACAAGTTGTTTAATAGAAAGCAAGCCCCTTGAGAGCAGAGACTTTCAATTTTTTGTCTTTACGTCTTGTGCCTGGCATTGTCCTGACTTGTATCAGAAACTTAATCAAGGTTTGTTGATTGGCTGATCAATTACTGCTTTGATGAATGCTGCTTAGAATATACATATCCCAGTATTCTGATTTAGGTCACTTTTACCTGTATTATTTCACTTCTTTTGAATAAGAAATTTAGACATGTCAACTCTCTAAGAATCATCTGTAATTTTTCAAATATCATAACAAAAGAAAATGTACTCTTGGTTGTAATTGCACCCTCTATTGTTATTGGCCAATTAATTATTCCTTCTTTTGATGGAGTTGTGTAGTTGAGATATTCATCAATTATTGTGAAAATAATACTATCAATTTTATTTATTCCTATCCTGGTATAATCTATCTTACAACTGCAAAGTAACTTAATCCTAACAGTGTGACATATCAGCAAGACAAAATAAAATTTGAAAAAACTAAAATTGAATGTGGTCTCCAGTGGTGTGTGAATTATGCAGGACAAGGAATAATTTTGATATGGTTTCATTTTGTGACAGCAATGGTCATGTGCATGTGCTTTCCTGACAATAGGAGGTACATAGCAGATGAAAGGATGGTTATTGATTCCTCAGTAATGGATTGTGAAGGGGCAGCTAGGGGGTGCAGTGGATAGAGCACCAGTGCAAGAGTCAGGAAGACTTGAGTTCAAATCTCACCTTAGACTCTTGACACGTACTAACTGTGTGACCCTGGGCAAGTCACTTAACCCCAATTGCCTCATCCTGGGTCATCTCAAGTCATCCTGATGAATATCTGGTCACTGGATTCTGATGGCTGTGGAGGAGTAGTGAGGCTGGTGACCTGCACAGCCCTCCCTCACTCAAAACAAAGTCAAGTGCAAGTCATGTCATTATTTCTCTGATGGCATGGTCTTCTTTGGTAACAAAGGACAAACACTTAATGGATTGTGGGCTTCTTGAAATTGGAATATTAAAAATTAGTAAAATGGCCAAAACAAAACAAAAATTGGTGCTATTTCTATGAAGAAAAACCCCTTGTTATGGACAAACCAGTACAAAGACTGGAGATTAGAAAAAGATAATTTTTGCTGATAAAATTCACTTTTATTCAAGTCTATAGCACAGCTATTATAAAAGGAAGTTCATGTGAGTCTGTGTGATCTGGACATCTTCCTCAAACTATAGAACATCCATAACCCCAAATGTAGGAAGACTTGAATGAACACAGGCAGAAGTAAGCAGAACCAGGAGAATAATATACACACAGTGATTATAATAATGAAAATGAAAGCCCAAAACAAGGAAATTGGACTAAATGCAAGTGCTTATATTGATTTGAGAAGACAGGTGATGTCCCCACTCTTCCCTCCAGTGGGGACAAGGGAAATTAGAGAGACTATAGTCCCAACTTACCTTTCCACACTTATTACACATTATTCTCCTTCCTTCTGAGCAAACTGGCTTTCTTAATGTTCCTCAAATACAAAAAAGACTATCCAAGTTGGCAGAGCAAGAGGAAGGAGTACAGCACTGCTCCCTATCACAACTACTCCAACAAAGGCCTAGAAAAACACCACGAGTCTTGATGGGGAAATCCAAGGATGAATCACAGTTAAGACATTTTTTTTTCAGCCCAGGTCATCATTGGGAAATTTACAGGGGTCTGTAGACACTATGTAGGCTGTGCCTGGCTAGGACAGTGCCAAAGGAAATCTTACAACTTGAAGACACCAGACAAGAGTCTGAGACTATGCACTAGGGCAAGAAATAGTTAAGGATCTAGCATGGAGGAATCTGACAGCAGTGTCGGGGTAAGAACAGGTAGAAACTAGCAGCTCTGTTGCTCATACTCTAGAGCTGGGTTGTAGGTCCAGTGCTAACTCAGGGAAGAATCTGCACCTTCAAGTGGAAGACTAGGGCATGGAGTGGTCAAGGAGTGGTCACAGGCCTGATGCTATGTAATAGGCAAGGAACAAGCACAGAAATAAGCAGAACTTGGACTTGGAGTGGGGTTTTGCATCCAGCCCCCACCCTGATCCAAAGCCTGCCACTAAATAATTAGAGAAAGGATCAAAGAATAAGAGGAAGTCTATAATTTTTGTTGTTCTGAATCTGCACAATCTTCCAGCTAGCTGATGTTGACTGGGTCCAGAAGTAGTCTATTAGAGCTCCAACCAGGGGAAGGCTCATAGTTGTATTGTTTAGACCCAAATCTGAGTCAGGGGCTTGCAAAGCTTAGACTGGGGGGCAGCAATCAAATTTCACCTAGGATCAGACAGAGTGGGGTGCACTGAAAAGCTTTCACATCTTTTACCTCAGCTGCCCTGAGAATCTTGAAGAATATATGACTTAGCACTCAAAGAAAATATGAAACAAATCAAAGCAAAGCCCAGCTATTCCTTCCAGAAATGTTCAGAGCCTGGCCCTAATACAGAGTCACAATCCAGAAAATTAGACTTGTAAAATTAATAAACTGTTCCTCATACATAATACTCCATGTTCCAACTCTGGCCCTTGTCATTTATTTGTTCCCTTATCTTGGGAATGCACTCCCTCCTCACCAGCACCTTTTAGAATCCCTGTTATCTTTCAAGACTCAGCTACCTTCTACCTGAGACATTTCCCAATCTCCCCAGTTGCTAATGCCTTTCCTTCTCTCCTCCTCCATTATCTTTTATCTGTTTTATGCATATATTACATGCATATATACACATATAAACATGTGTGTTTATTTATGTGTCTATGTATCTATTTATTTATGCATCCTTCTTTCTGGATATTTTGCTTTCATCTTTGTATCTGCATTGCCTAGTACAGGGTAAGGGGGAGTCAGAAGGGAGGGAACGTTAACTCATTGAGAAAATGAGTTCTATTTTAGACATGTTAAGTTTGAGATATCTTTGGGATATCCAGTTTTAAATGTCCATCACTGATGATATGGGACTAAAGTTCAGGCAGAGACACTGGGATTTGATATGGAAATGTCTGAGTTATGTGTAAAGATATGATTATTAAACCTATGGAAGCTGATGAGGTGACCAAGAAAATGAATATATAGAAAGAAGAGGATTCAGGACAGGGTGTTACAGTTAGTGTTTGTGTCATGGATGATGAGCCAGCAAAGGAGAACAATAAATAGAAAGTTTTTTTAATGAAAACCCAGAAAGGAGAGAATATCTAGAAGAAGAGAAGAAGAGGGTCAAATGTAGCACCAAAGACTATTAGACTTGGCAACTGAGATATCACTGGTAACTTTGGAGAGAGCAGTCTTGGTTGAATGATGAGGTTGGAAATAAGACTGCATGAATGAAGAGGTGGCCATTGTACTTGTCAAGGCTAATTCCTTTACACACAAGTGATCCCTTTTAATTCCATCTTTTCCAGCATATGTCCCCCTCTGACATCCTTTCTGTCTCATTAATCTTTAATCTCTCCCTATCTTCTGGTTGATTCCCTACTACCTACACTGTTATATCTCCTCTATCCTTAAAAAACTTAATCTGTCTGTCCCCACTGGCTATTATCCTACATCTCTCCCAATTTTTGTCATTAAACTTGATAAAGTGGTCTATAATTGGTGTCCCCATTTCCTTTCATCTCACTATCTTACCCCTTTGCAGTTTGCTTTCCAACCAACCTCATCATTCAAAGGCTAAATCTAATGGCCTTTTCTTAAACATTTCTTCTTAACCTCCCTGTAGCTTTTGACACCTCTGAACACCTTTTTCTCTTTGTTATTTCTTCTCTCTAGGTTTTTGTCATACTGGCTAACCATGGGTATCCTTCGAGGCTCTGACTTGGGTCCTTTTACTGTTTCCTTCTATACTATTTTTCTTAGTCATTGGCTTTCATGGATTCAAATATCATCACTATGCTAATGATTCTCAGATTTATCTAGCCCTAACCTATTCATTGACCTCTAATCTAGTATCTCCAACTGCCTATCAGATACCTCATACTGGACTTTAAACTCAACTTGTCCAAAACCAAAATCATATTTTCTCTAAGACCTTCTTTCTTCCTGACTTTTCTATTACTGTGGAGGGCAATAGTATCCTCCTAGTCACTCAAGCTTACAACCTAGGTGTCATCCTCAACTCTTCATTCTCTCTCACTTCTCAAGTCTAATTCGTTGCCAAGATTTGTTGGTTCTATCTTGATAAGATCTCTTCTACATGCTCCCTACTCTCTTCTGACACTGCCACCGCACTGGTGCAGCCCCTCATCACCCTACATCTGTACTATCATAATAACAACTTAGTCTCCCTGCCACAAGTCACTCCCCACCCCAATCCATACTCTAATACCTGTCAAATTGATCTTCCTTAAGAGCAGTCCCCTATTCCTTAAGTCACTCCCCTATTTAATAAACTCCAATGGCTGCCTATTACTTTCTAGATGTGAGAATTGATGGGATTAAAACAGCAAGTGGTTAATTGTGGGAATTGAATGAACCACACTGATTCCATTCTCTGGAGCTAGCTCAGTTCCCTTTCTATTCAATTATGAGTCAAGTTCAACTTCTCTATCTTGTAAGAAAACTTTATTCAGCTGTGGGAGTTGAGAGAAAACTGTTGCATTTTTTAGCCTAGCCTAGAGTGACTGGGAAACTGGACCATCTCTATCTGCTGCTTAGAAATCCTTAATAAGGGACCTAGGTTATCTGACCAGAAACTCAGTCAGATCCAAAGATTGATACAAAGAGTTTTCTCACAATTGTACATCTCAAGCAACCCATATATTTTATCTGAAAACTGATTTCCATACTGAACAATCAGTTATCATGTTCCTTTAATTGCTTATAGAGACTTTGGGGAATGGGACATTCCTTTTCTGATTTCAAGGAATTGCACCTGTTCACTCTCTTCCTCCCTACTTGAAGTCTCTAATCTTTCACCTAATTAGAAACCAGATTACTCAATGTTGTAGTTTCCTTTTAATTTATTTGCCATGTTTGATTAATAGTTTTTAATGTATAAAAGTCTAGCTCCCCCTGTATTCAGAATACAAGCCTAAACCCAGGAGGTCTGGTTCTGGTTAGTTGGGCGACTGGCATGCATTGCTTAATAAATCAATATGCTCAGAAGATTGAACCTTTGTTCCCTCAGTCATTTCATCTTTCATCAGATATAAAATCCATGCTAGTGGTGGCAGAACAAATGGAAAGATGGACATGGTGGACAGATAGATAGGATGAGAAGTATAATCTAGTTTGGAATTGGTCAAGTTAGGTAGGTTTGTATTCACTTAATCACCACTCAGAATACCTCAGTCCCAAAGTGGGAGCTCCAAAAAGAAATGGATTAACTTCCCCAGGGAATGAGGGCTTTGATTTTGGAGGTCTAATGTGGAGAGTACTGGTCCAGGCTGTCCCTCTTATATTGAAATATTTCTGTTTGCTGATGATTATTCAATTCATAATGAACAAAAAATTTTTAAAATTAAACAGGGCAATAGTGGCAAGGCAGAAGGAAGCATTGTCTGAATAGACAGCCAGATGAGAAGCATGGTCTGGTCTGGGGCCAGGTAGGGTTGGGTAAGAACAGATTAGACTAATCACTGTAACGAGTAGTTAGGATAACATTAAAATAGTCTAATTCAGTAGCAGCAAGGGAATAAACCATGAGAATAGGGAAGAGACAACAAATGTGAAAAGAACTAGCATCACCAGAACTAGTAACTAATTGGATGTGCAAGATGAAGGAGGAGTCAAAAAAGATACCAAAGTTTTATATGTGGAAGATTGAGCAAAAGGTGGTTCAGTGACAGAAATATTGAAATCAGAAGGGAGGAAAGGTTAAACATCTACTGCATACAAGGCACTGTAATAAACACTAGTGATACAAGACAACAACGAAATAGTACCTGCCCTCAAAGAGCTTATAGTCTATGGAGGGAAAATAACACAAACACATATTATTTTAAACATGTTAAATACAAAGTAACATAAAACAACGACAATGAGAAGATAACAAGCTCAAGGTTAGACATACTACATTTGAGGAGTTGATAGGATACATCAATGTGGAGATGTGTGGAATAGGGAGTTGGAGATGTGGTGCTGAATTTTGGAGAGAGATCAGGGTTGGAGATAGAGATCTGAGAGTCATCTGAACAGGGGTGATAGTTAAAGCTTTGGGAATAAATGAGACTGCCAAGAGAAAGAATATAGAGAGAAGGGAATAGTAGGGCTTGGGTCAGAACATCTACCTTAAAGGATCAAGAATGTTCCTCCAGTCAACCTTACTGTGTCCTTCCCAGGAAAAGGTTTTCCCTTAGTGATATCCAGAAGAGCTATATATCTAGCAGTTTCCTAAAAATTCTATATGGATCAAATGTTGTTCTTGGTTTTTGAAAAGGATCAATGACATTACTGAGTAACTGGGAATTGAATTTAAGTGAGGCAGAGTTGCAAAAAGTTGTCAGTCTCACTCTCTCTTCCAGAGTTATCAAAGCCTAGTAACAAGACAAAAGTCAGGACAACTGGCAACGACCCGGGATGCAGTGGTGTCTTTGGTGTCTGACCAAGTTCGAAGTGCTCCACAGGGTCTGCTTCAGTCTCTTTCATGGTCTTTGGAACAAATTGTCCTCATCTGCTCATTTTGCCAGGGGAAGCCTTCACATGCTTGGGGTAGATGTCCCCCTGCCCCAACGCACCAACAGGTTTGAGGCCTGTTGATTATCCTCACCTGGTTTAGCCTGTTTGCCAAGATATTTTATCCAGATATGGTCACTGTGCTTGCTACAACTTCTTGGAGCCACAAGTGAGAGTTGAGTGCTTGGTGACATCAAAGGTAGATGAGCAGCCCTGAAAAGGACTCAACAAACCTTCCCACCAGAGGTACTAGTCCTCCCAGGACACCCTATCTGGTTCAATATTGCTTTTGAGAAAGGAGCCGGCTCCAAACTACTGTGGAAAAAAATATAGGCTTTGGAATCAGGAAACCTGAATCCAAATCTTGCCTCAAACATTTTAGTTCTGTGTAACCATAATACAACTCATCTTAGAATGATATTTTTTCCACCTGTAAAATGGGGATAATAATAAACATACTGCCTACTTTACAGGACAGGCTTAAAGAAAAACATTTACCAAATCTTATAGCACTATGTCAATATGAATTGTTCTTATTACTCTTAAAGGACAGCAGACAAATTACTGGGCTATAATGCTGGGCTACTAGCTAGAGAAGGTTTCCAGGGGCAGTAAATAACCGCTTTTCCTTTCTCCCCCTCCCATAAAAAATATCTTAAAATTCACCCTTAAAAAATTCACCCTTGTTTATAGGTGAACTTTGGTTACTCTGGTGTTGATGGAAAGGATGTAGTTGAAATGTATGGCAGCAAAGGATGGAATTTTCAGTGACTGTTTTCAAAAGTTGGTTGATCATTTGGGATCTGCATTAAATATTTATGAATGATGTGGTCAGGCCTCCCACATTGGAGCTTAAGCTAATTAGCTAATTGCTTAACCAGTCAGACCGCCGTTCCTGATGAGGTCTGTGCTTAAGGCTTCCAAGTTGCAGACCTAGCAACTCAGACAATAAGACAGATACCCAATGGAGCTGTGGTGAAGCTTTATGTTCTCAGTACTTTCAATCAGAATACTGGTTTCCATGTCACATACCAGAGGTGAAAAAGGCTTATTTGTGGTAACAGATCTTCATACATTGGTTCAGGGCCAGGTAGAGACAAAAGGAAAAAAAAAGACATTTTAATCTTCTTCACCCAGTTCAATCTGAAACATGTTGGTGACATTTAAACTCTCCTTTCTTCAAAATAAGTTAATTCTGGAGTTAGTAATGAAAATTTAACAAATAATACTATCCAAGTGAGTCAGATTATAGCTTTGATTTGATCATCAGAGAGAAGCATGGTTGAAGATGTACTTTATTCAAGGCACTGTAGGAAGTGAAGGGGATTATATGGATTGGTTAAACTTCTTACTTTGAAGGTTCATTTGAAAGAACTTCCTGCACTAATTAACAGTGTAGCTACCTCTAAGCAGGGTTATCTAGCTGGGCCTCAGTTTCCTTTCCCATTAGGACCGCATCTTCAAGCGCACAGGATTTTAAATATGATTTCCTCCCCACCTACCAGATTAAAGAGTAATTGGGAAATGGGTTTTAGTCAAGCTCTCACTTCAGCTGGATGAGTCTTTAAGAACTGTAATGAGTTCTTTTGGCAGGTGAATCTGTGCAGAAGCCGTAGGCTGTAAATGTTTATTTGCCTGGGCTTCCTGAATTCTCCATTGTGATAGCTCTGGGTGACAGCAGAGTAAGCCCTGTGTGCTGTCTGTTCTCACAGCAGCTGCACCTTTTCTTCCTTTATCAAGTAGAGGGACCAGCAATGATTTTGAACGTGCCTCTGATGAGAACACCTTCCAGTTAAAGCACACTGAACACAGTTTTATGCAATGGAAGTGAACTGAAGTGAAGGCAGATGAGATACAGTTCAATGGGAAGGGAAGTCACAGCATCTGCCCTCTTATTTCCAGAGCTTAAATCAGACAGGATCTTACTGAGCCTCAAATGTCTCTCCCTCCCTCCCTCCCTCTCTCTCTCTCTGTCTCCCTTCCTTCCTCCCTCTCTCCCTCCGTCTCTCTCTCTCTCTCTCTCTCTCTCTCTCTCTCTCTGCATGCATGTACTCTGGGAGGAGGGATGGGGGTGAGTCTGGGAAGAATAGGTTGAGAAATACACCAGTTCAGGAAAGCGGCATTTTTTTCCTATGATTAGAACTCTGCTTATTTTATACCTAGGTTGCACTGTATTTTCTGAGGTAAACGTTTAACGGTTCTCACAGCAAACTAAATTGTGTGGCTGCAAAGGAACAGAAAACAATTTAATCTTTATAGCTGGAATAAGTCAAAATTACTCACCCATAGAAAATTTCAAAAGCCTATACCAGTGAGACGACTGGCCCTTTTGCCCCTCTCTTCATGCCCACCCCTATAATAACTAGACTAAAAGAATATAACCCTATGTATACTTGCACCTTCACATTCTCAAGAGTTCACCCATAAACATAACTTCCTATGAATCTAGCAAAAGCTAATAGAAGCTAAAGAAAAGAAGCAGGAGAAGAGGTATGCAGGTTAACAGCAGAGTAGCTCAATGAGGAAGGAGACCCAGAAAGAGAGAATAAGAAGACAATTCACAACAGGGAGGAAAGAATGAAGCAGAGAGAAGAGATAGGCTAGTCAAAAGAAAGCAAGAGGGAAAAAACTAAAGAGGAGAAAAAGGGTAAAGTTTATGTAAAATCTTACTGTCTAAAGCCTAGGCTTAATACCTATTGAACTCCATATATGTTGTTTTAAAAAAAACAATCAAAAGGGCAAAACAAATCTTTGTCTTTGTCTACACACTCTGATACTTGTCCCGTCTGGCACAGAAATGTAAGACCATGCATCTTGTCCCTTACACCATCCTCTTTATAAGGTGAGATGAGAAAGATTAGGGAGCATTTTCTTATTTTTCTTACGCAATCAATTTTAGGAGTTTGTGGAGAGCCAGAACAAAAATTCTTTCAAATGTACTCTTAATCCAATTACCTTATCTGATGTTGATTTTTGTTCCCATGTCTTCCTCAGAGTTTGAACCAAAAATATTGGCATTTTAGTCCAAAGTCTTAAATTATTTCACATGTGATTGTTTAAGTTGCTTAAAGGCAGAAGTCATATTTTATTCTTCTCTGCTTCCCCATAATTTGTACAAAATATTAGGCATGTATAACCAAGTCAAATCAAGTAAAGAAGAATTTATTAATGGTTTCAGAGAAACTTGGGAAGACTTATATCAACTGATACAGAATGAACTGAACAGAACCCGGTGAACAATTTATACAATGACAACAATATTGTAAAGATCAACAACTTTGAAAGACTTAGGAACTCTGATCTGTGTAATCAACAACTCATTCCAGAGGACCAACCATGAAACATGCTATCCATCTCCAGATAGAGTGGTGATGGACTCAAAGTGCAGACTGAGATATATATATTCACACCTTTTTTTCTTTTGGACATGGTCAATGCAGAAATTTGTTTTGCTTCATGACTAATAAGGTAATATGTTTCTCATGATTAAACATGTATGGCCTAATAACTTACTGTCTCAGACAAAGGGGGATGTGAAGGAGGGAGAGAAAAAATTTGGAACTCAAATTTTTTAATAAATGATTGTTATAAATTATCTTTACATGTAATTGGTAAAAAAATATTTTAAAATTTTGTTTTGATTATGTATGTTTATAACTGGAGTTTTGTTTTTCTTTCATTTTTAATCAGTGTGAGAAAGGTTAAAGGGAGAGAACCATTTGTTAATTGAAAAAATGAAGTTTAATTAAAAAAAAACCCTCATTGTTATTAAGCTCCTGTGTGCCAGACACTCTGCTAAGTGCTGGGAATACAAAGAAAGACAAAAACGTGGTACCTGACCTCAAGGAGCTCACAGACTAATAGGGGAAGCAACAGGTAAACAACCATATATAAACAAGATATACATACGATAAATTGGAGATAATCGCAGAGGGAAGGCACTCATTAAGAGGTATTAGGAAAGGCTTCTTTCAGAAGTTGGGAGTTTAACTGAGACTTAAAGGAAACCAGGGAAGTTAGAAAATAAAGATGAGGAGAGACGACCAGTGAAAATTCAGAGTTTGGAGATGGAGAGTCCAACATCACTGAATTGTAAAGTACTTTACAGGGAGTAAGCTGTAAGAAGACTAGCAAGGTAGGAAGAGGCCAGTTTATGAATGACTTTAAAAGCCAGAGAATTTTATATTTGATCCTGGAGGCAAGAGGGAACAACTGGAGTTTACTAAATTGGAGATGGGATGAGGAAGAAGACAACAGTCAGACCTAAAATTTAAGTAGATCACTTTATTTTTGGAATTTACTTAGAATTTTATTTTCCCCAGTACATGTATAAACAATTTTTAACATTACTTTTTGAAACTCTGACTTTCAAATTCTTTACCTTCTTCCCTTCCTACCATACTCATTGAGAAAGCAAGTAATTCAATATAGGTTATACATGTCTAGTTATGCAAAACATTTCCCTATTAGTCATGTTGTGAAAGAAAACAGAGACCAAAAAAAAAAAAACAAACCCTTCAAGAAAAATTAAGAATATAAAGAAAGTATGCTTCAATCTGTATTCAGTTCTTTCTCCGGGGATGGATAGCATTTTCCTAAGTCTCTTAAGAGTTGTCTTGGATCACTGTATGGCTA
The DNA here is from genome assembly GCA_023548195.1 of Bettongia penicillata ogilbyi. NCBI lineage: Eukaryota > Metazoa > Chordata > Mammalia > Diprotodontia > Potoroidae > Bettongia > Bettongia penicillata. The sequence continues at coordinate 5,367,830 of JAJHZJ010000174.1, forward strand.
AAAATAGTGAAGTCAGTCACAGCTGATCACCCTACAATACTGCTGTTACTTTGTACACAGTACATTTCACTTTGTATCAGCTCAGTACATATCACTTTGTAAGTCTTTCCAGATTTTTCTAAGAGCATGCCATTCATCATTTCCCATAGCACAATAATATTCAAGAAAATCACTTTGATGGAGAATGGACTGGAGTGGGGAAGAGACTTGAGGGAGACAGATCACTAGCAGGCTATTTCCATACTCTAGGTATAAGATGATGTGGGCCTGCATTAGAATGGTGGCAGTGTCAGAGGAGACAAGGGCTAGGCCCTATCTGAGAGCTGTTACGATGATAACACATAGAGGGCCCTCACTAAGTTCTGAGTGATTGACCTCTCTTCTTTTTCTGAAGACTACACCTCTGTAATACTTTTCTAAAAGAATATGCTATGATACACCACAGGTAATGATGGGTAATTATTCTATCTTATTTGCACCTTTTAAACACTCCTATAATAGGGTTCTTCCTCCTCTAAACTGTTCATAGGATTTTTCATTGATCCTTCTGTTCAGCCTAGAAAAGACAATACCAGAGTAGATTCTCCTGGTTTATGACACCTTTTTTAAGAACCAGCTCCCAGGGGCCTCCTTAGTGTGGGGAGCCTCCAATATCAAACTTTCCCCTTATACTAGGAATAATTTCACTTTGGGTCAAAACATTTGGGTAGGAGAGAGGGCACTGCAGAAGTCAGTATAACTTCAAGGTTCAATTCTGGTAGGGGATCGAGTTGTTAAACTGGACCCTGGGATAGTGAGGCTCAAGTATAGTGAAGCCCTTCAGGAAAAAGACTGCAAGGGGAAGTATGGAGAAGTGGTTTCTCTAGAGAGAAGGAATCTTGTACCTCATGTAGCATGGTCCTCTTCCAGGTTGGTACCTTGGGATAAAACTCTGTTAGCCTCATACTAGTAATGGTTTTAGGCTTATCCTGCAGACAAAAGAACCAGGAAACAGATCAAAAAGAAAGAAAAGTGTTGTTGTTGCCACAGTTGTTTTCAAATTACCTTCTACTAATCATTGTTGCTTCCCCATTTGAAATGTTCCCAAGGCTCTCTATTACCTCAAGGATTAAATAAAAACTCCTTTGGCATTTAAAACCCTTCATAATTTCCAGAATTATAACACACTACTACCCTTCACACACCATATGGTTCAGTCCTAGATGATCCTAGAAAGATGGGCTGAACACTTCCATAGTGTTCTCAACAGACTATCATCAATCAATGCTGAGGCCATTGACCGTTTACTTCAGGTTGAAGTCAATCCCTCCTCAGCTGAACTTCCAACTGAAGAAGAGGTTTTGAGGGCCATTAGGCTCCTTTCATGTGGCTGGTGCTGATTCTATTCCAGCTGAGATTTACAAGGTAGGGGGACCATTGCTCATACAAAAGCTGACTGACATTTTCCAGGTTATATGGGAAGAGGATGTTATCCCCCAGGAGTTCAAGGATGCCTCCATTGTCCATCTCTATAAGGGTAAAGGGAATATATTGTCCTGCGATGATCACAGGGGGAGCTCTCTCTTAGTCATTGCTGGCAAAATTCTTGCTAGAGTTCTCCTTAATAGGCTGACCCTTCACCTGGAAGATGGGTATATATCTGAGAACCAGTGTGGCTTCAGAAAGGGTCGAGGAACAGTTGATATGGTGTTTGCTGTCCAAAAACTCCAGGAGAAATGCCAGGAGCAGAACAGAAGTCTGTACACAACATTTGTGGATCTGACCAAGGCCTCTGATACTGTTAAGTCATGAGGGTTTACGGAAAATTATGTCAAAATTTGGTTGCCTGAAGTTCATCAATATTGCATGTCAATTTCATGGTGGCATGTTTGCCCGGGTTCTGCATAATGGATAAAGCTCTCATGCCTTCCCAGTCACCAGTGGAGTGAAACAGGGCTGTGTGCTTGCTCCTATGCTTTTTAGCATGATGTTTTCAGCCATGTTGAAACATTCTTTCAATGAGGATGAACAAAGCATCAAGGTCAACTACCATACTGATGGTAAGTTCTTCAACTTGAAAAGGCAACAAGCCAAGACCAAAGTGGAGGGAGTGTTGGTGTATGATTTTTCTCTTTGCAGATGATTATGCACTCAATGCAGCCTCTGAAGCTGAGATCTAACAAAGTATGGATCAATTTTCTGCTGCCTGTGCTAATTTTGGCCTAATAACACCAAAAAAACACAGGTGCTCCATCAGCCACCATCACACCATCCATATATAGAACCATGAGTTACAACAAATGGAGAAGTTTTGAATGCTATGGATAAGTTCACTTACCTTGGTAGTGTACTTTCCAGGGATGTACACATTGACAATGAGATTGATGCAAGCATTGCCAGAGCTAGCTCAGTGTTTGGGAGGCTCCAAAGAAAGGTTTGGGAGAGAAGAGGTATTAGACTGACTACAAACTGAAGGTCTACAAAGCCGCTGTGCTGACTTCATTGTTATATGTTTGTTATATGCATATGTTATATGCATGTTATATGCGCTATGCCAGGAAACTGAATTGCTTCCATTTGAACTGTCTTAGGAAGATTCTGAGGATCACCTGGCATGATAAGGTACCAGACACTGAAGTCCTTCCTCAAGCTGAACTACCAAGTATTCAAACTATGCCTCAGAGAGTGCAACTCCAATGGGTTGGCCACACTGTTCAAATGTGAAAATGTACGCTTGCCAAAAACACTATTTTATGGAGAACTTGCATGGGACAGGCAATCACATGGTGGCCAGAAGAAATGATACAAGGACACTCTCAAGGCCTCTCTCAAGAACTCTGGACTTGACTGTGCAACATGGGAGACACTGACACAAGACTGTTCAGCATGGCTTGCCCACATAAGAAAAGGTGCTGTGCTCTTTGAGCAAAGCCGAATTGAGACAGCACAAAGTAAATGCAGGATGCGCAGATTTGGGATATCCACCCCAAACATTCACATGGACTATCTGTGCCCAACCTCTGGTAGAGCATTCCGAGCTTGTACTGGTCTGATCAGCCACAGCTGGACACACTGAAATTTCACTTTACAATGGTGATGTCATTTTGGTTCTCTTTGAAGACAAAGGACAACAACCAAACAACCAACCAACCATATGGTTCAGTCAAACTGCCCTTGTCATTCTTTATGTAGGAACATTTCATCTTCCATCCCTATATCTTTATACATGTTATTTACCCTATTCCTGGAATGCTCTCCCTCCTCCCCTCTACCTCTCAGAATGCCCAGCTTTTTTTAAAGCTCAGCTCAAGTGCAACCTCTTATAAGAGGTCTATCCTGATCCACCCAGGTGATAGTACCTCTCCTCTCAAAAGTATATTGTGTTCATTTTATTTTTTACTTTATTATTTACTTACGTTATTTTCTCTGATAGAATATTTTTAAGAGGTCTATATTTACTGTTTCATTTTTGTCTTTGAATCTGTAGGACCTACCATAGCACCTAATACATAATAGGCACTTAACAAATGTCTGCTGACTAATTCTTGAAAACACTAATTCCCTTGAACAATTGTTTTTTCTTCCCCAGTGTTGCTGTGAAGATCCAATGAGATATTCATAAAGAATTTAGCATAGTACTTGGCATACAGTAGGTACTTAATAAATACTTGTTTCTTTCTTTCCTTCCTACAAATACATTAAAATGACTAGCTTGCCTAACATATCAGAAGGTGGCCAAAGGAAATATGAAAGACACTGATGAACTCTGAGTACAGATTGAAGCATTTTTTTTCATTTTCTTTATTTTTCTTGGTTTGTGTATGTGCTTTTTGCAACATGAATTAGCTAATATGAAAATAAGTTTTGCATGACTTCATCTATTTAATGTGTATCATCATGGTGGGAGAGGGGCTCGGGAGAGAGAGAGGATTTGGGACTCAAAATTTTAAAATGGATGATAAAAAAAGAAAAAGAAAACATGAAAAACTCCAACTGGCCCCCTTCATTTTGGCAAATCATTTGGCTTTCTATTTTAGTAAGATTGAGGCCCTTGGACATGAACCCCCTTACCTCTTACCTTGTACATCTCAAAGCTAGAAAGAATCTTTTTCTGGGTGTTGGCTAGTACAGATGAGATAATTTTAAAAATGCTTTTGTAAATTTTATTTTGTTGCTGTGTATTTTGTGTGAGGAAAGAAGTACAGAGTTCAGTGGAATATGATGAATACAGATCATATATCTGGCAGTGAATCCAGGGCTTCCTTTATTAAGAGGAACTAAGTTTTTGTAATTTGAGTCTCCACAAACATTGATGTGTATGTTTTTCCTTTATCTTCAAGCAACAACTGTCACTAGACGTCATATAATTAGGAAAGGTAAGTATCATTTTAAATGTTCAGTCTACTGCCAATTTCATGCCACTGAGTGTCCACCACTATTATTGGCAGTAAAATGGGGGTGGTGATAAATTGAAATTCTTATTTCTGACTGTCAGATGATGATGAATAGCATTTCTGTTCACAAATTTGACTGTGGGAGTTAGGGGGGGAAAGCGCTAAATTGGGTTGGACTGGGTTCAGGCAAAATGATTTTATTTCACTTATGAAGTGAGCAAAGAGAAAGAAAAAATATCCCCCACCCCCTTTAATTTCTACTTAACTAAATACTCCTACTGGGTTCAAAATGACATCAAAATCACTGTCCATGCTGAACTTGGAAAAAGGTTGAAAGAAAAGGCATTTGAACTGCTGTTCCAAGAAATGCAAAAATCATCCCCTTTCCTGCAAGGGAAGTCCAGATCCCTAGATGACAATAAGTGAAAGTACTATCTCTAAATTAGGCAGCTCTTAAATTCCAGAAATTACCTCTCAATGCAAACTAATCTCAAATTACAGCAACCATTAAACTGATGCTGGTAGTTCAATAAATGAAGAAAATCTAATGTTTCTCTAAACTAAAATGATTTCGCATCATGACCACATAGTGATGATCAAATCAGGAATTATTTAAGGGAAGAGAGTCATTTATTAAGCACCTACTTTGTTCCAGGCATTGTGCAAAGCACTGAGAATACACGAAATAGTAGAAATAAATAAATGAAGCCCCTGCTATCAAGGAGCTCACAGTCTACTGTGGGAGAAAACAAGGAAAGTACTATGTACAAATAAGATATACACAGAATAAATTGCAACTAATCAACAAAAGGAATGCATGAGAATTAAGGGGGACTGAGAAAGACTTCTAGTAGAAGGTGGAATTTTAGCTTGGACTTAAAGGAAGACAGGGAAGCCATGAGGAAGAGATGAAGGTGGAAAAAATTCCAGACATGGCAGACAGCCAGTGAAAATGCAGGGAGTCAGGAGACGGAGTGTCTTGTTTGAGGAATACAAAGTTCTAAATAGGGTAGTAGGGTGTTTTCAAAGCAAGCCAAGAGAATGAGTGAGTGTTGCTTTAAGAATTATTGGTTTAGGAGGAGCCAAGATGGACTAGTAGAAAGACTCACGTATGCTAGCTCTAAACCCACAGCCCATAAATTTCCTGTAAAAAGAACTCCCCACAAATTCTGAAGCAGTACAAGCCGTGCAGAAACACAGTGGAAGAGATTTCCGTTCCAGAGAGCCCTGGAAAGTCATCCCCAGGGGTCTGTCACGCTCCAGACAGCGGAGCCCACCCCTGCGCTGCCCTAGGGCCCCAGAAGAGCAGATCCGAGCAGGCTTCAGGGACGGACTCTCCAGCGGCCACGAAGGTTCCTCCGCCCGCAGGCTCTCCAGGTCAGTGAGAGAGACTTCTGGGCTGGCTGAGAGGGGAGCGGGGTGTCTCCAGAACTCAGGTCCCCTCGGGAGGCAGTGGCAGTGGCCTGGTACTCCCCAAGCAGACAGGAGCTCCATTGTTGAAGGTCTCTGCACAAACCCCCTGAGGGAACTGAGCCTGGGAGGCGGCCCTGCCCCCACCAGAGCACCAGAACTTAAGCTCACATTGAATAGCAGCCCCTCACACCACGGAAAGCCCTGAGGCTTGGGAGCAGCATTTGAATCTCAGACCCCAAGCACTAGCTAGGCGGATCTAGGTGGGGGTGGAGAGGAATCTCAGAAGTCAAGTAACAGGCTGGGAAAATGCCCAGAAAAGGGAAGAAAAATAAGACCATAGAAAGCTACTTTCTTGGGGGACAGATGCTCCTGCCTTTCATTTCTGATGATGAGGAACAATTCTTACCATCAGGGAAAGACACGGAGGTCGGGGCCTCTGTATCCCAGACATCCAAGGTGGATGCCCGGTGGGCTCAGGCCATGGAAAAGCTCAAAAAGGATTTTGAAAATCAAGTTAGACAGGTGGAGGAAAAACTGGGAAGAGAAATGACAGAGATGCAAGAAAAGCATGAAAAACGGGTCAATACCTTGCTAAAGGAGACCCAAAAGGATGCTGAAGAAAATAACACCTTGAAAAATAGGCTCACTCAATTGGCAAGGGAGGTTCAAAAAGCCAATGAGGAGAAGAATGCTTTCAAAAGCAGAATTAGCCAAATGGAAGAAGAGGTTCGAGGGCTCATTGAAGAAAATAGTTCTCTCACAATTAGAATGGAACAGATGGAGGCTAATGACTTTATGAGAAACCAAGAAATCACCAAACAAAACCAAAAGAATGAAAAAATGGAAGAGAATGTGAAATATCTCATGGGAAAAACAACTGACCTGGAAAATAGATCCAGGAGAGACAATTTAAAAATTGTGAGACTGCCTGAAAGCCATGATCAAAAAAAAGAGCCTAGACATCAACTTTCATGAAATTGTCAAGGAAAACTGCCCTGAGATTCTAGAACCAGAGGGCAAAATAAGTATTGAAGGAATCCATCGATCACCGCCTGAAAGAGATCCACAAAGAGAAACTCCTAGGAACATTGTGGCCAGGTTCCAGAGTTCCCAGGTGAAGGAAAAAATATTGCAAGCAGCTAGAAAGAAACAATTCCAGTATTGTGGAAATAAAATCAGGATAACACAAGATCTAGCAGCTTCTACATTAAGGGATTGAAGGGCATGGAATAGGATATTCCAGAAGTCAAATGAACTAGGACTCAAACCAAGAATCACCTACCCACCTAAACTGAGTATAATACTTCAGGGGAAAATATCTTTCAATGAAACAGAGGACTTTCAATCATTCTTGATGAAAAGACCAGAGCTGAAAAGAAAATTTGACTTTCAAACATAAGAATGAGAAGAAGCATGAAAAAGTAACCAGCAAAGAGAAGTCAAAAGGGACTTACCAAAGGTGAACTGTTTACATTCCTACATGGAAAGACAATATTTGTAACTCTTAAAACTTTTCAGTATCTGGGTAGTTGGTGGGACCACACACACAAACACACATGTACATGCATGCGTGTACACACACATATACACATACACGCACATACAGAGACAGAGAGCACAGAATGAATTGAATAGGATGGGACCATATCTTAAAAGAAATTAAGGTAAATGATGAGAGAGAAATGTAGTGGGAGGAGAGAGGGTGAAATGGAATGGGGTAAATTATATCTCATTCAAGAGGCAAGCAGGAGACTTTTTAGTGGAGGGAAAAAGAGGAGAGCTGAGAAAAAAACATGAAGTTTACCCTCATCACATTTGACTAAAGGAAGGAATAAAATGCACACTCATTTTGATATGAAAACCTATCTTATAATACAGGAAAAGTGGGGGAGAAGGAGATAAGCAGGGTGGAGGGGGATGATGGAAGGGAGGGCAATGGGAGGTGGGAGCAATTTGAAGTCAACACTCAGGGAGGGACAGGATCAAAAGATAGAATAGAAACAATGGGGGGGGCAGGATAGGATGGAGGGAAATACAGTTAAGTCTTACACAACAAGACTATTGTCAAATTCATTTGCAAAACTACACAGATATGGCCTATATTGAATTGCCTGCCTTTCCAAAGGGAATGGGTGGGGGAGGGAGGGATGGAGAGAATTTGGAACTCAAAGTTTTAGAAATCACTGTTTAGTTGTTCTTTAGTTCTTGCTCCTAGGAAATAAGAAATACAGTTAATGGGGAATAGAAAGTCATCTGGCCCTACAGGACAAAAGAGAAGATGGGGACAAGAGAAGGGAGGGATGATAGAAGAGAGGGCAGATTGGTGATAGGGAAAATTAGAATGCTTGGTGTATTGGGGTGAGGGGAGGGGATAAATGGGGAGACAATTTGGAACCCAAAATTTTGTGAAAATGAATGTAAAAAGTTAAATAAATAAATTTATGTTTAAAAAAAAAAGAATTATTGGTTTACTAAATGACTTTCAAATAGATATTTGGTGAACCAGCGTTGGAGGATGTGGTATTAATCAAATATATTTTTATTTTGCTTTCATCTCATTCTCTTCAATAAATGAAAAAGAAAACAAAACAACATAATATCTAGCCTCCCTCACTAAAAAGAAAAATATTCTGACCAAAAACTTAGATCCACATTTACGACCTCATAAAAATTCATTCAATCATCACACTAATTTTTAAAAGTAGAATTAAATGGAAAAAAAGAATAAAAATACCTTTTATTGATGATGAAATTCATGAAACAACTGAATCAGAAAAGCAAAAATTATGGGAAGTTCTCACAACTACTTGCATAAAAATTAAGCTAGCATGATTAAATCAAAAGACAGAGAACTGGAAATATTCTTTCAGGTGAGAGTATAATACCAAATGATTTATTGTATCTTATTTAGTTAAAATACTACTTTTCAGGATCAAATAGCAAAACTGAGGGCTTGGGGCCCAGAGGTAAAACTGAAGCTACCTTAGCCTTGGACAAGTCTTTAAAAGCTGCTCAGGTTGCCAGGCCACCAGGATTTTCCCAGTTTCCCTGAGGGGCCATCTGATCCTGCTTTCTTTCCAGCAGGAAATACAACATTATTTCTAATTAAAGTGTAATGCATATCTATGCAACATTTTTCATCTAAGGATTTCAAAGCACCTTTGTCTCAGTTTAAAAAAAGTACAGATGTATTCCATGATAAAAATCTAACCTATAAAAAAATCCAAACTTCTAATACATTAATTAGGAGGTAGTTATTAGCATTACAAAAACATTATTTACTTTACAAAAAGTTGCTTCAGAATTCCTTAAGAGGTACTAGGCTCTCTTGCATTTTGGATGTCAATGAATATATAAAAGTTCAATTTTTATACTTTTTAGGAACATGTATTACGTAAAGTGAAGTACAGTCACAGAGTAAAATATTACTAATGTGGCTAGAATAATAAATAGTGTGGTGGGAGGTGAGAAGAAAGGGCCAATTTTACTTAGTGAAAGGTGAATTGCAGCATATATTTCATAAATGCAGTTTTATTGCTATCAAGTACAATATGCTTTACACGCTGGGATATGAATTGTTACTTCTAAGTTAATGAAAAACTAAGTTAAGCTAATTTAAAAATGATTCACAATAGCACTTACAAAAACACTGTATCAAGGACGAACATCTTTTAACAAGAATAAACTGTTGGAAGCAGTAACTGAAGGCGCGTTGGAGGAGCCTTTATTTCTGGAGCCTCCGGTTTGAAAAAGTTACTTATTTTAGACTGGATTCCACTCGCAAGACCCTGCAAATCTGCAGAGGAAGAAACTATTTCAAACTTTTTACTTAACAACAACCACGAATACAACATCTGAATTATTGTTACTTCCAAAATAATGCGGTTTTATAATTATGATTAATTCCCGCATCACAGAGGTAGAGGAATAGATTAATGTTACTGGCTACTCAGCAAATAAATGGCAAAACTCAGAAGTGACCCCTAAATCTATCAATTTCCACTCCAATGCTCTTTACTACTCAAATGCATGGAATGAAAGGACTTGAGAGGTTCTTTAGCAGTCTAGCTGATCCCTTCATCCTACATACAAAATTTAATGTAAATTAATGAATTTAGAAGATCAAATCCATGGACTTCCAAGTCTTTCTAAGGTCAGAAGGATGTAACAGGACAAAAATTAGCTCCAAAGTCCTTGGAAGAGATATCCCTTGTAAAAGTTTATAACTGGTTTATTACCAGCTGAATCTGTATAATTAAAATTCCTTCCCACTAAGCGATATAAGAACACTGTACTGAAAATCATGGGACCTGGATCCTAGACCTCAACTCTGCAACTCAGCAGCGGGTGACCCTAGGCAAATCTTTTCACATGCCGGTTAATCAGTTTCCTTATCTCTAAGAGAAGAGAATTGAACTAGATGATCGTTGGGGGCTCTATCATCTCTGACATTCCATAATTCTTCTATTTCAGCTCTTCTGAACACTAGTACCATTTAACAGGTTGCTCTTCAAAGCACTTTGTAAACCCTAAAGCACTATTAAAATATGGATTATGGTTATTATTTTATGGTCTAACTGCATTGAAAGATAGCCATTGTATATTTGGTTTGGATAGTCAATTAGCTGAATCATACTTTCTATGTCCATGGTTTCTGCCATTTAGCTAGGGTCTCTAAAGTTTCCTCCCTTCCCCACACTACTATATATTTTATGTACTTAAATAGCTTTCCTACTCTTCCAACTGCGTTCAAGCATGAAGCATGGGCTGTTTAGGAAAGTCTTTAAGTGGCTCAGATGTTCTTTCCACCAGACCAAGGGGTCTTAACAGGTGATACTTTAAAAAATTACATCTTTATCTTTGCTAGCTTCTAACTGAAATTTAGCATTTTCTTCAATTATTTAAAAAACAGTATTCTGAGAAGGACCCCATAGGCTTTACTTTTTTTGTTTTGTGATACAGAAAAGACTTCATCTAATTTTGAGGGAAAACCTGTACATCTCGTTTTCCTTCATCCAGAAGGAAATCAGAACCATGCTCCATCTTTATCTTTAGGGGCTATCCTCAAAAGTTCATAATTTGTTTTTTAAGAGTAAAAATATTTATCTTCCCTCAAATGAGCTAGTATACTTAATTCCTTAAATCAAAGATCCATACCATAAGACATCATGCAAATTGAACAACAGCCATTACTGCACGGTTACTACTTTTAACAAGACAAGTTTACTTCTGGAGCTTTGGTTGGATGACATGCAAAGTTCATTGTGATGATGGAAATCTAGACTGGCCCAGAGAGTGACGGGGCACTGGACTAGGTCAAACTAGGTAATGGCATTCAAAGAAAGGGCTATTCTTGAGATGGGATAGCACAGTCTGATCTCAACGTGATGGAGACCAGTTGGCCTTCTCTGTTCCCTCTCCATATGCAGTGAAATTGCCTGCAACCTAGCTCTATTTCCTGGAACCCTCGGATTTAGAGTTGGAGGTCATTTTAGAGACACCTGACATTTATGGAGGGCTTTAGGTTATTGGCTGCTTTTTGCTTTATTTGTCTGTTTTGCTTTAAGTTTTGCAGCCTGGACGGTGAGTAGGGCGAATATTGTTATTATACCCATTCAAGAGATGAGAACACTAGCAGCCTGAAGGGTTAAGTAACTCGTCCGAGACAACAGACTGACTCCAAATGCAATGATCTGTCCACATCCCATCTCGGATTCTTCCACTATTTAGGAGAGCAGCTCGGGACCCGGAAATCGCCGTGGGAACGCTGATCCCTGAGAAAAGCAGAAGGCTCCCTGCGCGAACGGGGCTACCCCCTGCAGCGCGGGCTCGCTCCGTCAGCTCCACGGTCTCGCTGGGAAGCGGGCGCTGCCCGGGACACTCTGGGGCAGCGCCGGCGATGACTGAAAGGGACTGGCCCGAAGCTCCAACCAGCAGAGACGTGCAACAGGAGAGTCACCGAAGCTGTCTGTTCTACGCCGGATGCTCGCATTGGTTTCCTCCCGAAATCTTGCCGGCTTCACACTTTCATGCACCGAAGCGAGGCCAAAAACGCTGCCGCGACCCTTACCTGACAGTCTTCCGGCGTCTCCCCCGCGAGTGAGCGCGGAGGCGGGGGGACGGCGTGGGGGGAGCGGGCCGAGTGGCCCGGGGGGGGGGGGGCGGCGTGGGGGGAGCGGGCCGAGTGGCCCGGGGGGGGGGGCGGCGTGGGGGGAGCGGCCCGGGGGCAGCGGCCCGGGGGCAGCCGGGGGGGGGGGCGGCGTGGGGGGAGCGGCCCGGGGGGGGGGGGGCGGCGTGGAGGGAGCGGCCCGGGGGGGGGGCGGCGTGGGGGGAGCGGCCCGGGGGCAGCCGGGGGGGCGGCGTGGGGGGAGCGGCCCGGGGGGGGGGGCGGCGTGGAGGGAGCGGCCCGGGGGCAGCCGGGGGGGCGGCGTGGGGGGAGCGGGCCCAGCGGCCCGGGGGGGGGGGGGGGGGGGGGCCGGCGGAGGCCTCACCGCGGCGGGTCGCCCGGGCCGGCTTCTCCTCCAGGCCCTGGGGTGCTTGGGCTCCCGAGCTCCCGCAGGCAGTCATTCCCCGCGCACGCGCGCTGCTCCTCCGCGCCACGCCACTACAGTTCCTCCCCCAAGACACTGGGAGAGCCCGGAGGAGTCGGGGTAGGCGGGCCGGGGCGGTAGGGGGAGGGGCAGGGGGGGGAAAGGGGCTCGTGACCATGTGACCTCCCCAAGATGGCGGCGCCCAGAGGTGTCCACCTGGTCCTCAGTAGAGGTAAGAGCCCGGGCGGACTGAAGCGCGCGCGCACACGTCGGACACACACACACACACTCACACTCAGCCGCTCGTACTCACACTCAGGATGTGTCGGTGCAGTAGGCAGCGCGCTCACGCGCAGGCGCACGAGTTACAAGTTGACACTACACCAGGACAGAGACATAGGTGCACACCTGCATCCTGACGAGATCACGCCTGTTACGCGTCCTCTCTCTGCCTTCTCTCTCCCTCCTATCCTTCCCCTTCCCCTCCTTCGCTCCCTTGGCTCTTCTCCCCCACCCCCCATATGCCAAGACTTGGGAAAATGCTGCTTCAGAGATTGCTGCTGGTGTTTAAATTGTGGCAATTCGGTATACTAGCATTCATGACCATTTTTATGACCGTCTTCAAAGATAAGAGGAATAAATAGAGTGGAAGCTGGATTTTTCCATACAGTGGAAAAAAGTGCTGGATTTGGACCTGGGCGCAGATCTTGCCTCCCCTACCCAGTATGTGCCAGAAATCCTACTAAGCTCTTGGTGGGCAAAGACAGGCAAAAATTAGTCCCAGTTCTCAAGGAGCTCATAGTGTAAAAGAGGAAACAACATGTAGACATCTGTCTCCGAACAAGATATGTATGGGATAAATTGGAAATAATCAGCAGAGGAAAGACACTAGAATTAAGGGGGAGTAGCAGGAGACTGAGAATGAGGAGGGAGTTCGTTCAAGTCTCCTAGCAGAGTTGAAAGTGTCTTGTGAGAGGAGTAAGGAAACAAACAGGTGTCACTGAATTTCAGAGCACGTGGCAGGGAGTAAAGTGTATGAAACCAGGAAGAGGGGTATAGGGGCAGATTATGAAGGATTTTGAAATGGCAGACAGGATTTTTAAAATATTTGAACCTGGAGGTAATAGGGAACCATTAGAGTATATTTTGCAGGGGGAATCCAGTAGGGGCATAGGGCATGGTAGAGGATTTAATAGAAAGATCTTGGGTTCCAATACTTACTCTCTCATTTGCTGAATATATATTCACCTTTGTGTGCCTCATTTCCTCATCCATAAATTGAGGGGGGGGGGGTTGAACTTTCTACTCTAAATGCTGTTAAATGGATTTTAGAATGTTTGCATGGGAGTGAGATGTTACATGTATACATCCTTATTCTTCTCAATTACGGTAATCTGTTAGAATTATATTAGCTGTCTAGGTTTTGGAGACAAGTAAAGTTGTTCCAAGTGTGAAGAAGTTGGTACTTTAAGTTAGGACACAACTAGACAGAGAAGACAGGCGATATTGTACCAGCATACTAACGAAGAGGTAAAACGAAGAGGAGACAGGTTGAAGGGATCCTTCTTCAGACTTAAGAGTAAGGAATGTGGGTTTGCTGCAGAGGTATTTGAGGAGCCATTGGAGGTTTTTAAAGAATGAATGAATGAAAATACATCAAGCTCTTAGTTTGTGCCAAGCAAGTGCTGGGGATTGGAAGCAGATCTGTGCTTTCATTGGTGCAAGGATCTCTTGAATAAGTAAACTTCTTCCATAGACCTTGAAAGTGTTATAGATCTAAATGTGTCAGGAACCAAACTAAAACCTTGGAAGCATGACTTTCTGGCCTTGAATCCAGCTCAAACCATGTTGCATCTGAAGTGGTGGCATACAAGTTAAAAAACAGAGACCTTACTCTCAGGGAGCTCATGTTCCAGTCAGAGAAGACAATACATGTAGGAGGGGCCTGCTACAGGGCAGATAGAAAGGCCTGGTGGTTCTTGGGTTTCAATGGTAGAGCTGATGACAAGGTCCAGGGTTCTTTAAGACTGTTATGTTGTTATTCAGTCATTTCTGACTCTTTGTGACCCATTTGGTGTTTTCTTGGCAAAGATACTGGAGTGATTTGTCATGTGCTTCTCCAGATCATTTTACAGATGAGGAACGAAGACAAACAGGGTTAAATGACTTACCCAATGTCATATACCTCATAAGTGTCAGACGTTGAATTGGAACTCAAGTCTTTTTGACTAGAGGCCCAGGGCTGTATCCACTGTAACACCTATGTGATGCCCATAGCAACCTCTGTGAATATACATGCATATTTTCAGGGTAAATTCACAAAATATAAATAGCTCTCTTCCTCAAAGTTGAAACCAAGATGTTTATTCAGATACCACAAAACCAATTCCACCATAGTAACAAAGAAGTTCATACACAAAACTAATCTAGGGAGTACCACCGTCCCCAAGCCTCCCCTCACTTAGGCCTCCCTACAAACAAGCTATCGTAGGCAAAATTCCTCCCTCTCTCACTCATACTAGCTGCTCTGCCTCAGCTCTGCCTCTCTCTCTCCCAGCTCTGTCTCACTCTCACTTCCTTCTCCACTCTTCCTGCTCCACCCATTAGGCAAGCTCCTGCTAACATGCCATGTGCTGTATAAGACTCAAACTATAGGCTGAGCCAAAGCTCAAAGCAGGTCACATGGACTATTAAGAGGCAGGTAAGATCTTCAAATTCCCTTAACAATCACCTAGCTGCCCTTCAGATTAATTTAGCAGATCACAAAGTAGTCTTCAGAGGTCTAAAGAATGTAGCAACCAAGTAATTAGGAAAAAGGATGGGAGAGGTTGATAGTGGAAAGTATTTAAAGTTAGGAGCTAGATTTGAATCTGGGCTCTCCCTCCTATACTCTTCACCCATGTAGTCATAACCCTAGTTCAGGTCCTCATTACTGATCTCCTGTATTCTTGCAATGGCTTCCAATTAATCTCCATTTCAAACCTCTCCATTCTAATACATCCCTCCACATAACCTGCTGAAGTGATTTTTCCTAAAGCAGGGAGGTCTGAACATATCAATCCCCTGTTCACTAAACTTCAGTTCTAGGATCAAACATAAAATTTCCTGTTTGGCTTTTAAAGCTTCTCCTTGCCTTGCCTCTTCTTACCTTTCCAGTCATATTATACTACTTCATATTATACTACTCCCCTTCATATACACTACAGTCTAGTCAAATTGGCCTTTTTGCTTCTCATATACAGTGTTTTCTCTTCCATTGTCTGTCTTGAATACCTGTAATGTACCACCCTCTGACTTTTTCTTCTTAGAATCTTTCCTTTCCTTCACAACTTAACTCAAATGCCACTTTCTACATGATCCTTTTCATTCTCCAAAGTGCCCAGCTACAAGTTACTTAATCACTTCCCCCAACTATCTTACATCTAGTTCATCAGCTTTATGCATAGAGCAGATAGGTGGTTCCCAGTCTGGAATCTGGAAGAGTTCAAATCTGACCTCAGGCACTTCCTAGCTGTGTGACCCCAAGCAAGTAACTTAATACTGTTTGCCTCCAGTAAAATGAGCTAGAGAAGGAAATGGCAAACCACTCCAATATCTTCGCCCAAAAAAACCCCAAATGGAATCATGAAGAGTGGGACATGACTGAACAAGTATTATTATACTCATTTTACAGAAGAAGAAACTGAGGCAGACAGAGGTTAAGAGTCAGATATGACTGAACAACAGCTCTAAAATATTTGCATATTGTCTTCTCCAGGTAGATTGCAAACTTCTCAGGAGCAGAAACTTTCACATTTGTCTTTTTGTTCCCAGTGCCAGGCACCTAACACTTGTTTAATAACTTCTTGCTTATTGATTCATATGTTAGTTGATGATTACCATCCTGGTCAAGTCACTTAACCTTTCAAAAACTCAGGTTCCAGTCCAGAAATGAGTCTACTATGACTTGCTCTAACTACCTCTCAAGGTTAGTGTAAAGAAAGGGATTTTTTAAAACTTAGTTTTGTTGATGTTCTTCTAACTTGGTTGGAATGGAGATGAACAAGAGCAACAAAGGCTGACTTACAGGTGACCATCAGTGTTTGGACCAGACTCTCCCGGACCAGGACTGAAGAGGCTTTGGTTTTTTTTTTTTCCAGGTCTACTATATTACTATGAGAAAATCACCACTCTCTTGTAAGTAGCTAATAATTCCTGATCTATCTATCTTATGGGGTTGTTGTGAGGATATCAAGTTACACCTTAAATTTTAAAATATTTTCAATACTTCAAAGTATTATATATTTTACAAATATAAGATACATACAAAGTATAGACAAAGTGTACTTTACAAATATAAAATGCTTTGTTATAGTCCAAGAAACAGCGTTAGAATGCAGCATGAAACAGTGGGAAGAGTATTGGGTCAGGAGTCAGAGGACCTGGGTTCAAAGTGTAGCTCTGCTGTTTGTTAGTTATGTGATTTTGGACAAATCAGTCCACTTCCATAGGCATTGCTTTCCTCATCTGTGAAAAGATAGAGTTGTACTAGATGGACTCAAAGGTCTACTCCAGCTTTTAACTTGTAAGAGATAAAAATAGAAAGGAAGTAGTAGGAGAGTAGAAATTGCTGACTGAATGAAATCAAAACTGTATGTAAGGACAAACAATGCCAGGGGAATAATAATAATAACTGGCATTTTTATAGTATGGTTTAGTGTGATATAAGGGATAATGTGATATAAGGGATTTTAGGGAAGGGATGGAATTCAGATGCTAAACTGAATTGGGGATGAAGAGGATCCAGGGAGAGTTTGTGGCATAGCTCTGGCTGTTGTTAGGTCATTTCACTTGTGTGCAACTCTTTGTGACCCCATTTGGAGTTTTCTTGGTAAAGATATTGGAGTGGTTTGCCATTTCCTTCTTCAGTTCATTTTACCAATGAGGAAACTGAGGCAAATAGTTTCTTGCCCAGGATCATACAGCTAGTAAGTGTCTGAGGGCAGATTGGTTGTATGGTGGTTTTTGTTGAGTGATTTCAGTCATGTCTAACTCTCCATGGCCCCATTTGTAGGAAAACATTAAAGGAGTAAGAGAAACACTGCTTTCTCTTTGCAGGGGACACTTATTTTAAATTTTTAAAAGCTCTGATTATGCACATTTGGGGTGGTCTAGACAGTCTTAGGAAAACAAATTACTGCTCAGGAGTGAAGGTCAGGTTTGTGACTCGCCATAATGCTAGCAGAATGTAAGCTCCTTGAGGTCAAAGGCCATCTCAATTTTGTCTTTATATCTCCCATTGTCCTGTACATTACAGATATTGACTAAATTCTTATTGAATTGAAGTGCTCTGATAACTTTGTTGGGAATTAAGTGATCTGGGGTATATAGAATACTAAATTCTCTCTCATTGAGGTGAATAGAAGACATTAATGGGAAGAAGTCAGAGTGAGGGAGTGGAGTGTTGGAAAGAACTTAGTGTGGAGTCAGGGTTCATGGGTTCAAATCCCATCTGTAATGCTACTACCCATGTGACCTTGGTTAATTTAGCTAATCTTCCTTCACCCTTGTTTCTTCATCTGTAAAATGAGTGTCCTAGATGGCTTCTGATTTAAGATAGATCTATGATCCTATGGACTCCCAGTAATCTAGTTTGTGCATTATCTCTAGTAGAGTCCCAGCCTGTCTTCATCTTGCCCCCCAGCATGCTACTTGCTAGTTCTTCCTTGTGCCTGTCAGTGTGTCCTCGGAGAAGTCAAAGTAGCTTTATCATTAGGCTATACCAGGCATAGTCAGGAAAGCAAATCTGCTGCAAAATTGTATAATTATATAGTGCAGTGTCAGATAAAATAATAACAAAAATTCACATTTATGTAACTCTTTAAAATTTCCTGAATGCTTTCCTTATAGGAAGCCTGAAAGGTGGGTAGTGCAGGTATTATTATCCCCAATTTCTTGATGGGAAACAGGCTCATAAATGACTTTTTCAGGGTCATGTAGCTAGTAAGTGCCTAAGCCAGAAGTCAGGCTCAGATTTTCTGACTTCAAATCCAGTAGTCTTTCTAATAACCACACTGCTTCTAGAATTACCTGTTGTTTTGGATAATTTGTTCTGGTGTTCTGTTCCACTAAGAGAGACTTAAGGGTTGATTCTAATTGCCTGATAGTATGAGGCAGTTTTAATAAGGTGTCTATGTTATGTGTACTTCTGTTGAAAGTCAGATAATAAGAATGTAGCATAATCATTGTCTTTTATTGAATAGAACCCAGATCTGACATGACCTGTGGTTATGCAAAATTAGATATACTTCGAGTCCAATCATGTCCCTGAAAACAGCTCATGAACTTTTGTGCTTTCTATAACAGGGCTAGCCCATGAGGCAAGTGTTAGTCAGCCATTCAATCAATCAACAGGCATTTCTTAAGCTGGCTGTTTTGTGTCCCAGATGCTATGCTAAGAGCTGATGAAGGGACAGACATAAAACTGTCCCTGCCCTCATGGAGCTTAAGAATGTAATGTAGTGTCACTATTAGGTCTATTTCCAAAGATTATTAAGGGAAAAAAAAGAAAGGAGCCTATATGTTCTGAAATGTTTATAGCCCCTCTCTTTGTGGTGGCAAAGAACTTGAAACTTCAGGGATGCCTGCCAAGTGGGGAGTGGCTGGACAAGTTGTAGTATATGATTGTGATGGCATACTACTGTGCTATAAGAAATGATGAGCTCAGTGATCTTAGGGAAAGATTTGCACCAAATAATGAAGGGTGAAATGAGCAGGACCAAGAGAACATTGTTTTAAGAATTGTTTTAAGAATGACTTTGAGTGAATAAGTTATTTTTGACTAATTTAAATACCCAAATTAACTATAAGGGACATATGAAGAAAGATACAATCTGCATCCAGAGAAAGAAGTGATAAATAGAAGTATGTGTAGAATAATTTTACATACATATACCTACTTGTGTCTAATGGTGGTCATCTGGGGGGAGATGAGAGAAGGAAGCAAAAAAGAAATTTACATAAATTTGTTGTATATTTAAAAGGAATAGCAAATTATACATAGTAGATTTGCAGTTTCGTGTGCAGCCATTTTTTTTTTTGCTATACTATGTTTTGGAAATGCTTGTTTTATTACATAAATTAAAAATAAATTTTAAAAAGGAATGTAATGGAAAAAACAGATTGTAATGCAAATAAATATGTAAGAATGTACAAGACCCATGAAAATCAAATTCTCTTGGAAGGGGTCTCAGTAGAACTTGAGGAGAGCAGAAAAGATTTCCCATATGAGGTGGTATATGAGCTAAGACTTGAAGGAATCCAGGGATTCCAGGAATTGGAGGTGAAGAAGAAAAGAAAAGAAAAGAAAAAATTCTAGGCTTGGGGGCAAACAGTACAAAGGGGCCAGAACTATATGCCCAAGAGGAAATTAAATTTATATTTTTGATGGGGGAGGGTAACATAATTATACCTGCCCTTTAGGAGAATCACTTTAGCAGTTTTTCAGAGGATGGATTAGATGGGGAAGAACCTTGAGAATGGAAGACGAATTAGAAGGCTATTTACAATAGTCTTAATGAGAGATGATGACAGTCTTAATTAGGTTGGTGGCCATGTAACTAGAGGGAAGTAATTGTATCCAAAAGATGTTGTGGAGGTAGAAACAAGATTTGGCAACTGATTAGCTATTCGGGGTTAGCAAGAGCGAGGAATCAAGGATGACACCAAGGCTGTGAATCTAAGTTGCTGGAGGATAGTAATGTCCTAACCTAAACAGGAAGTCCAGAAAAAGAGTAGATTTGGAGGTGGGGCTGATGTGGAGAAGATAAGATTCCATTGCTAGACATGGTGAATTTGAGATGTTTCTCTTCAGACAGTAAACATTTATTAAACACTGTGTGTGGGTCACTGTGCTGAGTCCTGACAAAAGACTGCTTTCAAGGAACTCACAGTCTAACGGAGGAGACAGTATGCAAACAGTTCTGTACAGATCGGCTGTATACAAGATAAATTTGAAGTACCAGAGGGAAGGCACTAGAATTAAGGAGAGACTTCATGTAGAAAGTAGGATTTTAGCTTGGACTTGAAGGGAAGTCAGTAGGTGGAGATGAGGGGAGAGAGCATTTCCAGCATGGAGGACAGCCAGAGAAAATGCAGGGAGTCAGGAGACAGGAGATAGTGTCTTGTTTGAGGAATAGCAGGGGGGGGTGTAAGATATAAGGAGGCTGGACACTGGGTTTTGAAGGACAAACACAGGATTTTATATTTGTTCCTGAAGGTGATAGAGAGCCCTGGAATTTATTGACCAGGGAGGTGACATGGTCAAGTCTGTATTTAAGGAACATGATTTTGAATAGCTGAGTAGTAGATAGCTGAGACAGACTGGAGGATCCTAGGATGCTAATTTTCCTGATGATTCTACATTTAACAATATCTTCAAAGGTAGAGAAGGCAACAAGGGTTGAAAAAGGGTAAAGCTAAAGCAGATCTTCCCTTTGAGGACTTGTCCTACACTTAAGGCAGTTTTTTCTTACGTAGTATATTTCTTGGGTAGTTATGTTTTGCGTGGTCTGCTCCTTATCCTTCATTTGCTAAAAGAATGTGGAAAGATTAGAGAGAGAAAAGTTATATAGGATGAGTGATGGGAGCGAAATGGTTGTAGATAGAAGTGGCATTTTCTGAGATGAATTTAGGAAATTCTTATTGGTACTTAATGCTGGAGTGGAAGATTGTAGGGTGAGAAAGGAATGAATGTCCTTCAGAGCTTTTAGCAATTTGGGGCTAGCCCTAATAGGCATCAGCATTATAGAAAAGACACTCAATTCTCGGTGCAGTGGGATTTGCAGACCTTATACTTGGAACATAGTTTGTGCCTATCTATTTGAGTAGTATTTGTCACCTAAAATAAAATGATGATTTTTAGAGAGTATGTTGATTGTTTTCAAAAAATAAGCAATGCCTAATTTTCAGTGAGAAGACTAAAGATCCATATGGTGAACCTAATCATGAAAATCATTGTGCTCAAAATCTCACATCAGTAACCTGCCCTGATTCTGGAGCTTGGACTTGGAATGTTGCAACTGAATGTGAACTGAAAAAGGCTCGTGTAAGTGAAAAGAAGTAGAAGAAATTATTTACTTTAGAAATAGAGCAGAGAGAGAGAGACAGAGACAGACAGAGAAACAGAAACTCCCCACAGTGGCTGCTGCCTACCCAGAGCAAGGGGTACTTGTCCCTTAGACACTTGGAGGTGAAGGACTGATGAACAAGTTTGGGGGATAAATCATTCTCTGCCGATGAAGCGTTTTCAGTTTGAGAATTATTTACAAGGAGGTGAGAGGTTGGGTTTTTCCCCTCGATAAGTTTTATTGTTGCCGTTTGTTGTAAAGTCATAGCGATTTCAGATGAGCTCCCTCTCTCCCCAAAATTAGTTATTTCTTGTAACAAAGAAAAGCAGTTAAGCAAAACCATTTGACACAGGCACTGCATCTGATAACAGTTTATGCGACATCTCATATCAGTAACCTACCCTGAAAGGGGACATCTCTTCTCCAGTACCAGGATTGCTAATTACAGTTACATAGACGTGTATGGGGGCTTGTATTGGAGCTCAGCTATGAACAGGAACAATGGTTTGAATAATGAACACTCACATTTAGAGAGGAGGAGGACAAAAGAAAAAGGAATAGACAAAGTAGTGGGAATTGGGATGAGGAAGCATCTTGGCAGCCAGAGGAGAAAAATTTCAAGGAAAGGAATGGTCAGCATCATGTTAAATAATTCAAAGAGGTAAAAGAGAGTAAGGATTGGAAAAGGTCAGTGGATTTGCCCATTAGAAAATAACTGGTGACTTTCAAGAGAAAAATTTCAGTTGAATCCTGGAAGTGCCAGCTGGATTACAGTGGAGGACATAGTGACAAAGTGGAGGTAGAGGGTAAAGACCAGTGGTGCTCACCCTTTTTAGTCTCCGGATCCCTTTGTATTCTTAAAATTGTCGAACATTCCCGTTTTGCTTATGTAGATTATGTTTATTGATATCATATTAGAAATGTAAAAATCCAGTATTATTATGAAAACAGTTTTAATCCTAGTGGACCTGCAGAAAAGGTTTTGGAGACCCCAGAGATCCCAAACTATACAGTGATATCACTGGTATAGACCATTTAATCAAGAAGTTTGGCTTCAAAAATAAGAGAAACAAGATAATAGTTAAGGTGGGTAGCAGAATCAAGTAAAACTTCATTTGAGATAAGGAGACCTGTTTGTGATTGAAGGTAAGGGGGAAGAAGCCAGGGGTGAGAAACAGAAAGAAAATGGTGGAGAAAGAAGGAAAATCAAGGGAGCAAAACTGAGGAGATGGTGTAAGGATATCAGCTATAAAGCTCAAGTGTAGAGATTAATCTTAGAGAGGAAGAGGGTACCTTGTCAAAGTCATAAGAGAAGAGTTTTTCTAGAATTTCCCCCTAGAACTTCTTCAGCTGTTTTCAGTGTTGGGAAAATTGTAATAGCATTATGATTTTTAAGAAGTTAAACTGTCATTAAGTTGAGTGGCTAGCCTTAGTAAGAGGAAATTTACTAGCTAATTAACAGATAGTATCGAAGGACAACTACATCTGAAGCACTTCACAGTGCTCTTGCTAAGTGTGTCTGCATCTCACATCCTAGCTCTCCTATTCGATGTTAGGATTGTTCTGAACTTGGGATGTCACAAACTATCCTGTAACGTCAGATAAAAGTAATAAAGGAATGGAAAGACCTCCCCCATGGCTTCCTCAGCTGACTACTTGAAAACTGCCTGTTCTGTGGAATTGATTAATATCAATTCCAAAGATTGTTGTCCCTGTTCCTTCTTGTACTTCACTCCCGCTTTACTGCTTCCTAAGTAGGAGCAGCTCAGCGCATTGCTGAGTGCTAGAATTCTGCAATCAGAAAGGTAAGTGAGGGACACAGCAGGGAGAACGAGTATGGTGGGATTGTGATGTGAGGGAAATAGGTGATGTTCTCCAGTGGGAGGTAATGAGATTTTTATATGATGGCTAAATGGGGGATGGGACAAACAGACAGCTATCGATATGATTGCCAGTTGTGAACTTGTTGAAGATTATCAATTACCTTAATCAAAAAACCCAGATGTTTAATGTCTTCATGTCAGTGGCTTTCCTGTGATACCATCCATGTCAGTAGAATGGAGTGAGAGAATAGAATTAATGAATTTTTATGGAAAATCACAGCTGCCAAAATTTTTCAGAGGCCTATAACCACCCTGTAGAAGATAGCCATGTTGATTATCTTTTTAACAGTAATTAACTTTATTGGGAAATTCTGTATATTTTTAAAATAGCTATTTGTTTTGTTAGATTTGTTTTCTAGCACTGTTTTCATCCTTGATCATTAGAATACTATTAATTTCTATAGGCATTGGGGAGCCATGGAAGATTTAACATGATTGGCAGTAAGTTTAAATGCTGATGACTTCCTGCATACAAATTAATCTTGAACCAAGATTCTTCTCCAGGAAAAGCTCTCACTGAGAGGAGTGTACTAAGTCACTAAATACTTAATAAATTTCTAGTTTTTTCCTAAGTCTATATAAGGTAGGAAAATTAATGTTCAGTAGTAATTTTATGACTTTTTCATCTGATTTTTATGTGACTCCTGCTATGGATATAATCAGTAGAAATGGTTTTCTTCCTCCAAAAGCACAATCCTCAAACAGTTTGGAGGTTTAGATTAATTTGAAAAAATTGTAGGTCATTTACAAATCTTGAATACTTCTTAATTGATTGGTTAACCATCACCAGGCCTCTTTTCCTCTGAGCTTCCCCATCCTCTATTATATGAGGTTGATCTTGCTCCATGACTGCTGTTACTCTGAACTCGGCAGCCCTTCCCTACCATTCCAATTGTATCTCAGACCTCTGATGTGGTGGTGGCATCAGATTGGTACTTTCTTCATACCACAGTTTACCAAACTGGGAGCAGATCACCACTGGGACCTATTGTCTAGTTGAGATGTTGAGGGACTGAGAGAATATGTGAGAGAGGGTGAGAGTATGTGAGTGAGGAGTGTGAATATCATGTTCAATAGAAAACAAGGATTTACTGATGAAAAGACCAGAGCTGAAAAGAAAATTTGACTTTCAAACACAAGAATCAAGAGAAGCATGAAAAAGTAAACAGAAAAGAGAAATCATAAGGGACTTACTAAAGTTGAACTGTTTACATTCATACATGGAAAGACAATATTTGTAACTCTTGACACTTTTTTCAGTATCTGGGTAGCTAGTGGGATTACACACACACAACACACACACACAGAGTACAGGGTGAGTTGAATAGGATGGGATCATATCTAAAAAAATGAAATTAAGGTGTGAGAGAGGAGTACATTGGGAGGAGAAAGGGAGAAATAGAATAGGGCAAATTATCTCTCATAAAAGAGGCAAGTAAAAGACTTTCCAGTGGAGGAAAAGGGGAAAGTTGAGAGAAAAAACATGAAGCTTACTCTCATTACATTTGACTAAAGGAAGGAATAAAATGCACACTCATTTTGGTATGAAAACCTATCTTACAATACAGAAAAGAGGGGGAGAAGGGGATAAGCAGGGTGAGGGGGATGGGGAGGGAGGGCAGTGAGAGGAGGGAGCAATTAGAAGTCAGTATTCTTGGGGAGGGACAGGATCTAAAGAGATAACAGAAGCAATGGGGGGCAGGATAGGATGGAGGGAAATATAGTCTTACACAACACGACTATTATGGAAGTCATTTGCAAAACTGCACAGATATGGCCTATATTGAATTGCTTACCTTCCCAATGGGGATGGGTAGGGAGGAGGGAGGAAGAGAAGTTGGAACTCAAAGTTTTAGCAACAACTGTTGAGTATTGTTCTTGCATACAACTAGGAAATAAGAAAATACAGGTAATGGGGTATAGAAATTTATCTTGCCCTATAGGACAAAAGAGAAGATGGGGACAAGGGATGGGAGAGATGTTAGAAGGGAGGGCAGACTGGTGATAGGGGTAATTAGAATGCTCAGTGTTTTGGAGTGGGGGAGGGGAGAAATGGGGAGAAAATTTGAAACTCAAAATTTTATGGAAATGAATATTGAAAACTTAAAAAAAAAGAAAGTAAAGATTTAAGAGGGATGGGAGTGAGGAGTTATGTGAGTGAGTGTATGAAAGAGAGGATGAAGGAAAGTGTGAGTGTTTATAAGAGAGGGAAGACTGTGTGGACGCTGGACATGTGACTGAGACTAGCATGTTTTAGAAGGTGTCAAGTGGCTCCACATGAATGTGACCTGCACCCCACCCCAAAAAGTTACTCAATAATTGTACTACTTAATACTTTCTTAGCAGTACTTTTATCTCTTGTATAAAATTAAAATGCAAAATTAATTTTTGTATATTCATAGTAAACTTTCTTTGGTCCTTTCAAAACAGGCCACTATAAGATCATAGATTTAGAACTGGAAAGGAGCTTACGGATCATGTAGTCTAAACCCCTCATTTTATAAATGAAGAAGCTGACGGCAGAGAGATTCTGAGCTATCTTTCTATCTCCCAGTGCCCTCTCATTTAGAGCCCTCATTTTACATTTGAGGAAGCTGAGGTCCAAAGATATGATGTAATTTGCCATGGTCACACTGATAGCAAGAGCTGATATTTGCACTGAATGCTAAGGTCTTTCAGGGTGGTTTTTCTTCACATCATTGTAATCATCAAATAAATTGTTTTGTTTCCATTCATTTCACTCTACATAAGTTCATACAGGCCTTCCCACATTTCTCTGAGTTTGTCATATTCATAATTTCTTATAGCATAATATTCTTACTACATTCATATACCACACTTTGTTCAGCCATTCCCCACTTGATGGGCAACGTTTTTCCAAGAAGCAGTTGCAAAGCGTCCCTTTAAATATTCTTATGCATATGGGTAATTTCCCTCTAATATTGACCTGTTTTGAAATATTGCCTAGAAATGGTATCATCACTGAATCAAAGATTATGTATAGTTTAGTGGTAGGATTGGGGTTTTCTTTTTTGAGATGGAGGAAGATTATAGTTAGTTTCAAATTGTTTTCCAGAATGGTTGAATCAGTTTATAATTCTACTAGCACAGGTTATTAGCTTGCCTTTCCTCCCATATTCCTCCAACGATTGCTATTTTCCTCTTTTTTTTTTCAACTTGATGGGTATAGAGTAGAACCCTGGAATTGGAGGAAAATATTAGTCATTCATGTTTGTTAACAGTTAAGTTTGCAATAAAAAGAGAGGAATAAAAAGATTGGGAATTTAAGAAAAGTAGAAAAGTGCTAAGGGATCAACAAAATATGGGGAGGGGGAGTTTGCTACAGAGTAACAAAAGTTGAGGTTAGAGAAACACACATTTCTATTGTGTCAAATTAGCACAGCAATATTTCTTCCACACACACCCCCCACCATATTTTGTGACATTGGAGCAAGAACCAAGAAAACAAAAAGAATCTTTAGTTTGTTAGAGATTTCAATCTTTCATAAGAAGACCAGAGCTAAATAAAAAATTTGACCTCTAATATCAAGGCCCAAAAGAAACATTAAACAAGTAAAACGGGGAAAAGAAACCATGAGGGATTCACTAAAGCTAAACTATTTACATCCCTATACAGGAAGATGATACTTGCAATTCTTTTTTTTTAAAATCATTATTTATTTATTTATTTATTCATTCCTCCACTCATTTATTTATTTATTTATTTAACTTTTTACAATCATTTTCACAAAATTTTGGGTTCCAAATTTTCTCCCCTTTTAACCCCTCCCCCCACCCCAATACCCCAAGCAATCTAATTTTCCCTATCTCCAATCTGCCCTCTCTTCTGTCATCCCTCCCTTCTCTTGTCTCCATCTTCTCTTTTCTCCTGTACGGCCAGATGACTTTCTATTCCTCATTAACTGTATGTCTTCTTTCCTAGTAGCAATAGCATTACTAAACAGTTGTTCCTAAAACTTTGAGTTCCAAATTCTCCCCAACCCTCCCTCCCCTCCCATTCCCTTTGGGAAGGCAGGCAATTCATTATACGCCATATCTATGTAGCTTTGCAAATGACCTTCCTGATAGTCGTGTTGTGTAAGACTAACTGAATTACCCTCCATCCTACCCTGCCCCTCATTGTTTCTCTTCTGTCTTTTGATCCTGTCCCTCCCAAGTGTTGACTTCAAATTGCTCCCTCCTCCCTTTGCCCTCCCTTCCATCATCCCCCCCCCCTTGCTTATCTCCTTCTCCCCCACTTTCCTATACTGTAAGATAGATTTTCATACCAAAATGAGTGTGCATTTTATTCCTTCCTTTAGTCAAATGTGATGAGGGTAAACTAATTGTTTTTTTTTTTTCTCAGCTCTCCTCTTTTTCCCTCCACTAAGAAGTCTCCTACTTGCCTCTTAAATGACATATAATTACCCCATTCCATTTCACCCTCTTTCCTCCCAGTACATTTCTCTCTCACCATTTACCTTAATTTCTTTTAAGATATGGTCCCATCCTATTCAATTCACTCTGTGCTCTCTGTCTCTGTATGTGTGTGTGCGTGCATGCGTGTACATGTGTGTGTGTGGTCCCACCAACTACACAGATACTGAAAAGTTTTAAGAGTTACAAATATTGTCTTTCCATGTAGGAATGTAAACAGTTCACTTCTGATAAGACCCTTAAGACTTCTCTTTGCTGTTTACTTTTTCATGCTTCTTCTCACTCTTGTGTTTGAAAGTCAAATTTTCCTTTCAGCTCTGGTCTTTTCATCAAGAATGATTGAAAGTCCTCTGTTTCATTGAAAGACCATATTTTCCCTTGAAGTATTATACTCAGTTTAGCTGGGTAAGTGATTCTTGGTTTGAGTCCTAGTTCCTTTGACTTCTGGAATATCCTATTCCACGCCCTTCGATCCCTTAATGTAGAAGCTGCTAGATCTTGAGTTATCCTGATTGTATTTCCACAGTACTGGAATTGTTTCTTTCTAGCTGCTTGCAAGATTTTCTCCTTGACCTGGGAGTTCTGGAATTTGGCCACAATGTTCCTCGGAGTTTCTCTTTTTGGATCTCTTTCAGGTGGTGATCGATGGATTCTTTCAATACTTATTTTGCCCTCTGGTTCTAGAATGTCAGGGCAGTTTTCCTTGATAATTTCATGGAAGATGATATCTAGGCTCTTTTTTTGATCATGGCTTTCAGGTAGTCCCATAATTTTTAAATTATCTCTCCTGGGTCTATTTTCCAGGTCAGTTGTTTTTCCCATGAGATATTTCACATTCTCTTCCATTTTTTCATTCTTTTGGTTTTGTTTGGTGATTTCTTGGTTTCTCATAAGGTCATTAGACTCCATCTGTTCCATTCTAATTTTGAGAGAACTATTAAATTCAGTGAGCTTTGGAACCTCTTTTTCCATTTGGCTCATTCTGCTTTTGAAAGCATTCTTCTCCTCATTGGCTTTTTGAACCTCTTTTGCCAATTGAGTGAGCCTATTCTTCAAGGTGTTATTTTCTTCAGCATTTTTTTGGGTCTCCTTTACCAAGGTATTGACCCGTTTTTCATACTTTTCTTGCATGTCTCTCATTTCTCTTCCCAGTTTTTCCTCCACCTGTCTAACTTGCTTTTCAAAATCCTTTTTGAGCTCTTCCAAGGCCTGAGCCCCCCCGACATCCCCCTGGGGTGTCTGGGGTGCTGAGGCTCCACCCTCCACGTCTTTCCCTGATGGCAAGAATATTTCCTCGTCCTCGTCAGATCCGAATGTCGGAATCATTTGCATTTGTTGGAAAAAACTCTCTATAGTCTTATTTTTCTTCCCTTTTCTAGGCATTTTCCCAGCTGGTTACTTGACTTCTGAGATTCCTGTCCACCCCCGCCTAGATCCACCCAGCTAGTGCTTGGTCTCTGAGATTCAAATGGGCTTTTCGCGCCGCTAATCAATGTGAGCTTTAGTTCTGGTGCTGGGGTGGGGGCAGGGCCGCCTCCCAGGCTCAGCTCCCTCAGGGGCTTTATGCAGAGACTTTCAGGAATGGAGCGGGTGGGGGGGCACCTCCCAGGCTCAGCTCCCTGAGGGGCTTTATACAGAGGCCTTCAGTAACAGAGCGGGGTGGGGCAGGGCCATCTCCCAGGCTCAGCTCCCTCAGGTTGTTTATGCAGAGACCTTCCTTAATGAGGATCCTGCCTGCTGCTGTGGGAATCCTGGGCCGCTGGCCACCGCTGCTGCCGCCCACGCCTCTGCCTCCGCCGCTTCCTGCCCCTGTCTCTGCCGCTGCCGCTTCCTCCCAAGCGGGCCCGAGTCACGGAGACACTCCGCTCCCCCTCTTGTCCAGCCCAGCCTTCTCTCTCACTGACCTGTAGCTTCTGTGGGCGGAGGGACTTTCCCGGTTGCCGGAGCCTCCCTCCCTGAATCCTGCTCGGGTCAGCTTCTCTGGTGCCGCAGCCAGGGCAGCGCTGGGGGTGGGGTCTGCTTTCCGGGGCACGACGGACCCTGGGGACAGGTCTCCAGGGCTCCCTGGAACGGAAATCTGTTCCGCTCCGTTTCTGTACCCCTTTCAGTGGTCCAGAAGATATGGGGTCTCCTTTTACATTAATTCTATGGACTGTGGTTTCGGAGCTCGTAAACGTGCGTCCTTCTACTCCACCATCTTGGCTCCGCCCTGATACTTGCAATTCTTAAAAATTATATCACTAAAAGTACACCTAGAAGGAATATACATAGACACAGTATGGGTTTAAGGTGCATTTGAGGGAATGACATAAAGAAATTTAAGGGATGAGAAAGAGGAGTACGGTGGCTGCAGGGAAAAAAAGAAGTAGGATGGGGTAAATTATTTTTCTTGAAGAGGCACTGAAGACCTATTATAGTGAAGGGGAAGATGGGAAGGTGGGCAGTGAGCATTGCTTGAGCCTTACTCTCATCAGTATTGGCTCAAAGAAGGAGTAATATGTACAATTGAGTATATAAATCTATCTTACCTAACAGGGAAGTAGGAGGGTAAGAGATCAAGTAAGGGAGCGGTGGGGACTGATAGAAGGGAGGATAGATCCAGGGAAGTGGTAGACAGAGGCAAAACACTAGTGAGGAGGGAAAGGGTGAAAGAAGAGAGAGGACAAATAAGAAAAAGAATAGGATGGAGGGAAATACACAATGATCATAACTGTGAATGTGAATGGGATGAACTCTTCCATAAAATGGAAACAGATAGCAGAGTGGATCAGAAACCAGAATCCTACAATGTGTTGTTTCTCAAATATATAGATAACAGAGTCAAATTTACAAGAATACAAGCCATTCCCCAAACAATAGTCAAAGGATATGAACAGGCAGTTTTCAGATAAATAAATGAAAGCTATCTATAGGCGTATAAATCACTTTTGATTAGAGAAATGCAAATTAAAACAACTCTGATATACTACCTCACACCTGTTAGCTTGGCTAGTGATAAATGTTGGAGAGGATGTGAGAAAATTGGGACATTGACACACGATTGGTAGAGTTGTGAGATGATCCAACCATTCTGGAGAGCAATTTAGAACTATGCCCAAAAGGCTATAAAACTGCAAAGTCTTTAATCTAGCAAGACCACTGCTAAGTCTGTATCCCAAAGAGGGGAAGAAAGAAAAAGGACCTACATATACAAAAATATTTATAGCAGCCATTTTCATGGTGGGAAAATATTGGAAACTGAGGGGAGGCCCATCATTTGGGGAATGACTGAATAAGCTGTGGTATAGAAATGTAATGGAATATTACTGTGCAATAAGAAATGATGAACAGGCAGATTTCAGAAAATCCTAAAAGACTTGTATGAACTGATGGAAAGTGAAATGAGCAAAACCAGGAAAACATTGTACACAGTATCAGCAGCATTGTGTGATGATCAACTATGAATGACTCAGCTTTTCCCACTAACACAAATGACCCAAGACAAGTTCAAAGGATTCATGAAGGAAAATGCTATCCTCATCCAGATAAAGACCTGATGGACTCTGAATGCAGATTGAACATTTTTTTTCACTTTTTTATTTCTCATGGTTCTTTTTATCTGTTTCTTTTTTTCACAAATGTGACTAGTATGGAAATATTTTTTTACATGATAGCACATGTATAAACTATATCAGACTGCCTACCATTTTCAGAAGAAGGGAGAGGAGGGAAAAAAACTCAAAATCTTGTAAAAAAAAAAAAAAAGTGCCAAAAAATTTTCTTGACATGTAACTGTGAAAGTGAAACTGTGGGGTGAAAAATAAAATACTATTAAAAACATTTTGGAGGGAATTGTCATACTCAGTTTTGAAAAGTTATATTAGCAACTTTAAAAATGGTTTTCAGATATTTATAATATATTTTAATTTGGAATATTACATTCCATTTTGGTTGATGAACTTTAAGAAGAACATTAGATCTGGAAAAGGTTCAATGTGAATAAATGGATTGAGAGAACTAGATTGATAAGATTTGGTCCATTTTCTTTATTTGGCTTTTCTATATATGTACATTCCCTTGGTCTCATCAGCTCCCTTGAGTTCAATTATTTTTTCTATTCTGGTGGCTTCCAAATCTAAGCTCTCTACTGAACTCCAGTCCAACCAAATGTCTATTGGACATTTCCACCCCAGGCATCTCAAACTAATATGTCCAAAAATAAACTCACCATATTTTCCCCAAGAAATCTCTTCCTCTTCCATATTTCCCTATATTGCCTATCAGAATTATGGATAAGTGAACAATGTATTACTATACAAGAGATAGAGAGCAGTATGAGGTATAAAATGGATAATTTCAGTTACATTAAATTAAAAAGGTTTTGTACGTATTTCCTCATTTCTGTTAATGGCAGATCTCCAAACTTCCACTCATGTAGATTTGTATTCTTGGAGTAATCCTTGGCTCTTCCTTCGCTCTCAACTCCCATATCAAATCATTTTCCAAGTATTATCAGTTTTACCTCTACAGTAGCTCTTATAGTTTCCCTCTTTCCATGCAAAGTTTCTTCCCTAGGTTAAGTCTTTGTTATCTGTTGCCTGTACTACCATAGTAACTTTCTAAGTGGTTTATTTGCTTCCATTGTCTCCCATTGATATGCCTAAAACAAAGATCACACTGTCATCCCCTTTCCTCAGACATCTTCAGTGGTTCCCTAGGGCTTCTAGGATAAAGTTCAAACTGTTCAGTCTAGTATTGTATATGGGGAACACAAAGAAGGCTGCTGTCTTCGCTGAACAGTTGAGTATGGAAAGGGGATAATGTACAACAAAATTGGAAAGGTAGGTTGGGATCATGTTCTAAGGAGCCTTAAATGCTAAGTAGAGAAGCTTATAGTTCATTCTAGATTCAATAGTAAAACATCATAGTTTATTGAGTAGGGGAGGGATATGGTCAGACTTGCACTTTAGGAAAATCACATTGGCAGATATGTGAAGGATGTACTGGAGAAGGGAGAGACCTGAGGCAGGGAGACCAATTAGGAGGCTGTTGCAGTAGTGCAGAGAAAAGATGAAGACCTTGTAGCCATCTGAGTAGAGAGAAAGGCAAATATGCAAGTGATTATGGGGAGTTAGAAATGGTAAGATTTGGCAACTAAGTAAGTAGGGTGGTGAGTACGGGATGGAATCAAGGATAACACCAAACTTTCAGGCTTGGATGATTGAAAGGATGGTAGTGCCTTTGGTAGAAAAAGAAGAGTTAGGTGGAAGAGTGAGTTTGGTAATAAGGATAATGAGTTCTGTTTTCATTCTAATTTTATTTACTTATTTTTGGTTTTCAACATTCATTTCCTCAAGATTTTGAGTTCCAAATTTTCTCCCCATCTCTCCCCTCTGCTCTCCCCAAGACAGCATGCATTCTGATTATCTCTTCCCCTCAATCTGCCCTCCCTTCTATCATACCCCTCCCTTCTCTTATTCCCATCCACTCTATTTTCTTGGAGGGCAAGATAGATTTCTCTACCCCATTGACTGTATATCTTATTTCCCAATTATATGTAAAAACAATTCTTAGCATTCATTTTTAAAACTTTTGAGTTCCAATTTCTCTCCCTTCCTCCCTCCCCGTCTATCCCCACTGAGAAGTCAAGCAATTTGATATATGTTATACATTTGTAGTTATGCAAAAGAGTTCCATAAAAGTCATGTTGTGAAAGAGTAACTATATTTCCCTCCATCCTGTCCTTTCCCTCATTTATTCTGTTCTCTCTTTTGATCCTATACCTCCTCAAGAGTATTTACTTCTAATTACACCCTCCTCCCATTTGCCCTCCCTTCTGTCATTCCCCCACACCCCACTTATCCCCTTCTCCCCTATTTTCCTATAGCATAAGATAGATTTTCATAGCAAATTGAGTGTGCTTGTTATTCCCTCCTTAAGCCAAACGTGAAGAGTATAAGGTTTACTTTTTCCCTCTCACCTCCCCTCTCTTCCCTTCCATTGAAAAAGCTTTTTCTTGCCTCTTTTATATGAGAGATAATATGACTCATTCTATTTTTCTCTTTCTCCTCCCAATATATTCCTCTCTCCTTAATTTTATTTTTTTAGATATCATCCCTTCCTATTCAACTCACCCTGTACTCTCTGTCTATATGTATATAATCCTTCCAACTTCCTTAGTACTGAGAAAAGTCTCAAGAGTAATGCTTGGAAGTTGTCTATTTCATTGAATGACCATTTTTCCCCCTGAAGTATTATACTCAGTTTTGCTGGGTAGATGATGCTTGGTTTTAATCCTAGTTCCTTTGATTTCTGGAATATCATATTCAAAGCCCTGTGATCCCTTAATGTAGAAGCTTCTAGATCTTGTGTTATCCTATTGTATTTCCAAAATTGTCTCTTTCTGGCTGCTTGCAATATTTTCTCCTTGACCTAGAAATTCTGGCATTTGGCTCCAATATTCCTAGGAGTTCTCCTTTTGATATCTCTTTCAGGAGGGGATCAGTGGGTGCTTTCATTATTTATTTTACCCTCTAGTTCTGGAATATCAGTGAAGTTTTCCTTGATAATTTTTTGAAAGATGATGTGTAGGCTTTTTTTTTTTAATCATGGCTTTCAAGTAGTCCCATAATTTTCAAATTGTCTCTCCGAGATCTGTTTTCCAAGTCAGTTGTTTTACCACTGAGATATTTCACATTGCCTGCTAGTTTTTCATTCCTTTGGTTTTGTTTTATAATATCTTGGTTTTTCATTAAGTCATTAGTTTCCATCTGGTCCATTCTAATTTTTAAGGAATTATTTTCTTCAGTGAGTTTTTGGACCTCCTTTTCCACGTGGCCAATTCTGCTTTTTAGGGCATTCTTCTCTTCATTGGCTTTTTGGATCTCTTTTGTCATTTGAGTTAGTCTATTTTTTTACAGTGTTATTTTCTTCAGCATTTTTTTTGGTCTCCTTTAGCAAGCAGTTGACTTGTTTTTCATAATTTTCTTGCATCACTCTCATTTCTCTTCCCAATTTTTGCTTTACTTCTCTTACTTGATTTTCAGAATCCTTTCTGAGCTCTTCCATAGCCTGAGACCAATTTATATTTTTCTTAGAGGCTTTGGATGGAGGAGCTTTGACTTTGTTGTCCTCTGTTTGCATGTTTGGTCTTCCTTGTCATCAAAGCAAGATTCTATAGTCTGATTCTTTTTTTGGTTTTTGCTCATTTCCCCAGCCATTTACTTGACTTTTGAGCTCTTTGTCAAGGTAGATCTGTGCTTCCACAGAGGGTAGGGGTATACTGTCAGCCTCTGAATTCCCCCACAGTCTGTGGACCTAGAGCTCCAGAAACAGTCACTCTCTCTGCCCCTGCTGCTTCAGTGGCTGTTGTGGGTTCATCCAGCCCTTTACCTCTCTACTGCCCTGGGGCTGGGACTGGACCAGTCTACTCTCTCACAAAGGTCCCACAGGCTTTCCCACTGACCTTCCAATTTATCCTCGACGTTTTGGGGTCCTGAAGTCTGGAAACTGCCACAGGTGTGAGAGATTCAGTCTCCCCAAGACCTTCTCAGGTCCTGTCTCTGCTGGCACGGCCCATGCTAGACTGTGCCCTGCTCCCTGTGCGGAGGGATAGATGCTTCTAGGCAAGCTTCCAGACTGTCTTGGGCTGGAGATTTGCTTTACTCTATGATTTTGTGGGTTCTGCAGCTTCAGAATTTGTTTAGAGTCATTTTTTACAGATATTTGGCTGTGCTTGGAGACAGCACTCTAGAAAGTTCTTGCTGTTACTCCACCATCTTGGCTGTGCCCCAGATTATATTCATGAGTTCTGTTTTGTCCATGCAATATGGCTCAGGAATATCCAGTCTGATAGGCAACCAAAGATGTATAGCAGGTGCTCAGCAAAGAGAGTAGAATTGGATATATCAATTTAGCAGTCATCTGTATAAAGCTGCTTATTAAACCCGTGGGAGCTGATAAAATCACCAAGTGAAAGAGTATAGAGGGAATAGAATAAGTCCTAGAACACAGTCTTGAGGTACAACCACACTTAGGGAGCATGATACAGAAAATGAACTAGCAAAGGAAACTGAGGAGTAGTGAGAGTTAGGAAGAGAACCAAGAGAGATCAGTGTCATGAAAACCTGGAGAAGAAAATAACCAGGAGGACTGAAAGTGACAAATGCTGCAGAAGGATCCAGCAAGATTGGAGTTGAGAGTGGGTCATCAGATTTAGCAATTAAGAAATTATTGGAAAGGGATCTTCACCATAAAGTGAGGTAAATACTACAGATAGTATCTTTTACAAATGGAAAAACCAAATCTCGGATATGTGAAATGACTGGCTAATGATGACATAGCTATGAAGTATCAATGGGAAAATTCAAACCCAGACTGTCTTGGCTCCAGTTCTACCGTTCTTTTCAGTCTGGCCCTTTGGACTATCAGTGGATATTCTTCCCAGATGAATCATGGACATAGTCCCTCTCCCTGAAGTAGTGAAACAGCACCTACAGCAAGGATCTGACTCAGAGGATGAATCTGACTCAGCTGCATGGTTGGGCACTGTGACTGTGAGCTGCATAACTGCCACATTTGATGTGTGGCTTCTTTCAAAATGGTTAAGAAGCATTAGAGAGTAGGTTCACTGGGAAGATTTCTCAGGGCAGGTTTTCTGGCTAATCAGTCTTCACCTCTCCCTCTTCACTAGGTTGGGGCTGCATTCATCTTGGCAGATTTCTTTGCCCCCGGAAAAAGTGCTATGCGCTTTTATCAGTTGGGCAAAGACTCCTCCTAAATTCTGTGATTCTATGCATGGGAATTTCATAGTGCTGATACCTGCACAGATAATTAGTTGTCAAGGCCCACAACAATTTACTGGCTTAGTTCAGGATATTCATGATAATCCAAAGCTCAGAGTCACAGTGGGCAACTGTTTCAAGATAAACCAAAGTGTCAAAAGGATTCCAAATAGTAATCATAAAGCAAATACTATAAACAAGGAACTATAAAGTGAGCAATCAACTCAGCTGCAACAAAGGTCCAGGCTGATAGGCAGGAAAGCAGATAGTTTAGATCTCTGACTTTATATTATAGCCATACCATGTGTGTCTTGCATACCTGGATCAATGTTAACCTTTGTCAACATGTTATGTTGCCTGTGGGTTTTAAAATCTGTACTGCTACCTAATACATACCATCTATGAGTATTCCCTGGGCTACTGGCAAGGGTTTTGTTTGTTTTTTGGGGGGCCTGGGTATGGGTTTGATAGCATGTATTACAGTTATGCTTGTAGGTCAGCTTTATAGAAGTTCTGTGTGGGCTACCACTTCATTCTTCATACCTACATCCTTATTACTTAGCTATTCTGTGAGTCCCATACCTCTAAATGACAGTCCAGGAGCTTAGACTATGAACTTTACTTAGCCATCTTCTAGCACCAGGGGAAATCAGACAATGTATTTGTGTATAACCCCAGCATTTTATTGAATTTGTAACATAAGGCCCTATAGATCATGAGGTTCATGTCCCTTTCATTCCTGCCAGGAGTTCCCTGGATTGAAGACTTATATAATTGGAAAAGACCTGAAAACTCTATAGCTTGATAGAAAGGGCTGTGTGAGCAAAGAAATCAGCCCATCCTGATTTCCCATCCTAAATGGTTTCCTGTGTATCATTGATCAGCTGCCCATTTGTAGGAGGCTGTGGCTGCATCTAAGATAGTGTTTAGTGTGATCTGAGAGGTTTCCAGCTCCTCCAAGTACAACCCATGGATATTGTGGTGTGGTAGGTGAGGGTAGGGAAATGAAGAAGATGGAACCCATGATTCAAATAAGAAGGGACTAGTGAAGGAATTTCTTTAGCTCAACCATGCATATTTTTAAAAAGGATTTTCTTTTTTCTAGTGGAAAGGGACAGGTATAAGGGGATAGAATGATTTTTGTTCATAAAAATTTAATTTAAGTTTTAAAAAGAAAGCTTGTTCTATGTAAATATAATTATAGTATAAAATAGTTAAAGCAAAACTAGGCAATAGGCAAAAAGGAGAGCCAGTTTTCTCACTGATGAGAGAAAATAACTGAGAAATATTGTTCTAATATCTCAGCAGTCTCTAAACTTTTTTGATTATCACTATCAGTAGAACAGTTGTTGAGCATATTATATCAGATGTTTGTTCATAAATTTATAGATGTGCTATGGTGTTAACATTACAAATTGCAAAATAGGCATTTTCAAAGGTGATATAAAGATGAAATGAACAATATTTCAAAATAATTTTGCAGTTTTAACAATCCACAAAACCTTTTTGCTCTCACTAAAAATATTATCAAATTATTAATTATTAACAAAAACAATGTTTTAGTCAGAGCAAATGATAGAATGAGCTTTATTGTTTTTTGAAAATCTTGTTTTACACTTTGAGATAAAGCAATATGTCCCAATATGCAAATGAAGAAATGAGGGTACCACTGTCATTCCCCCCATATCATGGAACATCCACTCTTCTTTCAGGATATCTTATATCCCTTATGTGACATATGAATGTCAGACATACAGAGCAAATGAGGGCAAATATTAGTGTCAAATATTAGTAGAGCTTAATTTCTTTTTTATTCTTTTAAACTAAGGTTGTTGTCGTTTTAACCATGATTTGTAATTCATGTGTGTACAGGTTATCAATCATATCTTGCCCTTGGCATATCCTGTTAATCAGCAGCACCTGATTTGCTATAAATAAACACTGTAGACTGGGTAAAATCTGGATCTTACTATTGGCAGGTGGGAGCCCAGGGTGTGTGGGACAGCATTCCACTTACTTAGGAAAGTCAGGTTATTAGAATTCTAGACTAGAAAGAATAATTGATTAGAATGAACCTCATTACTTTGTTATGTCAGCTGTGCCTCCAACATAGAAGTAGGTGTGCTGCAGTAACCATGCTGGAAAACTGGTTTGGGGTATGAGTATAAATAGTTCTTGCCAATATATTGCCTTGTTCTGGATCTGCCCTTTCAGTCCACCCATTAGTAACAATGTGACCACAGTGCTTCAGGCACCCTTTCTTTTTGTTCAGGAAGCTGTGTTGTCTAGACAATCTTCAGTTTCTTCCTCTGTAACATTTTTGGTATGTGCTTGGTGAATGATCAGATTTCAAACGCTTTTCTTCAGTCACAGAGAGTTTTGTAGGAACATTTTCCTCTTGGATTACCTTTCTCTTTCTTGGATTCAGGGTCCTAAAATGTCTGAGCTGTTAGAATGCTGTCTTTCTCTTTCATTGGAGTATCCTAAATTTAGCTATAGATCTAGAGATTCATCCAAATTTTCTATGTCTGATCTTGGGAAGTGGGGGAGGGGGGGCAGTGTGGGGAGGAGGAGGGAAGGAATTGTCTATTAGTCTCCCAAGTGGCTAGCAGGGTCAGAGATCACACCAGAGTTTGGTGAGCTGGCATCTCATGTGCATCTTGCCTTCCCCACCTCATCCCTCATCTTTGATTTTATCTATGTGATCTCTAGGGTAGCTAAAGTTAAACACTGCTAATTAAGCTGGCACATTTAATCAGAACGATAGAGGCTGATCTTGAAGGTCTCAGGTCAGTGATTCGCAGGACTGAGAGACTTAGGAGATGAAGCTTCAGTATCTTACTCTTTTTCCTGCACAAAAATATGAGGAGGAGCTAAGCAGAACACTGAACTCTGTCCCACTTTGTGGTTTTCTGCCTTCATGTTTTTGCCTTCTAATCTATCCTAATTAGAAACAACTTTTCTTTTTGAATAACTTCCTCAGTCATTGTTTCCCCTGCATAGATTTCTGTATTATTGACCTCTGTCATTTGAAACCCTTCCCAACCTGGCCCTGACCTACTTTTTTTAGCCTTATAACATTATCTCACATGTTGTCAGACTTCCTAATATACATTACTTCTCTTCATGCACTCTTCAGTCCTGTCTAGCCAAATTGGATTTGTGCAATTCATCATACCCTGTAGTCTATCTCCCATCTCTGGGCCTTTGCATTTGCTGTGCTCCTGTTTAGAATGCAGTTCCTCTTCACCTCTCTGCCTCTTAGAATACTTAGTTTCTCTCAAAACCCTATTCCACACCTTCCTACCCCACCTTCCCAACTCCAACTCCTAGTGCTTCCCTTAATTATCTTGTATCTATTTGTATGTACTTAAAAGCATATGTCATCTCCCTGATAGGGTATGAGCATTTTTGCTTTTGTGTGGCTCACATTTTGCAATGTATGGCATATCATTTTCAGTCATTTCAGTCATCTCTGACTTTTTGTTACTCCCTTTGGGGTTTTCTTGGCAGAGAGGCTGGAGTGGTTTGACATTTCCTTCTCCAGTTCATTTTACAGCTGAGGAAACTGGCTAAATGACTTGCCCAGGGTCATACAGCTACTACGTGTCAGAGACTAAATTTGAACTCAAGTCTTCCTGAATCCACACCTGGCACTACTCACTGGCCACCTAGCTGCCTTGTGGCAAATAATAGATGAATAAATGCTTGCGGATTGATTGTCACATTATTCCAGACCACTGGATCTGATGTTTAGACCTGGCAGTGCCTGACTGACCATATGTGCTATATTTCTCTTCCTTGCTGTGGCCCCTTCCTCTGTCACTTCCTCCTCCCGGGCTATATTTCTCTCTGCTGCCACTGATGCCCAGCCCTTGGAGGTAGGTCATAAAGGAAAGAGGAATTGAGAGCCCACCAACCAGATTTGTAACTGTAATCTCCACCAGAAACTGACAGTCTGGGGAATGGGCAAGGCCCAAGAGCCTTATTTTCTTCTTATACCCCCTCTTATTTGTCTTCTACTTAGGGGCCATAACTTCCACTTTGGAGATCACCAAAATATCTGATTATCTATTCTGTCTGTCCAGAAGTTAGGTAGCAAAGAGCTGTGTTTTGTCATTTGGGGTAATGATGGAGTGGTCCAAGAATAGAAGACAAGTTGAAGTCTACGCTCTGCAGTGATATGGTTAGGTAAAATATTTGCAAAGGAAAAAACAAGGCAACCTCCATAAGCAGAGATTGGGGTTGGAGGGGAGAGGGATCGAGGCTATTTTTGTGAAATTTCTACCAATATTGTATTGTGGTCTTTACTCTGAGTAAGGGGTAATTGTTGCGCAGTATGGTTGGGATTTGATGATTGACTGGAGGATTATTGGCATTTTCCTTTGGGTCCTTGGTTCAGACTTGGATTTCACTGGTCTGACCATATTGCTTAGTGTTGGACTTTATCTGAAGTCAATAGAATTCTTGAACTACCAATTGGAGAGTCTTCCACATTTCTTGGTATCCCAATACTGGTCCATTATTGTATTGGATGATCTCTTTTGACCTTTCCTGTAGGGTGTGTATGTGTGTGTGTGTGTGTGGTGTGTGTGTGTGTGTGTGTGTGTGTATGTGTGATGTGTGGTATGTGAGTGTATGTGTGTGTGGTGTGTGTATGTGTGTGCAGTGTGTGTGTGTGATGTGTGTGTGTATCCAGTGTCTAGTGATTTTTTTCCTGTTTTCAAGTGTATTAGGACAGAGCTAACTGGGTCCCTATTCCCCCTCTCCTGATCTGGGGAGTAGGATGTTGTGTATTGTGGGCTGTTTATGTTTGTTTTGTTCTGAAATTGAAGTGTATGGAATAAAGAGAATGTTTTTACACAGAAAATATATATGTATATAAACATCATACATTTACCAATATTGAAATATAATATAATATATAGTAATGTAATAGTTTTTTATGTATATGTATATGTACCTTTTTATGTGAAGTATTCCATTTCTGAAGAACTCCCAATGGGGCAGTTGCCAGATTCTTTTGCAGGTTGAAAATATAGTCCTAGGTGAAGGGAAGGCTACTGCCTGGTGACATGTGATACAAGATAATTTGGATGAAGAACAGCAGAGCCACACAGGAATCAAAGTTATCTAAACTATTTTTAGTCATAAGAGAAGGATAACAGATGCCAAAAGGGGACAGCCAAGTTATGCAGCCCCCAGCATCACACATTGGGTGACTTCTGGATGTGAAACTGCACAACCAGTGGATCTCACACTCCAGACAAATGCCCAGAACCCCTCCAGGCTCACACTTATTACAAAAGAGTTTTATACAAAAAGTCTACATGGTTCCAATAGGAGATTGCCCTTTCATATATAATGGACACTTGTGTCCATTATATGGAATGAGGACATTTTCAAAAATGCTTAATGAAGAGTGAGGAATGAGAAGCAGGAATGTAGGGACCTTAACTCATTAATTGTGCAATATAGCAGGAAGCTGGGAGGTGAGGGGAAGAAGGGATGCCCAGTCTGGGTTTTATTACTCTGAGCGCACTTGCATTCTGGGGAGAGGGTGACCTGGAGCCAATACCAGTCAAACTAGTTTTCACCAGTTTACAATTAGAGAAAGTGGTTGTGAAGTTTTCTAATCTCAGTGTGGTTTGAAGAAGTAGATTTCCCTTAGAGGCCCCAACTGAGATTTCTGTTGCCCTGGGGCATACTGGATCTGGAAACCTGAATAGGTAAAAAAGGAGGGCCCAGTGGACCTGTGACTAGCTTAACTCTAGGGCAACCTGTAGGTGCTCTATGTTCTGGTGGTCACATCTCCTGTTAAGAGATCTTTTTGTTGTTATGCTCCCTTAACATGGTGGCATAAACCTTAAATGCCTCTTTGATGAGGAAGAGCTCTTTACAGACTATGCAGGGGTAAAACAGTTCATGCTGAGTTAAGA
Source organism: Bettongia penicillata ogilbyi (assembly GCA_023548195.1). Classification (NCBI taxonomy): domain Eukaryota; kingdom Metazoa; phylum Chordata; class Mammalia; order Diprotodontia; family Potoroidae; genus Bettongia; species Bettongia penicillata. Next base: position 5,410,274 of record JAJHZJ010000174.1, read on the forward strand.
TTGTCCCAACAGCCACGATGAATACTATCATTTCCACCATAAAGGGAAAACCTGGGTCAGATAGACCAAACAGGGCTCTATGAAAAAATCACTGTTTCATTTTCTGAAAGACTTCTTCTGCAATAGAAGGCCATTTTGGGGGGAAGGGAAAGAGAGTGCTGAAGGATACATTAATTTTCACTTGAACATGGAAGTACTTCAAAATACTTCAGGGACTATGAGAGTTCCATGTTCAGAGAAATTATTGAGGCAAACCCAAAAGAAACACTGTGCTGAGACTATTTTTAAAAACAACAAAAAAAATCTTAGAAACACACAGTTGGAAAAAAAGATTAGAAAGGGACACAAGAACATAAAGCAGACTGTTGTTATATTGTTAAAATCTATACTTATCTCTTGTGTGATTTTATGCTTAATTTTGCTTTGATTTTATCTAGGTTGTTGTTTGTAATAAAAATTATTTATTTGCTTTTAAAGTAAATCTCTGGAAGGTGAGTGGCACATTTTAGTCTCCAAAAGACATGACTACATGGTGTTCTTATTTGAAGCAGGTCAGAAATGTCATTTTTTACTCATCCTTCATGCAGAGAAGATCAGATAGTATCCACTCTGTTCCATTTCAGTCTATTCCATTTCATAACCTGTCATAATCCTTACTGGCAGATTTGGGGTCATTGGCAAAAGGTACCAGTCCTAGATGGTGACTGTTGAGTGGAGAAGCATGGTATAATAGAGAATACTGGTCTTGACATCAGAAAGACTTCAGTTTAGAGCCTACCTTAGATTCTTGATAGCTTTGTGATCCAGGGCAAGTCATCTAATCTTTTTGCGCCTTAATTCCTTGACTGTAAAATGAGAGAGGGGGACTTACTGGTCTCTAAAGTTCCTCTTTACCCTAGATCTAGGAACTTGTGATCCTTGTCTTTACTTATGTCTGGACTCACTTCCTCTAGCCCCATCTCTACCTTTTAAAATCCTGCCTACCCTTCCAGTTTAGTTCAAAGGCCTCTTCCATGAAAACGTCTTAAATCCCCTCAGTCAGAGACAGTTTTCCTATTTTTCTTTCTTTGGAACTCAAAAAATACTTTGCTCTTTTCTTCTGCCCTTAGTCTACTTACAGTTATTGCATAGTTTAATTATATGTCTCTTCTTCCCCTTGTCAGCTCCATGAAGGGAGTGATCATGTTGTAATCATTTTTGTTATCTCCTTCAGCAACTTGCAAACTAGCTTGTTAGCAGTTTATTAGAGGGGATTCTCCATATTATGAGGAAAAAAATGTTGCAAGTCTGGTTGCTAAAAATTGGAACCCTGGCTACAAAAGACAAATACTTTTCTAAAAATTTCAGGGAAGAAAGTATGGACATGGGATGAGAACATAAAAAAATCCAAATCAAGGCTTTTTCTTTTTTTTCTCTTACTCCCTCCTTATATCCCTTCCTTTTTTTTTCCTCAGAGGTACCTGATGACCTGCAATCTTTTAACAAGATAAAACTAATATCCTATGAGTGATGGTTGGAATGAACAGGTAGAAAGTATCAAATTAAATGGAATTGAGTTCATTCAACTAATATTTTTTTGTCCAGCTGTATATTTGCTCATATGAAGGAGATGCAGATGAGTTACTCAATCAGTTGAAATCAGATAGCAGAAGAGAGAAGTAAAATGACTAGGTATTACCTAATAGGATGAGTAGAGGATGGGTAAGGGGATAAATAGACACAGATAGCAAAGATTGCTATGGCTTTCAGTAGATACTTTTTTCAGATTTGAGGAATAAGGATGACTACTGAAAAGCTATTTAACTTGAGTTTTGTTTTTCTTATGTTCTCTGGTGGCTATAGGAGTAAGAGAGGGTGAGAGGGAAGATTTATGTTGATTAAAGCAAATAAATTCTTTTTAATTAAATTGTTTTTTTTTTTCAGAAAAACCGCACATGTCCAGACAGAGGCTAGATAATCATTTTTTTTGAATGTTGTACAGGGCATCTCTGCTTCCAGCTTGGGTTGCTTTTTTCAAAACTTGTAAAATTTTATGATAAAAAAATAATTCTATGATTTAGCAAAGGGACTGGGAAAATTACATTACAGCTAGTTCTGCCAGACTACTGCTTGGATACTTATTAACCGTGTGACCCTGGCTAGGCTACTGCATTTTTCTGAACCTCAATTTTTTCATTTATAAAAATGGGAAAATTCTTGTAAACTACTGATTTTGAGGATCATGAGCTTTAGAGCTTGAAAGAACTTATGAAAAATTATCTATTTCAAGCATCTTTCTTATTTCTACAGATGATGAAATTGAGACCCCGAGAGTTAAAAGTGATTTGTCCAGGGTTTCATTCAGTAAGAAACAGATCCAGGATTTGAATCTAGATCCCCTGGCCCCTATCCATGTTCTTTCCACTGTGTCATATTGGCTAGGGTTGTTTTAAAGAGCTTTTTGTGACTGGTTGGTAAATGTACCTCCCACCTCTTATCAGAGAAGTGGTGACCTATGATTATGGAGGAAGGCACACATTTGCAGACAGATTCAATGCACTGATTTGTTTTGCTTGACTATAAGTATTTGTTATAGGGGAGAGTTTTGCTATGGGGAATAGGTAGTGATAATCATGTAAAAAAGAAGAGAGCATCAATAAAACTTAAATTATAAATCTCAAAGAAAAGAAAAACTTCTGAATTCATTTTTGTTTTATTTTGTTTTAACTTATTTATTTAATTTTAGTTTTCAACATTCACTTTTATAAGATTTTGAGTTCTAAATTTCCCTCCCCTCCCTAAGATGGCATGCAGTCTGATATAGGCTATACTTTTGTTTTTATACAAATCCAGTAAACACAATTTTGATTCCAGTGTTTTGTTTAAACAGTATGAAACAAATTGGCATGAGCAGGTAGCCAAACTCCTTCACAGGGGCTTTTGTAAAATCACTTTTCCTTTTTAAATGAAAGAATAATGAGGAAATCAAAGCTACTAACAGTTTAATGAAAAAATGCTCTAAATTATTATTAGAGAAATGCAAACTAGAACAACTCTGAGGTACCATTTCACACCCATTGTATTAACTAACATGACAAAAAAGAAAATAAATGCTAGAGGGAATGTGGAAAAATAGAGACACTAATGCACACTGTTGGTGGAGTTGTAAACTGGTTTAACCATTCTAGAGAATAATTTGGAACTTTGCCCAAAAGGCTATAAAACTGTGCGTACCTTTTGACCCAACAATGCTAGTACTAAGTCTGTGTCCCAGAATGATTAAAGGAAAAGGAAAAGGACCTATGTGTTCAAAAATGTTTATAGCAGTTCTTTTTTGTGGTGTCAAAGAACTGGAAATTGATGAGATACCCATTAGCTGGGAAATGGCTAAACAAATTGTGGTATATGATTATGATGTAATAATATTATGCTATAAAAAATGACATGGGAGGAGTGGTTTCAGAAAACCTGGGAAGACTTATATGAATTGATGCAAAGTGAAGTGAGTAGAACCAGAAGAGCATTGTACACAGTAACAGCAACTGTGAAAGACTTAGCTCCTCTGATCAACACAGTAATCCAAGACAATTCCATAGGATTTATGGTGGAAAACACTGCCCATCTCCAGAGAGAAAACTGATGAACTGGGAATGCAGATTGAAATGGAGCTTCTTTACTTTTCTTTCCTTTTTTTTTTTTTGCAACATGATAAATAATAGAAATGTGTTTTGTGTGGGAAGAAAAGGAAAGAATATAAAGCTTAGAGAGAAGCAAGACAGTCAAATTCTAGTCCTAGTCATGTGACACCAGGCAAGTCACCCCACCTCTGGGGCCTCCAACTGCTGCTCTCCAAGATCCTATGCAGCTCTTAAATGCCTATAAGACTTAAAAGATCTTAAAAGTCCACAAAATTTTATCCCTAGCAACTGCTTGCACAGATACAGAAAAATAATTCAGATGGCATAGGCAGTCGTCAATTTTTGCCCTCACACAGGTAGCTTGTGACACAAAGTCTGAGTGATGGTGAGTAATTTTGAAGCTAAAAAAGAACATATGCTTAAGCTGTTCAGCTCTCACTTTGCAGAGTGTCCAGCTTTGGGGATACTGGTGAAGAGATGAAGTGACATCATCTTTGAGGAAATATCGTCCAAGGGTGTCAGTAATGATTTATTCTGGTCCATAAATAAAAAATGTTGACTTAAAATTTTATTGCTTGTGTATTGCCTAGATAGGGGCTAGATTGAAACGCACACACACACATACAACCTCAAGCAGTTTTTGAAATCTCTGTTGTATCTTTCAAAGAATCTTTGGACAAAGGATTATAGATTTATTTAATTTTTGTACATCTCCACGAGACTGATTTAATGCATTGACATTTTAAAAATTTCCTTCTTGAAAAAAAATCAATTCAGAACTTTTTTCCTTTTCTGTCTCCCTTTCCTTTATTTAAAAAAAAAAATTGTGTGGATTAGAGCTATTAGCCTGAAAGATTGTTGTCTCATTCAAAACTTTTGTGAAAGCCTCTGCCTAAGAAGCATGGGACTTGAGCTCTCCTTTCAAACTTCAGAATGGAGCAGACTGGCTTGAGGAGGGGGAGAGCTTGCTTTTCTGAATATCACTTATCTTTCTAATGATTTGCATGCAAATTAAACAACAAATCTAAAGTTCCAGTATAAATATTCTTAAAAGTCAAAATTAATGTCAGGGAGAGAGCAAACTAAAAATGATGATGATTATTTCGCTCAGCGGTGGAAAATGTTTTGCAAAGCTTTACTTTGGATGAAGGATTTTTTCTAGTATTTCTTAAAAACTGGAACTGTGTGGTAATTTTGATGACTGTCAGTTCCTGTGGGGTGTTTACACAAAGGTACTTTTAAACGAAGAGCCATTTTTAGAGCAATTAAAAACGAGGATAGACAGAGAGTAGTTGGCTCAGGGGACTGACAGGTCAGGGCTGAGGTTTATTGACAGGGCAGGGTCAGGCATTCTGTGCTCTCACCACTGCCCTGCAGTACCTGCCCTCAGGGTACATGAAGACTTCAGTCTTTTGAGCTGTCAATCCAGTTCCTTTCTGTAGTACTAAAGCTACACACATGCAGAAGAAGAGAAGCTTGGGAAGGGAGGGGAGGTGAGTCATGTCTCCTGAAACACTGGTGTGCTATGGAAATGCTGGTTTAGAAACAAGCTGTTAATGTTTGTATACATACACCTTTTCTGGCCTGAATGTTTCTGCCTGTATGGGGAGGAAGGAACTGAAAACATACCAGGGATTGTCTTCTGTTCTTCAGATGCCATAGTTTGTAGTTATTGAATCCTGAAGAAAGAAATTGCCTGGCTGAAGTAGTATTTTAATTTCATTTTTTAGTTTTGAGTTACATGCTTCTGGCAAGCTCCCCGACTGCTTCTGTTACCTGGTGGCGCCTATATTTCATCAGAATTAGACAGGCAGACTACCTGGATCCAGGCCCAGATGAACTGTTGTGACTGATAAACATGATCCCACCCTGCCCCCCCATATGGAACTTCCTCCTTTTCCCTTTAAAGAAATCTAAGATTTTGAGTCCTTCGAAGGATCCTCAAGGGAGTTGAAAGAAAAATGTGCTCAGGCCTCATTTTATTATTTTCTTTCACTACATCCCTTTTGTACCCAGGGCCAGTGAATATTAACAGCTGTGCTGCCACTCTGCTAGAATATTGGTAAAAGATTCCTCTAAACTGTAAAAAAAAACCCCAAAACAACCAAACATAGGGACATCTAACTGTATACAGAATAGTAGAACTTGTTTGACATTTTATGATTCCCGTTACCCAAAGTGTCAGTGGGTTATTAAACAAACAAGAAGAGAACTAGGTGCTCATCGTTGGTAATTTTCAGATACTTTTGGGACATTTTTGGAAATTACTATTGTTCTTATTCAGATGGATAGAAACTAATAAAAATCAACTGAATTAATTTGAAAATCTAGGTCATGTTGGATTTAGAATAATGATAAAACATTCAAACATTAAACAAATACATTATTTTTAGCTTCATAATATTCTCCTGGTGGCTTTTCCTTTCATTAGAAAATATTTTAAACATTTGTTTTTATGATTGCAAAGGGAGTATTAGCATTCAATGTAATTAAACTTAATTGCATTTCCTATGTGATTTATTTTTAGTCTGTTTTTGTATGCATTTATGATTTTTACCCTTCTGTGTACTAGCTCTCTGTGCTGTGGGATTGCTTTGATAGGGTTGTGGGAAAATTATGTTTGCTATGGAACAGTCAGAAATCACAGCTTTGTATTTTACTTTTAGAAGTTTTCAAATTAAATTTTAGGATGTAGTCAAGTGCAAAGATCACCAAACTCAAAGTTCATATGCCAGAATTTCATTTTTCACTTTTTGCAAGGTGACCTAGGAGACATTACCTCACCTTGTTGGCCTTAATCACCCCATTTGTGAAATGGCACAAAAATGTCTGCCCCTACCTTCCCAAACCTCACCTGAAGGTGGAGGAGATAATATCTCTAGAGCACATGAGGAAGGTGCTATCGAGCATCTTGTTATGTGGGGTGTTTCTTTTCTTTGGCACTTGTGTACAGTAATTTTTTCAACATTTTCCCACTGTGATCTAAAAGTTAAAACACTGAAATTAATGCCAAATAAAATATTGAATGGATCCCTTTAAGCAAGTAGAAAAGTAGAGACATCTTGTTCTTTTTTCTACTTCAGAAAACTCAGCACAGGGCAGTGGAATGTGGATGAGGTGTCATTCTGGGACAGAATAGTGCTGAGGAGTGAGACCTTCACAGCCCAATGGTTTGCCAGATCCAAGAACTGTGGAGAATGACATTGCCTTTAGACACATAAACTTCATCATTGGCAAGTTAATAACATTTGCAATGTTATCCCCTTCTACTACTGCCCTATTGAGTTAAACTAGGTTTTCAGTTTGTAGCTAAGTTTCAGGAATTTGCCCATGCACATACCTGCTTTTATCATTGTTGTCAAGCTATCTCTTCAAGTCTTATAGAACCTGCTTTTAAAAGGTCTCTTATGAAGAACCTTTGTGATAATCATTTTTTTTTTAGCCTCCTAGGATAGAATCTGATAGAATTTCAACCAGAGGTAGCATGACTTTTTAAATGGTCTAAATGGATTGAGTGACTAAAGGCTCTACATTTTTTTTTTAATCACATTTGACATCCTTTGATTTCCTTCCTTGGGAAATGAAAATTAGGGATTGTTACAGGTACTTTGATAGTATCATGCTAGATATGATATCAATGGACATCTTAACTTTTGAATTGTGTCATTTGAATATATCAATATTTGAAGTTCCTATTTTTTTCCAGCATGGTTTTTTTTTCCTGTTCTCAAGGATAAAATTATTGATAGAGAGAATACGTAGTTTTTTGGCAATCAGAATTGAGTGTCTTGCCCAGGATCACATACTCACGTCCTCCTGACCCCACCTTGCTGCCCCTGAGAATGCATAGCATCTTGGTAAAGTTCTTTTACAGAAAGCAGTCTATACAATCACCTTCTCTGAAGAATTTTACAGAGAGAAACCAGTTTTTGCAAAAAAGAAACCAAAATAGCCTTAGCCTTCAAACCCTTGATCTTCTTGCTAAAATTGAGGGATGTGGTGGCCAAAGGCAAAAACAGTTTAGTGCAGACATTTATTTGTAAAAGCCTTACAGAATGAAGAAGTGGAAGGTTTTGTATAAAATTGTCTCAGAAATAGCAAGAAATGGCAGATGGAAAAGGAAATTTATAGAAATTTTGGTAAGAGGTTTAATTTAACTAGATCATCAAGAGTGCTTAAGGATAAAAATAAAAGGACAACAGATAAAAATGGTGGGGGTGGGAGAGGAAGTGGGAAGGATGTTGGGGATGAGTCAAGATAAACTATAACAAGCTCTTCTTTCCGTCAATAACACATTTAGTATGACGTTAAAGAAGAGGCATTTCCATCTACTTTTGCTGCTATACCTTAAGACCATGGGACCTATCCATCTGACTTGTTCCTACCATATTATCTCTCCTATTCAAATGTGAGCTCCTTGAAGACAGGGTGTGTCTTGATTTTCTCTTTATATCCTCAGCAGTTAGCACAATGTTTTAAACATAGTAATCCCTTAATAAATGCTTCATTCATTCATTCATTTCTTTTTTGGATTCTAACATCATAGTCATACTGCACACAGAAGTAGAAATGATGCTTAAAAACTCAAAGATGTGTACCCAGAGGAGATTGATGCTGGAGACAACACAATTTTGGAGCCTTTGAGAGACTAATTTTCAGCATACCTAAAAGAGAGCAAGATGCCAAATACTTGAAAAAAAAAATGAGTGGCATTACTACTGAAAAAAGATAGTTGAGAAAACATCAATAATTACTGACAAATATGCCTGTTTTTCACTTCTGCAAAGTTTTTGAGAATAATTTGCACATTCATCAAATCAGAAAGCAATGGCAGGCCTGCTTACAATAAATAATCTACAGCACGCCATATACTTATGGTCAGATTGTTACTGTGGCTGTTTTCCAGAAAAAAGCATTTGATTTGATTCTATAGAGCCAAAGGTTGCCTCATGACTCTCCTCCAACAAAGGCCCTCTCATCTCTGCTTTAAAATTACTAGATAGGATGGAGCCAAGATGGTGGAGTAAAAGCAGGGACTTGCTTGAGCTCTTCCCCAAACCCTTCCAAATACCTGTAGAAAATGACTTTATACAAATTCTAGAGGAGAAGAACACCCAAAATGACAGAGGGAAACAAATTTTCAGCCCAGGACAACCTGGAAGGTCAACAGGAAAGGTCTGTTGCACTAGGCTGGGAGTCCAGCATGGGCCATACCAACACAGATAGGGCCCTAGCAAACCTGGAGCAGGCCTCAGGGGATTGAATCACTGGCAGCTGGGGTGGTTTCCAGACTTCTCAACCCACAAACATCAAAGACAACTTATAAGGTCAGTAGGAAAGGTCTGTCAAACCTGGGTGAGAGAGGAACCTGGTCTGGTCCCAGGCCCTGGTGATGGTGGGGATGGCAACAGTTGCTTTCATAGCTCTTGGCCCACAGATGGTGGGGGATCAAGCTGCTAATCAGAAGAGGATTGCAGGAGTCTCTTTGCTGGCACCGAGGCAGGATTTTTTGCTTTGTCTGTGCTTGGATGTGGGTTGCAGTTCTAGGGTGAGGAAGAGTGCTAGCGTTGCAGAACTTGTGGCAGTAGTGGAGAGGAAATCCTGTTCACAGTTCCAAGGCTGAAAGGAGTGCTTGTGGTCATTCACAGACCAGAGCACAGGCCAGGAGAAGAATAACCACCTCTACTCTGATCATATCACCTTGAAAGAACTGAAAATTTACAGGTCCCTAGGAGGAAAACATTGTTGGAAAACAGCTGCAATACACCCTCCACACTGGAAGCAGAATCCATCCTTGACAAAGAGTTAAATAGTCAAGTAAGTGGCTAGAAAAATGAGCAAACAGTAGGGGGGGGGGGGGCGGGATCAGACTACAGAATCTTACTTTGGTGATGAGATCAAAATGTACAACCAGAAGAAGGCAACAAAGCAAAGCTCCTACATCTAAAGTCTCCAAGAAAAATATGAATTGGTTACAGGATATTGAAGAGCTCAAAAAGGATTTTGAAAATTAAGTAAGAGATGTAGAGGAAAAATTGGAAAGAGAAATGAGAATGATGCAAGAAAATAATGAAAAATGAACCAACAGCTTACTAAAGGAGACCCCAAAAAATGCTGAAGAAAATAATACCGTAAAAAATAGACTAACTCAAATGGCAGAAGAGGGCCAAAAAGCCAATGAGGAGAAGAATGCCTTAAAAAGCAGAATTGGTCAAATAGAAAAGAAGGTCCAAGAACTCACTGAAGAAAATAATTCCTTAAAAATTAAAGTAGAGCAAATGGAAGCTAATGACTATGCAAAATCAAGTAATTATGAAACCAAATCAAAAGAATGAAAAAATAGAAGACAAAGTGAAATCTCATTGGAAAAACAACTGACCTGGAAAACAAATCCAGGAGAGAGAATTTTAAAATTATTGGACTGCCTGAAAGCCATGATCAAAAAAAAGAACCTAGATATCATTTTTCAAGAAATTATCAAGGAAAACTGTCTGATATTCTAGAACCAGAAGGTAAAATAGAAATTGAAAGAATCCACTGATCGCCTCTTGAAGGAGATCCCAAAAGGAAAAATCCTAGGAATATTGTAGCCAAATTCCAGAGTTCCCATGTCAAGGAGAAAATATTGCAGAGTCAGAAAGAAACAATTCAGGTACTGTGGAAACACAATCAGGATAACACAAGATTTAGCAGCTTCTACATTAAAGAATTTCAGGGCTTGGAATATGAAATTCCAGAGGTCAAAGGAACTAGGATTAAAATGAAGAATCATCTACCTGGATATAATCCTTCAGGGAGAAAAACAGACATTCAGTGCAATAGAGGACTTTCAAGCATTCTTACTGAAAAGACCAGAGCTGAATAGAAAATTTGACTTTCAAATACAAGAAGCATGAAAAGGTAAACAGGAAAGAGACATCATAAGAGACTTATTAAAGTTGAACTGTTTACATTCCTATATGGAAAGATGATATTTGTAACTCATGAGACTTTTCCCAGTATTGGGGTAGTTGAAAGGAAGATATATAGACAGAGAGCACAGGGTGAGTTGAATATGAAGGAGTGATATCTAAAAAAATAAAATTAAGAGGAGAGAAAGAAATGTACTGGGAGAAGTAGAAGGAGAGAAATAGAATGGGGTAAATTATCTCACATAAAAGAGGCAAGAAAAAGCTTTTACAGTGGAGGGGAAGAGGGGTAAGAGGAGGGAAAGAGTAAACCTTACTCTCATTGTATTTGGCTTAAGGAAGGAGTAACATATACACATATTATCTTACCCTGCAGGAAAGTATCAGGGAAAGGGATAAGAGAGAGGGGACGATAGAAGGGAGGGCAGATTGGAAGAGGGGGTAATTAGAAGCAAACACTTTTGAGGTGAGACAGGGTTAAAAGAGAGTATGAGATAAATGGGGGGTGGGATGGGATGGAGAGAAATATGGTTAGTTTTTCACAATATGACTTATGGAAGTGTTTTGCATGACTACACATTTATAACCTATATTGAATTGCTTACCTTCTCAGTGAAGTTGGGTGGGGAGAGAGGGAGGGAGAGAATTTGGAACTCAGAGTTTTAAAAATGAATGTTAAAAATTGTTTTTACATGCAGCTGGGAAATAAAATATATAGGGAATGGGGTATAAAAATCTATCTTGTCCTATAGGAAAATAGAAGGGGAAAGGAATAAGAGATTTTATGATAGCACCATCCTAATATCAAGTTCCCAAGGGTTATAATCCAAGCAAATGTTTTTATTTAACACTTTCTTGTAAGTTAACATTTCTGCCTTAAAGTTTTGGCCCCAAGAGATTTGCAGCTGTATAAATTGCCTGATAACAGAATTCTCGCAATTTTTTTTAATAATCTCACTTTGCTTTCATTTGTGTTTGTATGTGGAAATACACTTAAGATTTTCAAAAACAGTTGATTTTATCTGGGTCATTTGTTCAGCAAATTTCTCTCATTCATATGCAGCAATTGCTATAAATTTCAAAAATAATTTTCCCATTACATAGCTTTTAGAAATTATTTAGTGTAATAAAATCTAGAGAAGTGAAAGCATAGCACAGTGGATAGGGAATCAGAGAGATCTAATCAGGAAGGGGGAACCCTTTAGGTCCTTAAGTACAGCCCTTGGACTGAATCCATACTTCACAGAACAATTTGTTCCAGAACAATACCAACTTGAATGACCAGAAGGATTGTGGTGTTCTCAAAAGAAATTGTGAAGTTAGGAAGGAGTTGATTTCTGAGGAAAAGCTAATGAGTTCTGTTTGGGATATTGAATTTGAAGTGCCTATGGGACATCTGGTTTAAATGTCCCAGTAGGTAGTCTGGGATGGAGGATGAAGGTTAGGAGATGACTGCAGATGTGCCTGTCTGGGAATCATAAAGAAACTGCACCCATGAGTACTGATGAAACCATTGATCAGAAGCAAAGAGAGAAGAAACCTAGGCTCCAGGAAAGAGCCTTGGGGTACACCCACAGTTAGGAAGTATGATGTAGATGATCAGATGGCCGAGAGCCTGAGAGGGAATAGTCAGAAAGTAGGGAGGGAGTTAGGAGAGGGTAGTCAGAAAAACCTAGAAAGGTGAGGGTGGTAGGCAGTTTCAAAAGCTGCAAAGAGGTCAAGAAAGATGAGGACTAAGAAAAGGCCATTGGATTTGGCCATAGGAGATCAGTGGTAATTTTTAAGATAGCAATTTAAATCAGATGATTACGTTGAAAGCCAGATTACAAACAGGTGAGAAGTGAATGAGAGATGAGAAGTAGAGACATATTTTTTTCTAGGAGTTTCTTTGTAAAGAACTTTAAGGGGATCGTGGGACAAGGTAAAGATTTTGGGGAGACCAAGGGATGTGTAGGCATCGAGGAAGGAGCCAGTAGATAGGGAGAGATTGAAGACAGGGGAGGGAGGGATTTCAGGGCCTGGAGAGGAAGGATCAGGGTGGGTGTTTAAGAAGAGTGCTGAGAGTAGAGGAAATGAGGAGAGTACAGGGAAATCTAATCTGTATTTCATTTAACCTTCACAACAGTCCTAAGAGTTGGGTGCTTCTTGCCCAAGGTCACACGGCTACCAAGTGTCAGACTGGTCTGGAACTCAGGTCTTACTCCAGGCTCAGCCCTTTATCCATTATGTCACCCAGCTCCCCCAAAGATGTCAGGGGCTTGTGTGATAGAGAAAAATGAAGAAGCTTAGTGTGAATGGCTGCTTTTTTTTCCTCCTAGTAAACTATGATATGAGTTTCTCAGCTGTGAAAGTCAGAGGAAGTAATGATATAGGAAGCTAAAGGAGAGATTTATGCAGCTCACCATGGGGAGTGTGACAGAGAATCAGTTATGGGGAGAGTATAAGAATTGGATTGCCTTGCAAGAATGAGGGCCCATGTGAAATTATTTAATATAGATTTGGAGTGACTCCTTTCAGCATGCTTGACTGATTTCCAGAGCCTTGGTTTTTTTATGGGTTAAGTGAAGGTATGATTTCTGAGGCTGCTTTCTAGCTCTAAATCTGTGAACCTAAGTTGACCAACAGTCATCATTCTACATTGGTAGGGCTTTCTTTACCAGAAGTTTCCTATACCAACAACAATAACAAGTCTAGAGGAAAAATATTAGATACCAATTTATGAAAAACATCATTTAAATAAACATTTTGCAGTTATTGTTATGTGTGTCTATTTTTAAAAACTCCATATCTCAAGGTGAAATTTGACAGGAACAAACCAAAATAGTGAACATAAATATGTTACCCATCTCTTTCTAGGGTGCCTGAAATTCCCTGTTAGTCATTTTTTAAGTGGATAAGACACTGTTTCCAGAAAATCTCAGTTAAAATGCAAATGTAAATATATTACCTTGGAGTTAAATACTTCAAGCCTTGAACACTCATAATTAGCAGGTATTAGTTCTCTGATTAGCTAGAAATGAATACTTTTACTTTGGGACTGGAAAGGAAGTGGGTCAGTATTGATGGGAACAGGCAAGGTAGGTAGGTCTGGAGCAGAATCCTTGGAGGCTTTTGGTGGGGGACAAAGGGGAAAAAGAAGGGCACCCAAAAGGGAAGTGGAGGCTTGTAAAAGTCAAACTTAGCAATTTTGCCAAGCCCTAACCCTTATAGCACTAAATGAAGCACAGTTAAAATACACACTTGATGGGAAATAGTCTAGAGATAGAGTTATAGAGCCCATACTGTTAAAATGAATTTTACGCCATCATATTCAACTGGGTTGTATAATAATGATGTTCATGGAACATCATTTACCTCTCTGACATGCCTGCTACTTGAGCAAAATAATACCTTTTGTGGATGAGAACTAAACATAGAGGCATTCTTTCTTTTGGAGTCTAAACAGAGAGCAAGCCTAGAAAATAGCATGTTAAATTCACATGTGGATTGTTGGCAAGACTGCAGTTTAGTTTTATCCAGTGTATTTCTGATGCATTTCACTAAATGTCTTTTTCAGAAAAGGGGGGAGACTGGTAGTGAGCCCAGTTAAAGTGAACAGTGATTCAGTGGCTTTAGAAATGACAGTTGGGAAATTTGAATCCAAAAATAAAACCATACATAAATTGACCAAATATTTTTCAGCAATGAAGTAGCCAGTAGCAAGAAGTAAGGCTTTACTGTATGCTTTCCATAAGTGCCTCAGCTAGCTGGACTGATCATTATCATGTGCCACTTTCCACATCCTTGCTGCTGCTAGCCCCTGTCCTTTGTTGTTGCTCCATTGGCCAGACATATGTAGCAGTACCACAGGGCACAGAACATACCCTCGGTTAGTAAATGCTGCCAGATGTGGTTAGGATCCGTTGATTTCAATAACTGTGATTTAAATAGTTAACTTTACCTGTTTTCTTTTGAGTTTCTTTCCTATAGTAAAATGCCTTTTTAAAGTTATTCCAGTCAAGTCTTGTGTCCTGACCTACCTCTCTGTGCTGGGGGAGAAAAGAAAAGAGGATGGACATTTGTTTCCTTGAGCTCTTAGTGGTTTTGACTTTTCCTCTTTTGGCAAATTATTGTTAGTTGCAACCGGTTTACTTAGTGAGGAATGTTTTGATTGTTTAAAGCTTAGATGAATCTCACAGGTATGAATTATTAGCTGGAATTATGAATTTTGTCTGAGTTCTGTTTATTTCAATGCTTCTAAAAGAAAACTTTCTCACTTGGCCTAGAGAAACCAGTAGTTTGCTATTTCAGTAAGCTAATCTTACTATATGAGAACTTTTTTTCCTGTTTGCATTTTATTACGTATGAAGCATTGGGGTGAGTCTATATCTAAAAGACAAACAGATACCTGTTCACTTGTTTTTCATAACAAAATATTTATTGAAGGAATCCATTTAAAATTTTTTTCATTTTAAAGGCAGATTACTTTCACTGGAATCAATTGATTATTTTTCATTGTCTTGCTTGTTCTTCCTTTTTTTTTTTTTAATAAATAGGGATAAAAACTGGAGCTGTGATTTCACAAGCATGGAGAGCTTCCAGATGGGAAAATTCCCTTTGCTGATATAGGTCAGCACCTTCTCTGCAATTTACAATGTTAGGGCAGGTATACTTAAGCATATATCCATCCACTTTTAAAAAACATATTTTAATAACTTTCAGAATCATGGTTTCCTTTGTAATCTTATGTATTTTATGCATTTCAAAACATCGTTCTGAAAAAGTTTATAGGTTTTAACAGATTGCTTCAAGGGTCTATGACATAAAAAAATTAAGAACCCTGTCTTAAAGGGTTGTTATGAGGTTAAGTGACTTGCCCAGGGTCCACAGCAAGCATGTGTCAAAGATAGGACTGGAGCCCAGTTTTTTTTTGGCTCTCTGCTCACAATGCCATGATGCTTTTTGAGAAAAAACAAAGCACGAAAAATTTTCCCTGCCTTCTGATTATCAATACATATTTTAAGTTACTAGCACTAAAATAGAAATAAACTTAAATAGTGTGGGTGTATGTTTATTGTCCGTGTGAATTTGGCCAAACCTCAGTGCCCTCATCTGTAAAAATAGATTGGACAGTCTCTTCCAGCTCCAAATCCTGTAATCCTAATGTTTTATTTAGAAATGTGCTCATCTGTAGCAATAGAGAAATAAGTAGCAACCTTATGATTGTTACTTTTAATCTCAAGATTATTAGCTATGAGTGAGGACAAAGGGAATAAATTGCCTTTTTTTTTTGTCTTAAGTGAGTGCTTTCTAACAATGAATAAGCTGGTATCTAGTTATCAAATTACTTTTTCTTGTGTTTCAAATGCTAGAGTCTCGGAAAAGTCATATATCTGAGGAGACAAGTTTGCTCCTTGGCAGCCAGGAGACCCTCCCTAGCAGGTTGGCATAGAGGAAAGCTCTGGCTTCCTAAAGACAGCTTGGCAACTAACTGTGTGACCTTGAGGAGGTCACTTACTTATTCCCTTGAGAGACTGAGTCTAATCACATGTAAAATGAAGAGGAGGACAAGTTGGACCTGATTATCTTTGAGGTTCCTTCCAGATCTGAATTCCTACACTTGAAACTTAGTAGCATCTTGTATATATACATAGCCCATAGAAATCAATAAATGTTTCTCTAGTGTTTCTCTAAATGTTTCTCTGAGTAGGCAAAACAGTGCAGGACCGTGGAAGCTTTGGTTCAGGAGTCAAAGGATAAAGATTTAAATCTCGCCCCTTATACTTAGTATCTATGTCACCTAGAGCAAGTGACTAAAACTCCCTCAATTTCCTCATTTTATAAATGAGGTTGGACTCTGAGGTTCTTTTCAGCCTTAGATAGACAATCCCATCAACATGTTACCTTTTTATGCTTGTTTCCTGAAGTGTAAAATGAGAGAATCTGACTGAGTGGCCTCTGAGGTCTCTTCCAGTTCTATCTAGATTTATGGTCAGTCATTGAAGAGCAGGGAGTTGGAAATATGTTGTTTCCTGTGGTTTGCCTTCTTTGGGGGAGAGGGGTGGGGAAGAGGGTTCCTATGGGCCAAAGCCAGCATGAAGGTCAGGAGGACAAGTGTATGAGGTTTGAGCTTGTCGGGGCCACTACGGAAGGGAAACACCTCTCTGGAAGGATTTATAGTTTCCCTGGATTCAGATTCCCCTGGAATCAACTGCTTCTGCAGCCCTGGACATTTATAGCCACAGGCTTCTTCCGTGGGAGAGAGATCTTAAGGCAACCTCTGAACAACTGATTAAGACAACTGAATTTTGGAGTCCTCTCCTTGCTGGCAAGTTACAGTGAAGACTTTTCCTTCTATGTTTTACATGCTGAAGATGATCAGATGTGTACATTGCCTTCGGCGGATTTGAACACTAAGCACATTAGATTTCTTACATATACATATATATCTATACCATGGTGTGCTAGTAAATATTTTACCACCAACCGGGGGGGGGAAGGATCTCGGGTAGTGTGATGTGATGGTGGTGGTGGTGGTGTATGAATGCATGCGGGACACGCTTGTAAGTTTAATCTGCACACTTGATGTTTTCTTCACTGCTTTCTGAAGTTTAGACAACAAAATCTTAAGTCAGGCTCTGGTTTGTAGGGTTGCCAATTTCTGAAGTGTAACTCCTCACGATGAAAAATGAACAATTGTACAGCCATTTCAAGCTGACTCTAGAACTCCCCAGTCCCTCACCTGTGTTAAGTTGCTAACAGGAGTTTGTTAGCTTCTTAGAATCCTCGGGTTTGGGAATGAGGGTAAGATACTTTGACTCTCTTAATTCCCCTTCCCTCCTGCCAACTTCCCCCTCCCCCATTTTCCTCAGTAATTCCAGACTCTTTGATCCTTTTAACTATCCTGGGAGGGGGAACAGTATTTGAGTAGGTGAATGGAAGGATGAATGTATTCCCAGAATCTCCATATTCCCTTCTCCTTGTGTAATGTTGAGTGAATTTTTTTGTAGAAACATTATTAAAAATGATGTTAATTTTTCATACTATGCCATTAACCTTTAGTATACTACAATTCCCCTATATTTGCAATATCCTAGTTTTCACCCTTTCAGTTGTATATATGCAATATTTTTTTACACCATTAGTTAATGAGCTAGTCTGAGAACCTAACCCTATATATAATATTGTTTCTATGGGAAAACATGTTCAGAGTTCTAGACAATTGACTGGTAAACACATTTGTGAAATACCAGTATTTGTAAATTGAGGGTTTTCTGCAGAAATTAATTATTCAACACCTAAATGTTCTGCTCCCAAAATACTATGCAACATGTGTTTATTATTTGGTGAGAAATGGGGGAAAATGAACAATAAGTCACTAGGACAATCCTGTATACATAGAAAAAGGTAGCATGAAACAGTTGAAAGGAAAAGCTCTTCAAGATATGGGTTCATATACCACCTCTAACCCCTTTTATAAGGCTGGACAAGTGACCTACCCCACTTAGGCTTCTCTTTCTCCTCTCTAATATGAAGGAGTTGGACTAGAGATAATAGGCTTTTAACATGGGGTCTGTCAACTTGTTTTTGAAAACATTTTTGGCCATCTTGGGGAGGGAGGGGAAGGAAATTTGGAACTTATGGAAGTGATTGTTGAAAACTGAAAAATAAATAATTTTTTGGGAAAAAACATTTTTGATAGCTATTTCAGTATATGGAGCAGTGATGTAGATAGAACAAGAGATCTGGAGTCAGGAAGACCTGAGTTCAAATACAGTCTTAGACACTTACTAGCTGTGTGGGCAAATCACTTAACCCTGTTTGCTTCAGTTTCCTCATCTGTAGAATGAATTAAAGGGGAAAATGGCAAACCACTCCAGTATCTTTGCTAAGAAAATTCCAAATAGGGGTCACAAAGAGTCAGATTGTAAAGAGGGTACACAGAAGTTATCAGAGGGGTCTGTGACACAAAAAAGTTCAAGAACCCCTGAAATTGATGGATTCAGATGTTCCTTCTAACCCTCCTTCTGTGATCCTGTGGCTTAAAATTATGATGACCAAATTTGAATTTTGTTGAAGTTGCTACTGATACCAACAGTTTAATTTCTCTCTCTCTCTCTCTCTCTCTCTGTCTCTCTCTCTTTCCCTCCCTCCCTCTCTCTCCATCTTTAGTTTGAGCCTTTGTTTAATATTTTATATAAAAGTTCAAACGTATACCCAAGAATAGCTGCTATTCTAACTTGTTTAGATATTAGGAATGATATTTATAATCTGCTTTAGGCTATGGGCCAGAATAATTTCAAAAGGAAATATTCATTCTCAGTTATAAAACCAGAGCTCAGAAATTCCAGTTGTCAGGTTAGTGCTTGTGGCTGAAAGTTTCAGGGTGGCAGGAATAGGGGGAAACTGAGGCTGGAAGAATTTTTATGTGTTCCCTAATTATTTACTACCAAACCTAGATAGGGCTAACCTCTTTGATTACATGATCAGGTTGCGGCACCACAGTCATCCTTACCACTACATAGGCATTGCAACTGAGGTGATGAAAACAGTTATGGAGTATATTTGATTATGGCAAAGCCCTAGAAATAAAATAATCTTAAAGCATGCATACCTCTCCCCATCAACTGAACACATACTTGATTTTCATGATATATAGCCTTTCCTTTCATATATCATCAAGAAAATGCCTTAAGAAACAGGTCTCATACCATTCTGCAGAAGCCTACTTGCCAGCTAATTTTTTTTCTAAATACAGAAGAGGAAATGGAATTTACTTACTGCATATTCTGTCTCTAGTCATTCTGATGTCTAAAACTGTCTTGATGATGCATGGTGAAGTAGCAAATCCTCAAGGTAACCAAGCCCAAAACACTTTAAGATCAAAGCCAACACCTTCAATCATACTGCACTTGGAAATAATTAGGTACATATGATCTGTAGAGCACTGGTGTCCTTTATGCTCAAGTATGCATTGGCTGAAACTTTAGGCCACATGACCACTCCCAAGAAGAGTGTGCTGCAATGATGTGGAAGTTATAAACGTATACATAATCACAAGGAGAAATTTGTCTTCAAGAAGAGGTTGTGATGTCCACTCTGTTGAGGTATGGTGAGTTTCTACCTTCCAGTTATATGTTGCTCACACACAGGAAGCAACTGCAGGTTAGGGCTTATCGATCATTTGAAATTTTTCTTGTTTCACAGGATGAAATCCAAAGGTATCACAAGTTTAAAATGAGTCTTCTGCTTCTCATTTGGAATGATATGACAGACAAACAGTTTCTTTGTACTGGCTACGTGTTTCGGCTTTTTAATGGAAAAATCAATTAAGTGGGAATAATTCTAAGAAGTGAGATTCTCCAACCTAAGGAGTCTCATAAAGGAGTTGAGGAAAACTCACCACTAAAAGAATATACACTAAATTGTAAACTCTTTGAAGACAGGAACTGTGTCTTACTCATCTTTATATCTCTCTCTTTGTGCCTAGTACATAGTAGTAGATGCTTGTCCAGTTTAATTGACTTGAGAGAATATATCTCTGTTATCTATGAGACAATAACAAAGAAAATCAGGGACTTACCTCACCCCAGCCACCTATCCCATGACCTATTGGGTCTCAGAAAAATCAGAGTTTTGAAATATTTTTAGAATAAGTTTCTCAGTCATTTTTCCTTGACTGAATGAACGACACGCTTAAAACAGACATTTATTAAATGAGTACTAGGAGCTGGCTTTTGAGAACTCCACTGTCAGATTTCCAGGTGCCAATTGGATATCTCAAAAGAGATGTCTCATCTTAAATTCAATATATTCAAAAGAACATATTACCTTTCTCCTCGAACTCTCCCCTCTTCCTAACCTCCCCATTACTCATGAGAGTACTGTCGTCATAATCATCATCATCTCTGGTATTAAAGGGTTACAAAGCACTTTACAAAGATCTCATTTTATTTTTATAACAACCCTGGAGATCAACGATATTTTTATCTCCGTTTTACAAATGATGAAACTGAACCAGACAAAGGTTAATGACTTGCCCACTCACATAGCAGTTAAATGTCTTAGGCAGGATTTGAACTCATGTTTTACAGACTCTAGGTTCAACACTCTAGCTGTATACCCTATCCCAGCATCCTTCCAGTTACTTGAACTTGGAACTTCAGTGTCATCTTCAGTTCCTTACCATCTTGTCCCTGTTCCCCGTCTAATCAGTTGCCAAGTCCTATCATTTCTACCTTTGTAACATGTCTTGTATATGCTCCTTTCTCTCCTATGGCACTGGTGCAAGCCCTCATTGCCTCACACCTGGACTTTTGAAGCAGCCTTCTGGTTAGTTTCTCAGTCTAAAGTCTCTTCACTCTAGCCCATCCTCCACTCGGCTGTCAAATTAATCTTCCTAAAGGCAGGTCTGACTATGTTTTCCCTACCTTCACCCCTCATTCAACTAATTTCAGTGGCTCCCTATTGCCTACAGAATCAAAATCAATATAAAATCCTGTTTGGCTTTTAAAATCCTACATAACCTTTCTACTTTTCTGTCTTCTTCCACCATTCCTCAGTCCCCTATTTTGAAA
Source organism: Bettongia penicillata ogilbyi (assembly GCA_023548195.1). NCBI lineage: Eukaryota > Metazoa > Chordata > Mammalia > Diprotodontia > Potoroidae > Bettongia > Bettongia penicillata. Next base: position 5,431,355 of record JAJHZJ010000174.1, read on the forward strand.
TTCAGTGACACTGGCTCCTTGCTGTTCCTCAAACAAGACTCCTCCCAATTCCAGGTATTTTCACTGACTGTGAAAATGTCTAGAATTTTCATTTTCCCTATCTCTGCCTCCTAGCTTCAGTGGCTTACTTTAAGTATCAACTAAGATCCCACCTTCTGCAAGAAGCCTTTCCTAGTTCTTTATAATCTCACCATCTTGCCTCTGATAATATCTCACATTTATTCTGTGTATATCTTGTTTGTACACAGTATTTTGCTTCTCATCTCTCCCGGTAGATCATGAGTTCCTTGAGAGCAGGAACTGGTTTTTGTCTTTCTTTGTATCTCAAGTGTTTAGCACAGTGTCTGCATGTGGTAGGCACTTAATGAATGTTTCTTGACTTGACTTAACTTAAGTATATAGAAGCCTTGGACTTTGGTTTTACTTCTTGCAAATGTGCCTTTAGGGGTGTAGACACTATGCTGCTCTCTCTCCAAACCCAGTGCTGCAGTATTCAGTATAGGAGTGAAGGTATATAGAGACTAAATGGGAGTTATCACACTAAGTCTGGGTTATCACAACTATCACAAACAACCACTTCCATGCCAGTGAAAGGCAACATTTGGAAAAGGTACCATAAAAAGCCAACAGATAGTTCCTGTTCTAATACCTGAAGTAGTTTTTAATAAAGAAGAAATCTTAGAGAGATAACTTTTTAGATTTTCCCAAGTTGTTACTGCTCATTCTATGGGGATCTAGAAGAAACAGAACCAAATGCAAGAATGACCTTTGAGAAAGATATACAAAATGAAAAAGCTTAATATTGTAGATATGTGCACTGGCAAGCATCCCCTCCATCATAGTCTTTGAACTCTTAAGAAGCTTATGTTTGGGAACAAAGACCTGTTAGTAGGATGGTCATGTTCATACTTGTTGTGTGAAGAGCCTAATTTATATGTAACATAGCACTGAGTGAGGAGAATGGGTATTTCTTCTAAAATTGCCTTTCATAATTTGACTAGTCCTATTGACTTCCCCAGTAATAAACTGAATTACTCCTCTAGAGTTGTCCCAATGTTGTCCACTGCTAGAAAGATAGTAAACTCTAGAGTTGTTCCTTGTCTGATTTTGAAAATATTCTCAAGGAAAGAAAGAAAATATTTTCACATTTTTATTATCTATTGATTTTCATATTCTAAAACACATGCTTTGTTTCATTTGGGATTAGCTTGAGGAGATTCAAAGCTATGTTTTAAAGAATATTTAGCCCTTTCTTCTGCACCTTTTTCCTTATCACTCCTAACTCCCAACAGAGTCAAGAGTCATTGCTTGGTGGTGACAGGGTTGCTGACCTATTTGGAGTTAAGGCAGCCGCCATGTCAAAACAGGAGTCCACTTTGAAGGAATATTTGTCATCCTTGGAATTTTTACAGACTCATAATTTACACATATACACTGGCCCAATCCTCTTTTCTTACCCGCTCTACGAACTGAGTTCTCCAATTTTTTCTTTCTCTTTGAATAGGAAACAGTTCAGTGTTTTCTGACATTGCCACTTTGTGTTAGTTTTCATTGCAGTTTGCTACCTCTGAGATCTAGCCCTGTGGGACCCACCTAGTATTTGAAAATAGAGCCAGTGGCCTTGAAATATTTTTCTGAATAAATAACAAAATACTTTTTTGATGTCTGTTGCTCTGTTTTCTCAAGAAGCACATGCATAGGTAATTGACCAATGATGAGTGTCTTTGGCATTAACAGGTTTTCTAGTTTTAATGTTCACGGACTATTTTTTTTTAATTCTAGCTGTCTGAATGATTAATGTGACTAGGAAAATACTGTTGACCCATTTAAATCATGTCAAACAACATCCCTTGCTCATCTACATAATGAAATACACACTGAACATTAAATCTTAAGTGTGGGAGCCAGTGAACTACAAAATAATGTTTTACTCATTTAGATTAGGAAGTAAAATATAGGACATTAGTACTAATCATAGTATTAAATATTAAACCATGCAAATTGTAATTGTCATTGAAAAAGAACTATAACAGAAAAGACTAATAACATTTTAGCTATAGCAGTTAATTAGGCTAAGTTGAGGGGCAGTGTATGCAACAGTGTGAGGTTTAAGAAAAGTCTGTGTGTCAGATGCATTTTTAATATTCTGATATCATGGGATTTATTTCATATAGTTGAGTTCTTTCACGTGTTAATCAGCAGTTTGGTAGTCTTAAAAAATAACTGTCTCAAAAATAGAAAAAAAATCATTTGTGTATATTTTTTTCATTATGTTAGTAAAATATCCTCTGAATTCTTAGTTAAAAGGAAAAGTTATTTTGATCATCAGACAACAAATAAGATAACCCTTTAAAAGAAAGGCTTTAATTTTATGTGGACATTATTTCCAGTGTGCTTAAATAAATACAAAATTCAAAGATACTGAATTTAGGCTATTAGGTTTCTATGGTTACGTACCTTTCTGAGTTATTTTGTGTATTGTGTAAATAGGTCTATGAGTCACCTATAATTATTTGTTTTTTTGTTTGTTATGTTGGTAATTCTCTATTTGGTTGAATTTAATACAGTTCACACCACTTGCTTTCGTTTATGTATATTTTAGTGTGTGTGATTGACAGTGATTGAGCATTTCTCATGGAGTGCTTGTTTTTTTTTGTCATAAATGATGTATGTTGGTGGTGCTAGAAATGTAAACAAGTTCTTCCTCTATCAGTGTTTAATAAACAGGGAATTTTATGCAAAGAAAAGATCCTTGTACATTTTAAGCAATAAGGTGAGGTAAAATCTAGTTTGATATTCATATGAAATATTCACATTACAAGTATTTTTTTAATTGTACTCTTCAAAACATGGTCTATAATTCTGTCAGTTACTCAGGATATTAAATGTTACATGAGGACTTATGAGTAATCATACTATTTAGTGAATAATATTTCAAGATAGGAGGAAAAAATGGATGTTTTCTGATAAAACTCCAATGCATGTTTTCTATAATAAACTTGGGGAGTGACTTAGTTATACAGTAGTAGAACCTTTGAGTAAATAGCTTCTTCCAATAATATCATTTACCCTTTCCCCCCACCTCATGCACAAATATGAAAACTACTGGTACATCAGTTTAGATATTTGGGTGAAATACCTAAGTTTTACAAACGATGATAGGCAAGTTGGTAGAAGAGTTGATTTTCCTATATTCAGTGATACTTGAGTTCCCTTGTCTGAAAAGGAAGTTGGGATAAGAACAGAAGTTGAATCTTTCATAATTTACCTAATCAGACAGTACCTATGAACTTCCTAGCTCTTCCTTTTTTAGAACTTGGAGTTTCTAGTATTAGAAGGTCAGATAGGATGATGTAGCTGTATATTTATTAATATAAATTACCTGTGGCACATTAAAAAATTTTAAACCAGTTTTTCACTGCCAGTCAATACACTTTGATTTTTCCCTACCCTCAACCAGTTAGCAGTCAGGGGATAAAAAAAAATAATTGGACTGTTAGCGCAGGTAAAATGTAATTAGATAAATGTGGAGAAAATCCTGTAAGACATTCCCTCACAATAACAATGGATTTTTGGCTTAGCCATCATTTTGCATTTTGTTCCCCACTCTTAGTCTTCCTCTAATGGATGTGTTCTTTTTTTTTTTATGTCTGTATTAGAAATATAGTTCAGAAGGTTATAAATAATATTTCACTATTAGGACAATTATATCAAAGCCTTTTAATATAAAAATGTGAAGATGGATTTAACTGTCCACCAAGTGTGACAGATATTATCCAATTCCATCAGTAAGAGATAGCATTTTAAGCTAAATCATGCTTTCAGATGTGAGCAGCAGCTTCTTTAAATAAAAATAGAAATTATAGGTACTTTTAAAAACCATCTGGGGTTGAGGAAATGATTTTATAGTCGGATATCTCTCTTGCCAAAGAAGAATAATACCTGACTAAATACTCAACAGCCTCCCTTGTAAGTATATGCTCTTTGGGATACTCTCCAGTTATTGTATTAGTACCTAAAACTATGAGGGTAAGTGGATCTTTGTGCTGGCAATTAGCCACTTGTGAATCCAGATGTATTATATATTCAGTATTTTGTGGTGATATAACTATTCCAGCCCCAAAGAAAGCTACTCTCAGAAAATATGAAATATTCTTCTTTATTACAGTCTGCTGTATATTTGGTCTTTATTTTCATTGTGAAAATAACTCTTTGAAGTGTGACCTTAGCTTCTATTGTTTTAGAGTTATGTATATTCAATCACAGAAACATGAAAGTACATTGCTTTCCTAAAGCCTTCGCCTTTTCATTTTGGACTGTGATTACTGACTCTAGTGACCATCTCTTCTATTGCATGGTGATAAGGCAGAGAGAAAAATCCACACAATTATCAAAACCATCCAGGACAGAATTTGTATTCAAATGTATTCTTTTTATTTTCTGTTCTTCACCTGGAGTTATGCAATCAATGAAAACATTGCATGTAAAGCATTTTGGTGTAGATTTTTTAAAGGCACTGATACTGCGTTGTTCAGCCCGGACAGAAGCTTCTGAGCTATTTTATGCCAATTGTTTGCAAAAATGACTTTAAATGGTTCACATACGTACTGGGGGGAAAAAACCAACTAGCTCGAAGACACTACATATAGAGCATCATTGGTGTTTTTGCAAAATGAAACCCCCAAATTCTTCTAGTTGTTTTCATACACTTTAATACAATAGGAACAATGCATATTAAAGCTATATCTCTAGTCAGCATCTGTGAGACTTTTTTGTCCCTTTTCCTAGGTTTCCTATAGTACTATGTGATTTTGGTCCTAAATAACTCATATTTTGGATAGTATTATGTAAGACAGGAGAATGTGTATGATCTGTTCTCTAAAAAAAAATTAAAGGCAGGCAAGGATGCTGCAAAGTAGTGATACTTTTTCTGTTTTTTAACTTGAACTTTTCACATAAATTGTAAGATTCAAATCAGTGTGTGAATCTTATCAACTGGCTATTTCTGGTTCTGATTTGTGTGTTTTATTGCAAACTCCTTTATTTTCTTCATCTTCACCAAAAGTGTGTAAGGTAAAAGGAATGTTTCTCTTGTTAGACTTCGGAAAGTTGAAATTTGCCAGATGTCTTATGTTAACTAGGAGTCTATATTCCCTAGGTACCACCAGTGTGAAACTCTTAATACTACTCAGCCCAAGCTTTTGGATTTGATTCACTTCATATTGTTCTGTGCTTCTACTTTAATTAGCACTTGTCTTTTGTTTTCTACATAAGTGATATTGCTGGATTCAGAAAGCCTACAAGAGAAATAGTTTTTTGATGATTTTTTTCACAGGGCTTAACTAAAGTATTACATTTTAACTATGATATTAATACATCCCTTCTTTATTTGCCCAGGAAGAATACAATATTTCTTTGTCCAAAAAGTTGGCCTGTGTATATGTATTGTTAAAATGTAAAAGAATTCTACTTTTCTGTAAAGTGTAACTTACAGGCAATGAAATCTGGTAATGTATAGTAAGATTATAAAGGCAAGCTAATTAACTTTCCATTTTGATTTAGAAAAGGAAGATTTCCATCTTGAGGAGAAATTTGGTGAAGATGAAGAAAATAAAGGAGTTTGCAATAAAACACACAAATCAGAACCAGAAATAGCCAGTTGATAAGATTCACACACTGATTTGAATCTTACAAACAATTTATGTGAAAAGTTCAAGTTAAAAAACAGAAAAAGTATCACTACTTTGAATCTCTCCCTCCCTTCCTTCCTTCCTCTCTCCCTCTCTCTCTCTTCCTTCTTTCCTTCCTTTCTTCCTTCTTTCCTTCCTCTTCCCTCCCTCTCTCATCTAGTAATAGTTTTCTGTTAGCTTTGGACTTCAGGTGTGAGTTCTTATTATGATAATTTTTTATATAAAAAAATGTGGGCTAGGTTTCTAGCATACTATTCTTCTTACTTTTCCAGTATGTACCCCTGTAGTAAATATTCTTGTTTCCCACCATAATTTACCATAGGCTGGAGGATAGTTTATTTTTTCTTATTACAAAGTAGTAGAATAGTTATCAGAGAATTTGCAATCCAACTTTTTTAAAGAAGCAAAATGAGAACTTCCCTTCAATTTTCTTCTTGTCATTGACATTATACTCCATCAATTGCTATTGATAGAAAAAGAAGGAAAAAAAAAGGTGGCATGGAGCCAACTTCCTGAAAGAGCCATGGAGAGGGTCATGTTTTGTCGTGACCTGGGCACTGTTACTTGAATGTTGTTATTATTAGGCCAGGGAGCCCTAAGGCTGTCACCCTTCCTGTACATAGAAGAGGCTCTGAGTCTTACTAGCTTTCTAACTTACCTTCTCTAGGACTGTGACCCCTGGGGTTTTAGTTTATGACTGAATGATGAATTCTGAGAACTCTAGTTATGTATTTGCTTCACCTTCATTTGAATAGGCAGAGAAATAATAAATGGTTTCATAAGTAGTGGTGGTAGTGTGCCCAATTTTAATATGAGAAAAGTGTAGGAATTCAAACAAAACCTCATTGGCCTTTCTTTATTAGCTTACTCTAGTCTAGTGGAAACTGCCAACTACAGCATTCAATGACTGGTACAAATGTTACATGTTGTTTTTGTGTTAAAAAAAATATTTGTTAGATTTTTCTGTCCATTTAAAAACACTCTGTATTTCATATTTTCTTATGCTTTCAAAATATATAACTGTATATAAATAACATAAAGTCATTATTCTTTATATCTCAATTGTGAATCTTTATTTTAAGCAAGTATGTGTGCCAATACATTTCGTCTGTGTATTTTACCGTATTTTGAGCATTTTAAAAAAAAATTTCCTCCCTCCCCCCAACACCTGCATAGCAAATGGTATTGTATCCTCATTAAAAATGTTGTTTAATAAACACTGTAGCCTTATCGTCTTGGGGGAGGGGAGTTGCCAAATGTTGCTAATTAGAGAAAAATGTTTTTTTACAGGCTTGTAAAATAGATTTAGTCTTTTCTCTGTAATGTCATCTTGGCTTGTAATCCAGGAAACAGTCATGTATGGTGTCCATATCCATGATTTCCTGAAATGGAGAAAAAGTGTGGAAAGCATCTGGAGAAAAGGAGACTCCCTTTACCAGCTTGTTTCCTGTAAGCTAAATTGGAAGACCTTGTCTGTGCAAATAGATTTCAAAATAGAGCCTGCCCTTTGACTGTCTCCATAATTACATGGCTCTCTCTGTATTTTATTTGGCTGCCAGAGCAGTTAACCCCTGGAAGTAAGGGGGCTGTTGATGGTGTGGGCCAGCATGGCTACACATGTCCATGTGAATAGAATACCCTGTTTAGAGAAGCCTAGCAAAGACCTCATTACATTATTCTTTAACTTGACTTAGAAATTTTTACAAGTTAAATTGTGTTGATTGTGGTTGGTTAAAGGCCCACTATATAAAGATAATACATAGGTATTGGTTGTTAGGGGAAAAAAGGAGGGGAGGGGGTAAGGGAAAGTTCCTTGTTGCTTTGATGTAATCAACATCTGTCAACAGAATGAATTTGCTTTTGTTTAGTTTCAAGGGCTCTTGTCCTTCTGCTTTGCCCAATCAGTTTCTGCTTCAGCCTGGGGCATTCCTCTATGTTGTTCTTTTATTCACCAAATGCACAGGTTTTCTCTTGTGAAATATGAGCTTCTCTTCTGCTATACAGGTTACTTGTAGTTGGAAGAAACCTTTAATCTTTTACATTTATTCTTGAAATGCGCATCTTGAATAATCATAAAAAAATCAATAAGAGAGGTGTATTAAGTATGCAGACTATTTAATTTTCCACTCACCACAATTTTTCTAAGATAGCAACACTGTCATGCGGATCTTCCATGTTTTCAGTTAAGAAATAGAAGACAGAGATACATTTTGTCATATTCCCTTTTGGTTTTGAAACAGAGTATTTTAAAAGCTTGCGTCCCTACTCTAGGTAATTGGCTGGAGTTACTGAAGTGTTACCTTTCCTCAGTTCCTAAATTAGCCTCTTCAAAAGGTATTCCTATAGCATATTACTTACTGAGACTGCCATAGGAAGCATTTTATTATTATTATTTTAAGCATTTAGTTAAGAGTATGTCAAAGATTGCCATGCCGGAATTAGATGCCTTTTAAAAGTTAACCTGTTCATTAAATAATCTGATTTAAAAGTTAAAATAATTAACAAATATAAGTCCGGTATTTAACAGTATGTTTTACCAATCATGTTTACCAATCATGCTTGTTTTCTGATTTGGTACCCTAATTTGGTATCATTTAAATATAGCGTGGGCCCTCACTTCATCCAAAAGATGAAAAAGGCCTCTATTGTAAAAGTCAACTACATATTACCATACTATAAATAACCAGATTTGTAACCAGATCCTGGCTTTTGCAGATGATTGCAGAAAAATCATATTAAAAGAGACATTTTTACAGTGTGTCCTTTAAAATTATATATTATCTCTGTTGAGTTTGTCAGCTTCTGTGAATTAGTACCAGGCTGATTTTTATGGGTGATAAGTTGTTTTCTGCTCTAACACTTGATACTTTTGAAATGCAGAATAACTGAGAATTAAAAACATGTGTTTCCCTTGAAATGTATTTAATGTAAATGAATGGTTTAGATGGTTATAGGCCACACCTCACTGGAAGTGAACTTCCTTCAATTTTATAGCTGTTCAGAAAGAAACATTTAAAAACACCCATTGGAAAGTTCATTGAACCTCTCCCTTAAAAAATACTTGTTGACCAAGAGAAAAATCACATTTACAAGGCTAAAATCAACTTAATTAAGGGTCATTAATAGAGGTGCACATAAAAAGCCCCACTGCTTAGTGGGTGAAATAGGAGTATTTCATTATGGAGTATAGCCTGTGTGAACAGATAACAATTAAAACAGACCTAGACTAAAAGGCTAATAAATATAGGGCACATTGTGTGCAGCAAAATTAGTCACTAAAATGTACCCCAGCCTCCACTATACTTGAATTCTGTAATTCTACCTTTGAGGCTGAATCTGTTCAAGGAGGAAAAAAATGCAGCCTTCAGTAGATTATGTTATTACTATATATGGGAACATTTAAAGCTATACTAAAGATTTACATTGTAAATACAAATTTAAAACAGGAAAAATATGCCTCAAGATCCAGGATACACACAGTAATTTTGAGAGGTGCTCAGACTGCACAGTATGATTCTCCATGGAGCGAAAGAAGCACTTGACTATAATTTTCAGTGTTCAGCACAGACTATGTGCTGATACAATTTTTGTGACACTGAAAATAATTCTTATTATTACACTTGATAGCAGTAAGTATTCTAGTATTCATAACAAATAACATATAGATTTGCTACCTAAAAAAAGCCTGTACAGAGTTTTTGTTAAATAATCAACACCATACATCCTCACTGTGATGATCTGTTTCAAGACCAATAGTGATGATACAAAGAATCTCTTTCCTGAGCTCCACACCCTCCTGATGTTTCTGATGCCTCCCCACTGGAGTCTCATATATATATATATATATATGGACTGCCTGATTTGGTAATTAGCATCACTATATAACTCTTGCCCCGCATCCTACCTCCAAATAGCTTAACAAAATGAGGATGAGCTGTGGACTGTGGTTGAACAATAGTGAATAGTGCAGTGAATTGCACCTCAGTAAAGAGGGGAAGTATGGCCTGATGGGAACAGGCCAGGTTGTTCCTGTCTGATGATTGATGAGATGGATGCATCAAACTAGTTGTGAATGCAGCAGCTTAAGAGTTTGTGGAAAAGAGGTATTAAAAATACTGTTTTGACTTGGAGTGGTAAGGGAGAGAGGAAGGGGGAAAGAAATGTATAGAAAATGTTAAAATATTTTTCTGGAAATTATGATTCACTATTTTTCTTTTCCTTTCAGGGCCATCTATTAAAATTGGACATGGAGATTTTTGTTTTGTTTTCTTGTGGGTTTGAGAAGAATCTTGTTATGCTAGTTTGTATTTGATAAAACAGAATTTTTCTTTATTTCTCTTTTTCAGTCAGGTTTACTACAACCTTAATCTTGGAATGGCATGTGGTTGGTTTAAGTACATTCTTCATTTCACCTGTGGAAGGACTAGATTTTTTTTTCCTCGTAGTTTGTAATGAATAGTTAGTTGAATAACAACACAGTAAGGTACCTTATTATCCTGTTATCTTGTGACAACATTTATAGTGTGTCTTTTATGGGATAGAGGTAAAAGATTTCATTCCAAATAAAGTAGTATCCTGTGAATGCGCAATTAGTTGATAAGATAACTTGGTACATGGATAGCTACAATTGTTAATAGATTGAATGTTTCTGGTTGTGTTTCAGAGTTTAGAATCAGATATTTAAAATTCTAGTATACAGTAAACTCTGTTTTTATCTGCATCTAGTCTTTCATCAATCTTTTCTGTGGCAAGTCAGGTACAGTGGCAACATTTGTTTATCCTCATGGAGAATTTCTAAAAGATATCTATGTTCCCATCTAAATGAGAGAGGCATAGTGGAAAAAGTAGTCCAAGAACAGTAACCTTACTGAACCTCAGTGTCTTTATCTGTAAAATGGAAATAATAATACTTTTGCTATGTAGTTCTCCCAGGTTGTTGTAAGAGTCTAAGAAGATGGCATTTATAAAGTGGTTTGAAAACCTTAAAACTCTATGTACATGTGAGTTCTTGTAGTGAGTAACAGTATAACCCCAGAGAGGTTAAGTTCTTTGCCTCTGGTCATACATACAGCTGCTAGTGTCTGATTGGGATTTGAGCCCAGGCTTTGTAAACTCCACATCCTCCCTACTCACCCCACTAGGTCATGCTGTCTCTCAAAGATAATGCAAGTCAAGTCTATTTGGTCTCATGCCTAGATGTAGTGTTTCAGTGGACAGAAAAAAATTCCCCTTCTGTGACTCTGTACTAGAGCTGGATAAAACTGGTAGATGGCCATCTTGTAAGGGGGTTTGGCTGCTTTGACTTAGGCTTCATAAGCATTCACAATTCCTTAGCCCTCAAGAGGAGTTAGTAAGAGATTTTAGGGTTCATCCAATCCAATCTCCTAATTTACAAGTGGAGGAAATTGAGTCATGGAGAGTTTACATGGTAGAGTCAAAATTATTCTCAGACCACTAGTCCAGAGTTTCATGTTACTGCTGTGGAAATCCTGATAACTGTTGGTCCCCTTGAATACCTTTGGATGTTGGGATGAGATTGTAAAGTGATTTTTATGGAACGTGTCATCTGAATTCTTGTTTTCTTTTGTTAAATAAAAAGCTCTTCCCCCCCAAAAAAACCCAAACCTATCACAAAACAAAGTAACTCATTCTTTGAGAAGTCCATTATACATCTTTGAGAGTATATCATATGAAGTTGACACTGGGTTAGACCACTCTCTTTAAAAAAAACAACAACTGAATATGGAAAGTCAGAGGAGGTAGAGTACTAGCCTCAGATTCTGGAAGACCTCAGTTCAGGTCCTAATTCTGACTTATAGTGGTTGTAGAAGGGTACCTAACTTCACTCTACTGGGCAACTCTCAAAATCTACATGCATGAACAATTGCCAGTCTCTATTGATATAGGGAATTTCCATGCTAGGAATTTCCCCTGTACAACAATAAAACCATTAGCTTGACCCCCCAAAAAAAAATTTTTAAAAATTATAAAAGAAAAAAAATAGATGCAACACAAAATCAGATAACTCAAAAATACTTTTATTAGAAGAGAATTATGAGAGATTATACTTGGCTCTAGTCATAATTCTAGAACAACTTCTAGTTTTCTCATCTCTAAAAGGTGATAATAATACTAGAATTAGTTATCTCATTGTGAAATAAGAGATTTTTAAATCTTAAAGCAGTTTTATGAGTATGAGTTATTAATTTCTATCAGTAACCAGTTTTGGCCAACTCAATAATGAAGTACATTTCCTTCCTTTGTAGAGGGGTGAGAGATTATGGGATCACAATGTTGCATATGCTGTCAGGGTTCTTTGGTCAATTAATTTTGCTTGTTTTTATGTGTTATGAAGGAGAGTTCATTAAGTGTAGGAGAAGACATTGGCAAATGACTTGTGGTGTAGAGGGATAAATGAAAAACATCAGTAAATCTTTAAGAGAAAAAAAAGAAAGAATTTTCTGTTAGTGTAGTGATGAGCCAGACGACCAAGAAATAATTCCCTTAAGTAGGGCCTATTCCAGTATGCGCTCACACTACACGTATGAGTTAATTAGAGAGGAATTCTGTCTCCCAGTAGAAGTGAATGGTGTGGTTTGTTGTTGCTTGATTTTGTGATATCTCCCCTTCCTCCAAAAAAGGTTTCATAGGATATTCACTGTTGTACAAAATAAGATAATATATGTCAAGATCTTTGCAAACTTTAAAGCATTATATAAATGTTGGCTGTTATTATTAACATCATCACAGATTTAAGTTATGTCCTCAAAATATAGCAACTACATTTTATACAAATGTTATTCCTATCCTTTCACAGCATCATTATGAAGGGTGTTTATTTTTTTAAATTTAAATTTTTAAATGTTATTTTTTTTTAAATTTAAAGTTAATTTAAATTCATTTTGTTTCATAACTCCCTGAAAATTTCCTGACACCAAACCAGGGATGGGAACATTTTCAGTGATCCTGTTATTCCTACTGTAGACTATTAATCTGGAATATTCCAAGAGGAATATTCCAGATAATCTCAGGGATTGTAAAAGCACTTTAGAAGAGAGCTATCCTTGTTCACAACAAGGGCTGCACAACTGGACTTTATGGAATCAAGTCAGCCATGAATTATTCTTGGCAGTTGATTGTCAGGCAGTGAATATGTTACAAACTCCCTTTGGGTGTGACTGAGGTGTTTGCTGTTGAGTGTCCAGTACTTAGTCTTGTCTGCGTAGTTTAATTTTCTAGAGTCTGATACCAGTGAGGCCTATGTCAGGAGTTAAATTCTATATGACTCTTTATTCAGTGAACCTCCCAGAGATGAAAGTCTTTCTTATAGACTTATATAAATTTATGCAGAAAGAATTAAGCAGAACCAGGAAAACAATTTACACAATGGCTATGACAATGTAAATGAAACAAAAAGCAAAATGAGCACTGTCATTATAATAACCAAGTGTGGGTTGTTATATGTGCTGTCAGATGTGGTTGATATATTGAGTTACCACTTTTTTTTTAATCTTTGGTATAAGGGAAGGCTTGCTGGGCAAGGGGAAGCAAGGGAAGAGATAGATATGTTAAGAAATACATGTGATGTAAATCAATAAACCAACAAATGTTTATTAAGCATCTATTGTGTGTCAGGCGCTATATGAGGCATTGGAGATAAAAAGAGAAAAGTAAGGCAGTCCCTGCCCTCAAGGAGCGCATATTCTCTGGGGCATTGCAACATGTTCCCAGATAGAACATATTTGTATACACACTAATAACATGAAAAGCAGAAAAGGACGTTTAAAAGGGAGCTGACCCTTAAAGGGAGGGGTTCCAAGAAGGAAAGCTGAAGGACAACAATGCAGGTCTGGGGAAAAGCCTGGTGAGGGATGAAAAACAGTGCTCCAGGAACTGCAAGGAAACCAGTTTGGCAGAAGCCTAGGTGAGGGAAAGTAATGTGCAGTCAGCCTGGAAATATAAGTGACCAAACAAAAGGCATACAGAAATTAAACTTAAAAAACAACAACAAAACACAGACAAAAGCCCAACAATGTCTCTTGCAAGGCTACAGATTGGATCCTGTACCAGAGGCAGACATCTCACAAGTGTATGTTTCCAATCACAAAGCATGAGAATGTGGATGGCTCAATCTAACTGTATCAGTCTTTTGGGAAAAAAACAAAACAAAGCAATTCAGTAACGAAAGATACCTTGTGTTTAAGAATGGCAACAAGGATAATCATTAGATAGACTTTTAAGGTTTACAAAGAACTCTCTTCATAGCAACCATGTTAAGTAGGTAGTGTAATTATTTTCCCCTTTTTGATAGACAAGAAAACAGGTTTGTAAAGCTTAGTCACACATCTAGGAAGTATAGGAGCTAAAATTTTAATCCCAACTTCTGACTCCAGGTCTAGTGTTTGCTATTGTACTGTACTGCCTTCCATCTCATTTTATACTGATAATAATCCTGTGAGGTATTTAGAAAAAGACAGCCCTGGAATGGTGCTAAGCATGTTCAACTTGGAGTAAAGATCTGGGTTCAGAATCCACTTCTTATCCTTATTAGCTATGTGACCATGGGTGAATAACTTAACCTTGTTGTGCCTTAGTATCCTCATCTGTAAAATGAGTATATTCATCATAATATGTTCCACCTCACAGGATTGTTTCAAGTTTCAAATAAAGGGTTTTGCAAACTTCAAAGTTGTGTATAAATGTTGGTTCTTACTGCTATAACTAACTCATAGATGAAGAAACAGAAGCACAGACACGTAAGAGAGTTTGCCTAAGATCACAAACTTAGTGAAGGAAATAGGATTAGTATTTGCTTACATGTTCTTTCTTTTTTTTACTTAATTTTTTCACCTATCAATCATTTATTTTTTCTTCCCCCCCACCTCCCCTCAACATTAAAAAAAAGAGAAGACAAAAAACTTATAACTAATAAACACAACTGAACAAATTAAATTCCCATATTAGTCATGTGCAAAAGTATGTATCTCATTCTGCATAATAGTCTATCATGTCTCTCTCAGGAGGTAAATGGCATTCTTCATCATCACTTCTCTGGCATCGTGATTGATTATTGTCTTAGCCAAAATTCTTAAGTCTTTCAAAATTGCTTTTGTAGTATTGATGTTAAAGCACAAATTGTTCTCCTGAGTCTGCTTACTTCATTCTGTATCAGTTTGTTCAAGTCTCTCTGGCCTTTTCTGAAATTGTCTCTTTCTGACAACACAACAGTCTTCCATTACATTTATATGCCATAACTTATTCAGCTCTTCTCCAATTGATGGGCACCTTCTTAGTTTCCAGGTCTTTGTCACCATGAAAAGAGATACAATAAATATTTTTATGCATATTGGACTTTTTCCTTTTCCTTTAATCCTTTTGTCATATTGGCCTAGGAGTATCACTGGGATAATACTACATTCTTTCCACTCTGCTACTCTACTCCTCATTTGTATGGTTAGTTTAGTATATGGAAGGTATATTTTAAAAAATTCTTTAATAAGGTTTCTGATGCTTTCACATGTTTAGGTCTTTTGGAATAACTGACATGTGTATGCGTTTTAACGTTTCCAAAGCATTTTTATATACTTTATCTAGTTTTTCTTTTTTGACTCAGAACAACCTAGTGAGGTAGGTGCTATAAGTATTCCCTTTCTACAGGTGAAGAAACTGAGTCCCAGTGAGATTAAGCTAAGTGACTCACCCTTGGTTCACATCTAGTTAGTGTTGGAGGCAGGATTAGAATACAGGTCTTCCTGGCTTCAGGTTCAGTGCTCTACCACCACCATGTTGTCTTTCTACTGGTACTATTTTGTTTAGTCTTAGCAACTCTTTTAAAATACTAGTTAATGCTAAAGCCAGTCAGAAAAAACAAGCCTTATTTTGCAGATGAAAGTGCTTGAAAGAGCTCCATGAAAAAGACTGACTTATTGACTAGCCAAGTTGGCATGAATAATGTCCTTTTCAAATCCAATTAGAAACTTGATTTCTGAGGCCATTTTATGAGAGGACGCTACGCTCTCTCCCTATCACATTTACTGTCCAAAACGAAGTGGCTTGTCTGGTCTCTTGGACCTCTCCACTGCATGGGCCAGGGAGTTACTTCTGGACCTGTTAATGCCATCTCTGTTTTGTGCTCATTTCCCTTTTGTGTGAGTCCCTAAATTTTTGCAATGTCCCTTTTTCTTTATCTGACCCAAACACTTACCACTGTGTTTCATTGTAATGCCCCACTGTGTACAGCTTAACACATAGTAATCTGATCAAGGTCAAGGGGTCCTACTGGCAACTGGTCTGTGTATCTTGGAAGAAAATCATTCTGAGTGTGAAATAATCCAAACAGGAACCTGAATCAAGGGTCCTCTTGGTTCTGTCTGTATAGGATACGTCCCACAGAATCTTTCCACAGATCTGATACATAGCAAGATGATTGCAGATATTTGTATTTCATTAGAGAAGGATTTTTTTATTGCCAAACATTTTTTAAAAAACTATTAGCTAATAAATATGCTACAATAGTATACAAAGTAATGAATCTTATGAGCCAAAACTCATTGTGCTATCTGCTTTCCTTTTCCATCTGAGAAATTGTCTTTTGGAATCAAATATAGAATAATTTTAAAATATTATACATTATTTTTAGCCATAGCAATGCATGTGTTTCTTTGTTTTTAAATAGACATTTTTTTCCCTCAAAGGTCATGTGACTGGCTGTCCTAGAGTTTTCTGTTCACCTGTCAGTCCTGTCTACTTACACAGGCAGACAAGCAATCAGCAAAGAAGATATTTCTTTTTCCAAAGTCAAAAATGCACATCTCATAGGATAGTTTTGCCTGCTGCAGTCTCTTCAGCTCATCCGGTTCCTCAGGTACTGTGAAGCTTGTTCTCTTCCACTTTTTGTAGTCCTAGAAAGGTTGGCTGCACAAAAGATCGAGTATATTGATTTGTTCTCTTGATAGTGAGGACATGTACATCATGTGTCTGTTACATGCTTTGTGATTTGACATAGAAACAGTCATTTTGGAAGTTCTAATAGGCTCTTCCAGGCAAAGGATTGAATTTGTTCATTCTAAGCCAGTAACTCCTCCGCAGCATTTGAATTTGCATTCCTCCCTTGAACAAAGCACATATCATGTTTGTTTGCTAGAGCAAAGATTTGAGTTCTGAGTTGGGGATACCACAGAGAAGTGGGTTAAAACTGACACTTGATGTAGTTTTCCTGAGCCCTGCTTTCATAGTTCCATTATTATTGTTGCGGCTTTAAAATAATTTCTTTAGAATAAGTAAAACAGGATGTCAGGCCTCCAATTGTCCTTGAGATTTTCAGGGATGCAATCTGTACAAAAGGCTATTGGTCCATTTTTCAAAATTCAGTGTAAAGGAAGCGTAGGAATCATGTGGGAAGAATCAGGAAAGCTAAAAAGGAGGAGATATTTATCACAAAGGCGATTATTTTCTTTTTTCTTTCTTTCAGCATTTTTCCCCTCATAGCAAATATATGACACAAATATTATATTTCCTAAAAGTTAAAAATACCATCTCATTGATAAAGTTTGATAAGATTGTGTAAACCAACAAAACTATTCCTTTTCCAGGGCAAAGTACTTTCATCTCATAGAGAATAGGGATTTAGCACTTGATATTGACCATGAAGGAATAAGAATTTAACTTGTTAATTAGAAAAGAAAAACTTATAAAAATGGCAGTGCATTGTGTTAGCATCGCCTCTGCTCTTGTTTGTAGTTCTGACTTGAGCAAATTGCCCAACAGAACTGGGTCATGGTCATCAATTTTTTAGGGAGACCTATTGTAGTCTCAGAAGAGCTAGCATGTATTTATCCACAATAAAATAGTGACATATCAGAGCTGTGAGTGGGTGGTTGAAGCAGAATACTCTTGGAGGTACTTGCTACTAAGACAAAATAGAGAACTTTTGAGGTCCCTAAAACTTACATCATGTTTTTCATAGAGAGGAGGAGACATTAACCTCAATGCCATTCGGTATTTCCCCTGATATTTCAATTGAATAGTGTTGTCTTCCTCAGCTTCCTGTCCTAAATTTCTGTGTAGTATTATTGTGTAGTATTAAATCATATTTACATAGCAGTTTCTATAAATAGTTTGTAAAGTGCTAAGGAATCCTTTGGGACTGAAAGAAACTCTGTATGTAGAATATTGTTATTTATTTTCCGAATCCTGCCCAACAACTTGTGATCACTAATGTAGAATTTTCTAGGAGAGAGATTGTGTACTTTTTAAATGAAAAATGATAGAAACATTACAAGTAATTTTGATTTAAGGGGTCTGTATATGTCTTTTACTTTTGCCTCCCCCGTCCCTTTACTCTTTACATGGAAATGATTGCAAAGGATAAGAAAAGGGTAACTTTCAGTGAACTTGACAGCCATCTTTTTTAGATATATCTATTCAGAAATAATATTGTCAGCTGCTAGCTTTTGCACAAATTTTACATTTATGTTAAATTTGTGAAAGTGCTCTTATTTAACCATTTGGCTGTTTTGAAGTTCAGTGGTATTTTTCACCAATAATGATGATATGAAAGTTTTCCATGGAGTTAGGAGAAAGAAAATGAAATTGTTTGTTTTGACCAGAAGTTTACCATAGTCTAACTTGGATCTCAGCACCATGAGGTTAACAGGACATGTGAAGTCAATCCTAACAGGCAATGTTAAGTTCACAAGGGCAGTCAAAGAGGCAGCCTTGAGGGTTTGTTCTTTGGGCTTAGGGAGGTCGATGCTTCAACAGGAAGGGCAGTGCCATGAAGCAGAAGGCTGTGTCTGAGAAAATGATCCCATTGTCATGCTCAGCGTTGTGATCTTCATTTTCAATCCTTTTTCTTCAAGCACATAAAGAAGCCAGACTATGTGACGACAGGCATTGTACCAGCTTGGGGAGACAGCATAGAAGTTAAGAAGGAAGATCAGATTCAGGGACTTCGTCAAGCTTGTCAGTTGGCCCGTCATGTCCTCCTTCTAGCTGGAAAGAGTTTAAAGGTAGTAGCTTCATGAGAGTTAAATGGAATAAATAAAATAAATAATAAAATAATAAAAGAAATAAATAAACTGTCTATTTATGGAGACTTTCCTTTAAAAAAAATTACCTTTTTAGCTCTTTTAATGTATATCGGTGGGAGGAGAGAAGAAGAAGGTTACATTGATTCTGAATGAGTATTCAGAAGATAATTTTTAATCCATGTGAAATTTACTGGATAATCTAAGGTTAAAAAAAAGATTCTACAGCTGCTTTTCCCCAAATAAGACTTAACCAAATGGATCAAAAACATACTGTCTTGACTTTCAAACTCTTACCATTTGCCCTCAGTTTATATTTGTTCCTTATTCCTGTTTTTCCTGTCATTTTTATGCTAAATCTCATCTTTTTTCTCCTTTTCCCTTGATGTTTGCTTTTCTCTGGAAGATTAATTATAATAGCTCCTAGTTATATATGTTAACAAAACATTTTGTATACATTATGTTGTTTGATCTTTTGCAACAACCTAGTAAAATTGTTGTTCAGTCGTGTCCAATTCTTTGTGACCCCATTTGGGATTTTCTTGGCAAAGATATTGGAGTGCTTTGCTTATTTTAAAGATGAGAAACCTGAGGCATACAGGATTAATTGACTTGCCCAGGGTCACACATCTAGTAAGTGTCTGAGGCTCGAATTGAATTCAGGTCTTTCTGACTTCAGGCCCAGCACTCTATGCACTCTGGTACCACCTAGCAAGCTACCCCTGGACTGTATTGTTGTCCCCATTCCCCAGGTGAGGAAACCAAGGCACAGAGACATGATGTGACTAGCCTCATCATATAGCTATTGTCAGAAATGGGTCTTTAACCTGAGTCTTCTGACTCCACTCTCCCTCTACACTCTACCATTAACTGGAGCACATAAAGCTCTAGCCACCATCAGAGTAGCTGTGTACTTACGTACTTTTGCAATGGCTCCCACCATTCTTTAGTGGTCTTTTGAATAGCAGAATTCTTCAGTGGTTATCTGGAATATCCTGTGGTTCTGAAAAAGTTGATGCAGAGTTTACATAGAGGGACTTGCAAACAAAATTATATTCATTAGCATCTCCTTCTATACAGGTAAGAATGCTTAGAGTGAGTAATTGGGTGAAAGTGACAGTCCTTACCCATGAAGGAAACAATTGTAGCAACAGTAGATCATTTACAACAAAGAATGTAACTTTTCTTATCCCAACTTTGTGTATTATAAATCGGGGCAGGATTTTCCTCCCCTACTCTTCAGAAAATTCTCATGCACTCATAAAATTATAAGTTTGAAGGGTTCTGGAGCAATTAAGTGCCTTCCAGTGAGGAGAAGGGGAACTAAATCATTTGAGAAATGGGGAAATAAAAATATATCAAAAGCTGAACCCCTCATTCAGTAAGATATTTATTGAACTCTCACAGAGGGCTTGATACTATATTAATTCTACCAGATGCTTATTGCACAAAATATGGATAAATAGGGATACTAGATGCTTCCCCACAGTTATAGAAAATTGATAGGCAAGAATAAAATTATGTCCTTAGAAACCAGATATGGATTTTTTAAAATCATCCAATAAAGCAAACATCATTTTCAATGATGTCAAAGACTGTTGTTAGAAGATGGAAGTCCACAATCTTCACACAATTTCCATCAAACCCAATTTAAAGTTTTATCTAGATTAGGGGACACAAGGTTGACCTAGTTCTCTAACTTTATCATACAAATTAAGCCCTGGATTTCCAACATTACAACAACCCTGGAATTCTGACCAGTGGTGAAAATGGGAGAGAGACATTGTCTAAGAGCACATTTCGGGGAATAACAGGGTACAATAACATGTGTATTGTTTAATTGCATATAGAGAATTTCCATGATCCTTCAAATTAAAAAAAAATTCTATTTTGTAATATGTACTGTTAACAGTATCATATACTCACTTAAGCAGCATGGTACAAAATTTAGGTCACTATTAAAACTCATGCAAGCCATTAAAGTATTTATAGTTTTTGGCAACAAACTAGTGTGAAACAAATGTTATTGCATTTCTTCTGCCACACATTTACTAAGTAAAAAAAAAAATCTTTAACTGTCTCAGCATACATTTAAATAAAAAATTTCATGTTTTAGGTTAACATGACAACTGAAGAGATAGATTCTCTTGTTCATCAGGAAATAATCCGTCACAACGCCTATCCTTCACCTCTAGGCTATGGAGGGTTTCCAAAATCCGTTTGTACCTCTGTAAACAACGTGCTGTGTCATGGTATTCCTGACAGGTATTCATTTCTTAATAACACATTGTTCCCCTGCTCACTCAAACCTGAAACCAAGATCTACAGCCCATGTTGAAAGACACTGGTTTAATTGAAACCCACCTGTAAGCTTCCGTAGTTACATGTGGTAAAGCACTGATTATGAAGTCATAGTGCTTCTAATTTGACAGAACACTTCTAAACCACAGCTTAAAGTCTCTTGAAGAAGCATGTAGTTTTAAAAAAGTGGGGAGGAGAGAATGTTGGATTTGTACATTAAATGTTTCTTTAAATCATTTTAGGTTTTAATGACGATAATGATCTGAATGTATGCAAATATTGTCCATCATCCCTTGTTTTGGCTACATGCAAAGAAATACCAGGCAACCAATAGGTAGTGTCTTTTGATGAGCAATAGAAGGTTTTCACACAATGACAATAAGTTTGAATTAGATGTTTCTTGTAAAAATCCATGTGATTATACTTGTTCTTTTAAGTAGCAAGAGCTGAAGATTAGATATAGTTATTCCATTTATTCCCTTCTCCACTCCCAATTATCTTTGTGTCTCATTGGTTTTTGTGATGGTAGTCATTAGGTGTTTATTTTTCTGCTTCTTTTATTGAGGCCTGTCTATCACCATTATTTTTTTTTCTGTTTATGTTTCAGTCGACCTCTTCAGGATGGAGATATTATCAACATTGATGTCACGGTGAGTAAATCATATAAAAAATAGTCTTTGATCAACTTCAGAATTGCTGGTAGCAACAGGAAGAAGAGTAGATTGAAAATGTGGAATGCACAGATGGACGTGGTGTTTACTTCTAAACCCAGGAGCAAGCAGCTGGTTTCCTTTTTTGTTTTTAACTCTGTGTTTATTCCAACAAGACCCAGGCCTGACTTGAATTTAGGGCTGGAATCAGATGCACTGAGATCAATGTTGGCCTAAGTGAAATGTCAACCCAATCCTGCTATGTGTCATGTTTTTGAGAAGGTGTAATTGTTATTGATCCACTGTGTAGTTAATGCAGAGCGCCGCAGTACTGGGCAGCTGCTGAAGATAGATATGTATGAGATGAGCTAACATGAAGAAAGCCAGCATTTTTCCTTCACTCTGCCAAGATTGATCTTCCTCTTCCTGCTGATTTTGAGTGGGGCCTGTCATTATCTTACTCTGTCATTAGAGGCTACATTGGCCTGTGTATGTCAGTCTATTTGGACAGCAACTCTTGTGCTAGCAGTGTTCCCTACATTTATTAAAATCTCCGAAGGTAGTGTTGTGTTCCATTTCTGGTATAAAGAGTCTTGGACTCTATCTCGTTCACAAGCAGAGAGCAGTTATCCCCATGAACTTAAGTTTTCACCAGATGGTTAATAGTGGTACTTTTAAATAACAAGGCTAAATCATCTAATATAGGAACTCCAATTACAGAAATACAAAGCTTTTGTCATTCTCTTAGCCTTTCATTATTCTCAGAGTTGGATTTATTTATTTAGGCTGTAGCAGTTCATTTTGCTCCAAAGGTGATTCATTTTTAAGGGATTTCAGCTTCTTCATTGCCTTAAGTATATAATATACATCAAAGTCTTAATAAATCATAAACATCAGTTGGTAATTATATGAGGAAGCTAGCACATGCATTTTCATTTTATGAGGAAATACTATGAATATCCTTACATTCTGTCCATACACATATAATCATTTGAAGGGGGGGATGGTACAACTGGTACCTTACTCTTTGACTCAATTAAATCAGTTGTTTTGAAAATAGCCAGTTGTCTGAATTAAGTTAGCCTCCCTCTCCTCTCAGGAATATCACTGTGTGTAGGCGTAGCCAGTAAGTCTTTTGTAGTAGATATCTTAGTTTGGGGATTGATACTATTTTTCATTATTTTACTCAATCTGAGTTTGAGCCTCTAGTGAAATTTTTGTATCCTGTTTAGAATACTTGAAGATCCTATTTCTTCCCAGTTAAGAATTGTGTTTTTTCTAAAAAAAAGGTATTTTGTAAATTATACTTTAAATAAAATCTTTTCCCTAATTAGCTGTTTCTTCAGCCATTACCTGATTTGCGATTATTAATTTGCTTAATCATGCCAAATAAATCATGACTATTTTGAGTAAAGTCATCCTTGGTGTCTCTTCTTTGGACAGAGAAAGAGTACTATTTTTTTGGATGTTTACTCAGAAGTTTTAGTGTTTCTGATATCTAATTGTCTTCAGGTTCACAAAACTCTTTTAACAAAGTTAGTACTTTCAAGTGTCCAAGAATCCAGAGAAGTCTGATATTTGCTTGGAGGGAGGGCTACATTCTCTGATTCTATAAATTTTTCAAAGAAAATAAACTTATGATTTATTCCTTATGTCTGAGAAGAAAACATAGATTTTTCCTTACTTCTTTTCATTGATCTTTTAAAAATTAAAAAAATCCAAATTCAGAGAAAAAAATACCATGATATTTTGTGTATGGGAGCTATTATTAGAGACTTAGTATAGTCATTGTAGAGTCTAAGATATTGTTATTATATTTATAAGTTGGTTCTTTAAAATGATCCTCTTCAGAACTACCAGAGAAGAGTATTTCACACTAAATGAAAATTACCTGATCATTTAAAAAATGTTTTGCTGCATACATTACTACATGATGTAATGGACTTTAGTAACAGCTTTGTAAAATTTCTCATCTACTTGGAAGGCATTTCATTTAGCTCATCTAATCTTTACATTGTCAAAAAATGAATTATAAAATCAATGTCTTGCCCTTTTGTATATCACTACTGTTCTAAAACATTTTCCCAATAATAATTGTTCACTTTTCCATATGGCTTATAAAGTGTTTTCCCTTTAATGTCCCTGTGACAATGGAAGCATATTTTGTAAATGAGGAAACTGAAGTCTAGAGAATTTTAATGACATACTCAGGGTCACTCAGCTGATAAGCATCAGTACTAAGCCATGAATGTAGGTCCTCTGATTCTAAGTTTTTTGTTTATTCTACTGTACCAGATTATCCTCTTTGTCAAATTAGATGGTAGATGTAAAAATACTTTGAAAAGTATAAAATAATAACATATAGATGCAGTATGGAATAGAGCATCAAATTAGCAGTTGGAGATCTGATTTCTCTTCTGGTTCTGCCACTAATATGCTGTGTGATGTAATCAGAACCTCAATTTCCAGATCTGTAAAATAGGATCATAATCATTTACCTCATCACTAGGTATTTGAAGACACCTTGTTGAGTACTGTGAGAAACTATATAAACTTGAAGTCTTATTATTAATGCAGACTTCACATAACTAGAAAGGTCAAGCACTTGGAACGAACACATTCCTCGTTTTACTTTTGCAAGGAGACACATGACACATAAGTTGATATCAAAAATTTATTCCAAAGTACAGCCTCCAAATATGAGAAATGGCAAAGAGAGTCGGCCACTCTCCTCTACTCTCCACACCAACAGTAATTGACAGTGATCCCTGATGTTCAAAGTGATGGTGACCCTGAGCTCGCAAGGTCTTACTTTGCCTTCTTAATCACTAAAAGACAGTAAATTATGTTCACCATCATTTTAGTTTTAAGTACATTTTGCTATATTCAAATGTTTAGCTTTATTGTTCAGTAGCATTCTTCTGATTTCCCTATGTTCCAAAATTTCTAAGTTACATAGGTAATTTGATATGTGACCTTGGACTCTAATTTTCACACCTATGACAAGGAGGCATTAAACTTGATAATCATTAAAGTTTCATGTTGCCCTAAGGTTCTGTAAAGTTTCATGTTGCCCTAAGGTTCTGTGATAACTCTCTGTTTACCGGATTCTTTAGTTAACCAGAAAACACCATTCCCTAAATTTTCTACATAACAATGGTCTGCTGTAATATAAATCTCAAATATCCCCAATTTTACTGGGAATGAAATAGTGGCATTAAATTCCCCTGTTGTGTGTTAGGGCACTGACACATTTTACACATTTCTTCTGGTAGTAGTATCTTCACTTCTAAAATGTGGAATTGATAAATACATAGGAATACATGGGAAATCCTAACTATATTAAAGAAATTATTTCTAATATATCAAATTGTCTTAGTTTTATAATCCCCTTTTTGCCAACCATGGGTCAAATTCTTTGCACTTTAGTGGTGAACAACTTTACAATATGGTGTTTGATGATGAGGTTATTATACTCACCAAACCTTGTACCCAAAGATAAATCTGTAAGCCAAGATGTTCAAGTGGCATTACTAATCACAGTGCTAAAGAACAGTGGCATACTATTAGTCCTCTTTAAGTTTTGCATTTTTATTGCATAACTACATTTTAAAAAATCTTTCAATGAAGTCCAGTATTTTCATCCTATATTTTAAAGATAAATTTCACATAATACTGTTTGGGAGACTGGGAAAGGGCAAAAAGGGAGATGCTGGGGACACATAAATCTATGAAAATAGATACATAATTCATTCAAAATATACACTTTATTGAAAAAGTGAATTTGACAACTAGAAAACATCTTGACATTTCTACCTGTAGGTCTATTACAATGGCTACCACGGCGATACTTCTGAAACATTTTTGGTGGGCAATGTGGATAAATATGGTAAAAAGTTAGTGGAGGTTGCCAGGAGATGTAGAGATGAAGCAATTGCAGCTTGCAGAGCAGGGGCTCCCTTCTCTGTAATTGGAAACACAATCAGGTAAGCTTTATACTGACAAGTAAAGGGAGGGTTGGCAAGTAGGACAAAGGTTATTGGTGGTTTGGTATAAAACTGATGACATGTTTTATGATTCAGAACCATCATTTCAGTCTGATATCAGTATGTGAACTGCCAGGCTGTAATGTTGTTCCCCGGGTAAGAAAAGGTTTTTAAAAAGTGACTTACACTGAGGTCAGCAAAGACACCTATGGAAACAGAATGTGTCTACAACACTCCCTTGGTTTTTACTGAGCATGTTCATTCTATTTTTGTAGTTTCCCTTTTATATAAAACTGCAAAAGTTACTGTATAAATTTGACTAAGAAAACAATACATGTCCCAAAATTCTGAAAATGATGAGGAAGCAGAAAGAAAGGTTCATTTTTAGGAAGACTAACCAAAAGATGTCTCCCTATTGTAAAGACAACTAGGTGTTCACCCCAGAACCTTACCTTTTTTACCTTCTTACCTTTTAAAACTGAGGTTAAGCAAATAACCAGAAGGAAGACCCCTTGTCCTTTTCATGGACAGATCCATTTTTTATTGTGAATCATTGTTTGTTTACACATAATACTCCAGAGAATTATGATCCATTAGACTTATTTCTGTGTGTATGTATGTTTACCTTTTCTAAATTCAAGCTGCTTCTTTTACCCACTTTTGGATCTTTTTTTTTTTTTTTTTGACAAAAGTTGCCAAATAGGGCCCATGGAGTTGTTTTTCATTAAAAGGCATCACATTTCACTGAAGATGGTCACATTGGTAGTCTAGTGAAAGTGCTTTTCTCATTAATATAAACTATTGAATATATTCTGTTTGCCTAAAAACATGAAAGGCTTAGTCACCTTGGAAAGATGCTGTCTTTTTTTCTTTGTGAGCCTTCAAATACTTAAGAAAAAAGTGGTAAGATATCAGTTATATGTATTTATAGATTTTAAAATATTGTAACAGAGTCTGCATCAAACTTTAGTAAAATCTCTTTGGGTTATATCTGAGAAGCTTTTATTGAAGACTTTGAACAAAATTGTGTTTTTGACAGTTTTAAATTATAGGCTAACTAGCCTGGGAAAAAAAGGATAGTGTCTTTCTGTTCTTGCCTAGGAAATGTTGAATCAGACCCCTACTGGGAAAAGAAATTTAATGCATATCTCACTATCTTACTGTCCATGAATATAATAGAAATGAATTCAAAATGCAGTTTTATTTTTGCAAATGGGATGAGTCGATAGATGCACCTCATATTTGTGAACACCTAGGGTTCAACAAATTTACTGGTGGTACTCTTGCATTTTAACCAAATTTATTCTTCAGTAGAAGGGGGCATAGAACACTAGATTCTTATTCAGGCATTCTATCGAGCTCTGCATTCATGGCTGTGTCTAAAGGGCATGTCAGCCTTTGATTCTCTCTGAGAGGTAATTATCCTTTTCCTGTCACGGAACAACAAATGATAGCTAACTACAGAGGCACATTTGCAGTAGTCACATTCATCAACTGCAGAAAAAAAATTCAATTTAATTGTGCAACACAGCTGCACATAGGCTTTTTGAGCATTTCTGTTGTTCTCCCTGTCTTGCTTTTCCTCCCTCCAGATCTATTTTTTAAACTTTTTTTCTGGTTATTTTTTCCCCCTTTTTGTCTCTTCTTCCATTTTTACTCTCTGTACTTTCTTGTTAAAGTAATTTTCCTTTGTGGCTCTCATTCTTTTTTCCCCATTGAAGGCTATGAATGTAGAAAATTATCACAATTACTCATATAATTGAGCCTCTTTGTAGCAAGTGCAACTCCGGTAGCCTTTCTCCATCATGAAAATGGTTTCATTATAGGGTTTTTCATATTCTCTGACACCATCTACACAGAGGAACAGGCGTGCAGATGAGATGTACTAGGAACAGGGTAGATCAGTAAGGTCACAGTAGGAATAATTAGCTCTGCTATGGAAAGAGCATCTAGGCCTTTTACTGCTACATAAATGTACTGTCCGTGGCTTTTAGTCACAAAAAAACTTACTAACAAATGGAGCTCCCGCCTACTACTTTGAAAAAAAGATTTGTATCAACACTACAATTTTCCATCATTAAGACTAATAACACAGAGCCTAGTATACATCAAGGGGAATAAAAAGAAAAATCTCACATTCAAGTGGCGGCTGGGTGCTGACCTTTGTTCCCTTTTTTTGTGTACGACTTAACTCTTTACAAAAAAGAGCCACACGCCACACCAACATGCAGGTGAACTCCAGCTAGCACTAGCAAAGCATGGCATTCAATTGGAAAATCTGATAAATCTCCATGCAGGATAATGCATTTCATTACATATTCACTACATTAATTCTAGCTATATTAAAAAAAAAAAGGAAGAGTAGAATTGAAAGTGACATTGGATTTTTAGCTATCTGGATGCAAAGGTCAGTTTTCTCAGACTGTGAATTTGCATGCCTAGGCTTCTTTGGAAACCATCAAGCCTTGCAACTGCATTCACAAAACTATATGAAAAATAATAGAGGATGAACTTTTTACTTTTACCCTAGTACAGTTTTATTATTTAAATACATTATGTGTGCCATTTGGAGAAGAAACTGAAAAATTGTTCTGATAAATGCTTGCCCTGGTTTGTTGAAGTATAATGTTTTTGGATAGCTATTATTTTGCCTTTTCATATGCAAGCAAAATCGTAAAAATAACAGTACACCTAGAAACAGACATCATCCATAGCCAGAAAAAGAACTGGGAAACATTACAATCTGCAGGTTTACAAACCCTTTGACTCAGCCTCATTGTTTGCTAAAAGGCATTCATCATCCTTAGCATACTCTTCCCCTTCCACAACTGATCTTAGACCACTCATATCATGAGAAGACCATGAATCTGAGGATTTTTTATTAATAACTATATTATATACTGTACATAGAGGACTTCAACGCTATGATAGGCTTTGGAATTCTGTGAGAAATGAAGAATAATATGTCTCTAGTATTATTGGATAAAACAAGAAATTGTTGACAAATGTACCTTTGTTAGGGACATTAAGGGCACTAACTCATTGCACCCAACTACTTGCTTGAAGATGTTATTAAGTTATCACTTGTAGATAGATTTGTAGCTATAAGAATATTGTAAAGATACAGGTTTGTGCATTCCAAATATTTTACAGTTCAGTAAAAATAATTCATACTCATAAGTGTAAATTCCATGATCAAAGTCTCAATAAATGGTTTTTAAATGTTTAACTCATAAGTATATGTTTTGATATTAATTTAGAACAATATAAAGCAGATTTTTAAAAATAATCTGTTTCTATGAGATTATGCACATTTAAACAATAACTGGCTCAGGCAAAATAAGTCATTTTAATGTCATCTGTGATAGATTTTCCTTGACAGCTACTGTAAATTACAATTACACTGCTTCTCTCTGCACTTGAAAGTAAGCATTGCAATAAATTATCTTTTATTTCAATCCATCATGTCTGCTTTTCAGAAACAGAAAACCTCAAATAAAAGTTCAACAGTATTGTAAGAAAAATACAGTAATTTGTGTTCCAGTTTGAAACAAAAAAAGTACCATTCTTTCAAAAAACAATTGTCGGTTTTCAAAAATATTACTAATTATACTTAAACATTACTTGTTATTAAAGGGTCCCTTGGACTTGTACATTCCTTCAGTCAAAAACAAATACTTAATATAAAAATATTTTAAATATTTCAGGTGGGATTCTGTAACTTAGCAAATCAGGTACTGTCAACCACTTCAAAGACATATTTAAATGAAAAACCATGATCAGCATGGGGTTATTATTGTCTATTAGCTTGTAACAAAAATTCATTAAATCTATACCCATATGCATCCTCTTTTTTTCTTTGAAGAGTATAGCCATACATTCACTATTCTTTCATCTAGTTGGAGAATGCATTTACAACTTTTAAAGTGGAAATGAAAGCTATTAAATAAGCTCAGCCTTACTTCTTCACACACACACACACACACACACACACACACACACACACACACACACACACACACACACACACACACACACCAACCAGGAAACACCATTTCAGTTGACTGTGAGCTTTTTTCCAAAGAGAATTAGACTAAAGAAAATTATCATGAGATGAAAATCTCTAAGTGAGACATTTAAAGCTGGAAACTAACTAAAAATATGACATAATAAGATTAAAATATATTTCAAGAATAAAATGCATAAAGTTCTATTATATCTGTCCCTTTCTTCTATCCCCACCCTTATTCCCCTACCTCCCAAAAGCCTATATGAAGAGCATCAAATTATGAATGTGCTCAGAATATTTGTGGGCAGAAATTATCCTTCCAAGTGCCTTCCCCTCCCCATTCTCTCTCTCTTTTTACTTAATAGTATTTTTTCCAATTGCATGTAAAGGTGGTTTTCAATATTCATTTTTGTAGGATTTTGAGTTCCAAATTTTTCTCCTTCCCTCCCCTCTCCCCAAGACAGCAAGCAGTCTAATAGAGGTTATACATGTACAATCATGCTATACATAGTTCCACATTAGTTCCCATTTCCTTTTAAATCAGAAAAAATAACTGTAGAAAAACTAGCGCTGACAGTTTTAAATTCAGCAAATGTAGACTTCCATCGGTAATGAAATAGATGTGATACTCCACTGTCCAGGGCCAGAGTAGCGTCCTTGCATTGAAATAGGTTCTGGCACTGCCACTTCTGGTACCACAAAGGAACTGCATCTAATTCTCACATCTCAGTGTTGCTAGCACTGCCATCTTCATTCTGAATGAACCAGTCAGGAGGAATACACTCACACACTGGACTTTTCCTGGTCAAGCAGTTACACAATTTGTTCTAGTGCTAACATAAATGATATTCTCCCTTGATAACCCCTATACTGTCTGTGCATGCAAGGATTCTAAGTGACGAAGAAAGGAAATAGCCACGTGATCCATTAGTTAAGTGTCACCAGATTGTTCAAGGTAGTCAGTTTAAATACTCATCACATGGTTGTTGTTGAGGCTTTTTGCCCTTTTGTCCTCAGTAACTGAATATAAATACTAAATCCCAATCCCAAATGAAAATTCACAGAAGCAAGGAGTCAGAAGCATATGCTATGCCTCCCAATCATCAATCATTAGGGATGATAGAGAGTGGATGGATTCAACAAAGGAGCCAACCTTACTCTTTTCTGTTCTTTCTCTTTCTTTTCGTCTTTGTGTTCCTTTGACCTCAGGCATCCATAATGCATACATTCAATGATATTGCCAGAGAAAGACATGCTAGTAGAATCAAGCAAATGAATTGTTATAGGAAGGTAAACTCAGAATGGCTTTGGCCAACCAGGTATTCCCAGAATCTCTAATGGATGGCAGAGGATAGCTCAAAGACTGTTTCACAATGGACATGCTGCTTCTTTCTTTAGAAATGATCAGACTGGTTTGACTCAGTTTTTCCTTTTTTTTTTCAATACAGTCTTAATGTTTGGAAGTGATGCATGCCAAGCATTCAAGACCCTGACTGTCAGGTTTTGTTGTGTTTAGGGGAGGGGGAGGAGAAGGGGGAAGTATGGTGGAGAAATAATTCAACAGGCATTTGTTAAGCCTTTCCTGTGTGCCAGACTTTTTGCTAGGTCATGGGAATACAAAGGCCAAAATAAAAACAAACCAAAACAGAAAAAAAAATCCCATTCTTAGGGAGTTTACATTGCTCCTGGAAGAAAACTACAGATAACTCAATAGAAAATGTATGCCAAAAATACAAAATAATGTCAGATTGTGAAGAGAGGGAACTTCCCTTCTGATATGGCTTACTAGAAAATACATATCTGGAGGTAGACTTTAGATAGAAGCACCCATATTTCTATAGTGTTTTAATTTAAGGTTTTAGAGAACTTTGCTCACAACCACCCTGTGAGGTGGGTAGTGCCAGTATTATTATCCCCATTTTACAGATAAGGAAACTAACTTACAGAAGTTGAGTGATTGGCACATGATCACATAGCTAATAAGTATCTGAGATCAGGTACAGATCCAGGTTTCCTAACTCCTACATTATCCACTAAAACCTATTGCCTCGCAATAGACCATAATAACTAGGTGTCACCACAGTACATAGAGTGCCAGGACTGGAGTCAGCAAGACTTACCTTCCTGGGTTCAAATCTGGCCTCAGACAGTTAATGGGCTGTGTGACCATGGGCAAGTCATTTAACCCTGTTTGCTTCAGTTTCCTCATCTGTTAAATGAGCTGGAGAAGGGAATGGAAAACTGCTCTAGTATCTTTCTCAAGAAAACTCCATATGGGATTGCAAAGAGTGGACACAACTAAAATAATTGAAAAACAACAATAAATGTTTCCCTGACCAACAGAATATTCTCCTCGGCTTCTTTGTTTCTTCGTCTGCAAAACGAATGCTTTATCAAGTACAGTTGCCTTCAGTGAGATGCGTTACAAATGGACTGACACAAATATATGACTTCCAATAGACTGCATTTATTTTAAAAATACTTGAAATATTAAATATTAAAATTAAAAATAAAATTAAAATAAGTAGTAAAATATTTTAAAATTCTTGTTTAATTTTTACAGTCTCTCTTCTTTTGTGTTTATATTTAGCAGTGACTTAATACTTTTGCGAATCCAACCTTGGAAAAATTTGTTAATTGTGCTAAGGCTTATTTGACCAAAGCAGAAAATATAAAACATACAGTGAAGCTTATAAGGTTTTCATAACCCTTTGGCCTATACTGTAAGCTCTATGTTACATTCTTCTTTCTGTAATCTCTTAGACTGAAATTATACCTGAATGAGAGAAAAGGCCCGGAAGAGTTGAGCAGCCAGTAAAATTGCCATAGTGACTTCAGAATAGATGATTAAGAAGCTTTGAGTCCAACTCAGTGTCTTAAAGAAAAGTCAGGAGATGAAGACTGAAAATGCTTTGAGACAGTGATTTTGTCAAAAATGTTGAAGATTTTAGCTCAAAAGCCTTGTTTGCATGTTAAGCTAGTGCCAAGGGTCCATTTGAAACCTTTGTCCCATGGCACTAGCAAGGACTATAATTGTAGTGCTTCTAAATCCTCTGGACCATGATTCATGCAGGGTAAATTTTCTGAATGTGCCACAAAGCCCTTCATCAGCATGAAAATATAAGTAGTTAATGGAAGGTGTATAAGTACTTATCTTTCCAGTACTCACAGAAATAAGTGTGTCCATTTGATTTCAAAAACACGGCTTTTCAACCTTTTAGATGAAGTTTTTTTTTTGTTTGAATGTAGATCGTATACTTAATCTAAAAAAATGCAGTCTAAAGCTTGTACATGTGTGTTACTCATCTTCAATGAATAGTACTGTCTAGTTTATATATTATAGTGATTAAGCATTTTCTATTAATTTTGTAAATGATATAGGACTAATGTAGGGTTCCCAAATGATCACATGGTTTTGGTATGTTTACGAGAATACTGACAAAAAAGATTTGACTAGATATGACGTGCCTCTTTACAAAATATATAATTCTTTGGAAGAGACTAGAATGAAAAGAATCAGGTAGGTGGAGTCAAAACATTTTCCAATTTATATTTCTTTTCTGTTTGTTTTCCTCAAACCAGCAGTGACATATATTCTTTTAGTGAATTTTAGACAAAAAGAACGTAGATTTTTGTGTTCTGAATTCTATCTGCATAACCAGTATATGCCTTCAATTTCCAGATATACTACAAATGCTCTGAAATTAAAACAAGCCTCTTTTAAAGCTTTGCTAAATTAAATAGGGGGAAGCTTGTGGGTTTTATTTATGCCTCTGTGTGTGTGTGTGTGGGTGTGTGTGTGTGTATTTCTACTTTCCAAGCAAGTTAGAGAGTTAATTTATTCAAGTAAACTAAAGGAACATTAATGTTATCATCTAAGGAATATGGTTACTTTTCTAAACTTCAGAAGACATTGCTAAGTAGCCATGCTTGACAAGAGTCTGCATTGAAATGATTGTCCCCAGCATTTGTAAAAATAATAATCTGATGTTTGGTTACTTTTAAAGCCGAATAACCTGTGAAAATGGGTTGCAAGTCTGTCCTCACTTTGTTGGGCATGGAATAGGATCCTACTTTCATGGACACCCAGAAATTTGGCATCATGGTAAGCAAATAAAAGTAGGGGAAATTAGAAGAGTAAAAACTATGCCTCCACAGACAATCCACTTGAACATCTTTTAGCATAAAAAAAAAGACCAAAAAATACCACCCAAAACCAAAACTGCACACCCATAAAATCCCACTTTACTCTTAAGCATCACATTATATTACTGGACTAGTGCCCTGCAGTTTTACAGTCTTAAAGTAAGGTTTATTTTTTGCTTTATGTCTTCTCCTGAAGGGTCCTTGGCTGGAAGGCAGGGGGGGATATTTTTCTCGAAAAAAGTTACCCATGATAAAAACAAAACTCTACTGCATCAATATCCCAGCATGCTCATATGACTGTTTTCTGTTTTTCTTTTTCTGCCCCCTTTTCAAATTGCTGACTGTTGTGGTTAAACTTCATTACATCCTACTCAGCGCTGACAGCTGATGTATTTAGCAGCATGTACCTACCTCTTTAGTGAGTTCTAGGTTGTAACCCACCTCCCTACTCCTCCCTCCCTCATGTTCCTCTATCACCCCTTGCTTCTCACTATCCATAGGTAATGCGTGCCCCTCCAGTGTGGCAGGGTTGAGGTGGGGGAGTGGTACTGAGACGTACTGAGGAGGTGGGAGTGGGGAAAGGAAGTGATGTTTTGGATAAGACTGGTGGGTTATAAAGGAGGGTATGAGCAAAAGTATGGGTGTAGTTAGAAAAAGAGTTCACTTCTGGTCCTGATATTTGCCTAGAGTTTGTGGCAGGGAAGAGGGTGGAGAAATCACATGTGGACACCAAGTAGCCTTGCCTGTTTTCGAAAGTTTAGAGATTCCTATGTCCCCAAAAGAGCCCCACCTTAAGCCATCCAGTGTGGGCTCCCTGGCCACAAATTCTCTGGCCTCAGCTTCTCATCGAGGGGCAGATTGATGGGGGAGGGGAGGCAGTACCTGGTGCCATATTATGATTTATTTTTTTAAAGATAGTCTTTCAGATCAATCTACAGGAATTAACCATCTGGAAGAAATTGTGCTGGTGTAACCGAGTAGTTCAGAACCCACACTTGCCAGGCATTGACTTTCTTTCTCCTTAAGTGCACCCTGCAGTAGTGTCCTAACTCACATATCCAGTGTCTGAGCCTTGTAGAAGGGAGTACCTAGCAAAGAGACTATGGAAGTTCCCGTGGAGGTGCTGGGTGTCCCCAGACTCCACCTTCTGCTGCTGGGGAGTTGCCTATATAGCTCTTTCCAGCCCAGCCTTCCCACCTGGAAATCATTTCTCAAGGTGATGGCCACTTGGGTCATTCCCTCCTCTCCCCTCCCCCCCCATATTGGAAAGCCTGATAGACTCCCCACCCCCACTCCACCCCTTGATTTGAGCAAACTTTTGTCGAGGTGTTTTCTCCCCTCCCCTCCTTTCACCATAGAGTCACTTTATAGCTTTCTTTGGCTGGTTGAGGAGATTGGGGCAAAGATAGAGTAAAGCCACAGTGTAGGAGTGACTTTTTGGCCTTCCAAAAGGGGGTTAACTGGGCACCCAGAGTACAAGAAGTCTTCAAATATATCTAAGCCAAACCATTGTCTTTCCTATAACCCTGAGGCTTCAGGTGGATTTTTCTTGGGGCAGGGGTCGGGGTGTGGGACTGAGTCTTGGGCTTTTATATACCTTATGTAGTTACATGCTATCTCCTTGAAAGGTGAGTTAATTAGGATACTTTTTTCCTGTTTCATCAGATTCTCACTCTTCCAAATTTAAATTCCCCCTCTCCCAATTTTTTTTAAATGCACACGTGCAATATAGCTTTTTGAATAAGTGGTCCAAACTCCTAATTATGTTTCTCTTTCTCTTACTCTTTCCTACCCCTCCTCTTGCTTTTCTTTTGTAGCAAACGACAATGATTTGTTGATGGAAGAGGGGATGGCATTTACTATAGGTTAGTCTCCACACTCGAAGTCCCACACCTCGCTCCTCCCGGGTTTTCTTCTGCGTGTCGTGTAAGCGTCTGTCTGTCTTTCTGCTCCGCCTCTATTGAGCCCTGAGGCAACTAACTCGCGCTGGAGCAAAGCCACTCATCTGCCCAAAGAGAGAACTCTCTTCCATAGTAAATCTTACTAAATCTAACTGCTGGAGACTCATCTTCCTAATTCAGACATTTCTCCAGCCCCTTTTGCAAACAGCAGCCGTCCAACATGTAATTCTCTTTTCAGTGTAGTGTTATGAGTTTGAGGTGTGTGTAACTCTCATTTTTCCTCAATGCTTGGATGGTTTGTGTCTTGCTCTCCCGTTTTTTCTCTAGGTCCGAAAATCACCTGTGCCAATTTGCTTTCTGCTTGTTTAATAACTGCTAGATCTCCCATCCAGATCTCTCACCCATACACAGCTATGGAAAAGTACTGTTTTTTTTCCCCCTAAGTGTGACTTAATGGCAAAGCAATTAGAGGAAAATAAGAAAATTGTTATTTTGCTGATTAATGAACATTTTGAGCATGTTTTAAAAATTCAAATATTTTTAAACTGTTTGATGTGTATAAGAGGGGCCTGCGTTTTGGTGGTGATTATCCACAGGGTCTTAATTAAGGCTTGATTAAAATGCCCTCTAAAAAATGAGATGGGTAACTTCATACATGTTCAAATGCCTTAATGTTTCTTCTTCCCACTGTTTAGTTGGTAGTTTAATGTGAAAGCAAAATTTCAATTAAAGAAACCTTACAAAATGACAACATGAACCAGTGGGGAAGTACTTGGAAGATAAACCTTTTTATAAATCTTTTGATAATGAGCCCAAACAATGTTTGACAAGGATCTGATGAGGTCACTGAAGTAAATATTTTTCCTATTACAGAGCCAATCATCGTGGAGGGATCCCCTGAGTTTAAGATCCTGGAGGATAAATGGACTGTAGTCTCTACAGATAATAAAAGGTGTTTAATTCGATGCTTTTCCTTCTTTGTTTTATTTCAAATTCCCCAGCTCTCAGCCAGAATTCTGGGGTAAGGTGTCAATACTTCTAACCTACATAGTTCCTCCTAATTGTTCAATGTGTATTTCAGATCAGCGCAGTTTGAACACACCATCGTAATAACATCTGGAGGAGCCGAAATCCTGACCAAACTGCTTGAAGAATCTTAAGAACTGCATCCAGGAGTTCTTGAGGACAGCGATGCTCTAGGGTTTTCTAGTTTGAGAAGGATTTAGAAAGCTATTTGGAGAGTTTTTAGAAGAAACAATAAAAGCAGAACCAGGAGAAAGAGCCGCCTACTACCTAGAGTTTTCTGAAAACTAATTTGATTACTGGGTTATAGTCGAAAAGTTTTGAAGACCACTCCTCAGAGGTTTGGGGAGTGTGAAATTCCGCAGAACTTGCCTCTCCTCCTCCTAATCTGGGGTAAGAAGGAATCAGGCTGACACTTTCTTGTCTGCAGTCTCAAATTCCATTGGAAAGAAACGGGGAACTGGCGAATCCCCAGTTAGGAGAGGACTCCCCAAAGGAGTATAATTCTACTTTGTAATTAACCAGCATTTCCTCGAATTGAATCTGCAGAAGTAAAGTGTTTTAAACCAGTTGTTTTGTGTTTTAAACTAGTTGTGCATGATGGCAAATGTTTCTCCGATAGTTTGGGGTAAAGTGGTGGTGTTTGAACTTTTTGCTTCTAAACACATACTTGAGTGCACACACATACACACACACACACAGATAGAATACTTCTAGTTGTGGCTTTTCTTTGGTGAGAGACTTTTTAAAAAAAGAAAAATCCCTTTGTACTTGTACATAAGAAAGTGATAGAATCCTACCACTTTTTCTATTGCCATTGCCTTCTAGTATATCAGGTGGCTTTTATTCGGAGATAGGTTATGGTTCACTGGGGGGTTGTTTATTTTTGTCAGCCAAATTTTGAAAGGAAAAAATAACACCTTGTAAATGGGGAGTTTGTTCCAAACTATCCCCTTGGCTGTGGGAATTAAGTCTGACTTTCAGTAGGACTTATAAAATGCAGGAACTTGTCTCCGCTGCTTCTCCCCAATCCCCTTACAAAAAAAAAAGAATCTACGAGAGCACCCAGAGGAGCCTTGAGGAGCCTCAGACCCCTGCTGCCTCGGAGCTGAAATTTACCCTGACCAAAAGGGCAGAGCTTTGAATTCAAAATTCAAATAAGACTTGGAGTCCTTTGGAACAAAAACTTAGTTAAAACAAACAAACAAAAAACCTATCCCGAGATGTCCAAGCCAAACATATGCATTTGGAAAGTGTGCAAGTGCCTCCTTTTACATATACATGTGTATTTTTGTCCATAAAATCATGAACTAGACCCTCCATTCCCCCGACTAAGGGTTACCCCTTCCTGTGTCAGCCTTTTCTGAGTGATGAAATGACTTCTGACTGGCGGGGCGAGCGGGTTTCTGGAAGGGTGGAGGGGCTAGATCGTATCTGAAAAGCTGGGTTGGGGGTGGGGGACAGTGTGGAAATTAAGTGGATGGTGGCTATTGGGTTTGACTTTTGCTTTGTCTTAAGGGACTAATCTCTCACTTGAGGGACTCCCTTTGTACAGACCCTGTATCCTTTTAAAGATCTAATGTCTTGCAAAACCAAACCTCCAAACCCAACGGTCTTTCCTTGTCCCCTTCTCACTCAGGCTGTCCACATTTCACCTGCCTTCTTTTGAGACTACAAGGCCTTGAACTTAGCACACCAACTGGGAATCCAATCGATTTGGGGGAGGGGGGGTATCTTTTAAAAATAGGAATATAGATACTTGTTTCTGAAAAAACTTGATAAGCAAAATTTGTGTGCGTATGTGTCTGTGCTGCATGACTGCAACTTTGATAGAAAAGACAGTCCCTTTCCTCCAGAGTGCCACACATGCTGTTACAGACAAAGTGGAATTAGAGGACGATCTCTTTCTTCTGACAAATTCAGACTCCGGCCCACTAGAATAGGAAGGGAGAGACGAATGAGCGTGTATGATGCCCATGGAAGACACCCCGTTTTCAAGGAGGCATTTGGATTGTTAGCTGGACATACGGTTTCCCACTGCATTTCAGACCCTGGTGCAACCACATTTTGGTTGTCTCAGCAACCATGGATGCTAGTTAATTCTATGGGTAAGAAGCTGGCCTCTTTAGAGGCGTCCTGTTCAAAGTTTTAGTTGGTATACTGGAGAGGAAAGGGTTGGAAAAAGGCTAGGAGTTTGAAGTTTAACAAAAAGTGAAATAACGAATTTTCAGGAGATTGACCCAGGCTTCGGACAAGCAGAGCTGTGAGAGAGGGAAGTGGAGAAGCGTTCGAACGCCCTTGGGGTGGCCCAGAACAATGCAGTCTCCTAAGAGCACTCGGGCCATTTCGATGCTTGGGGACGCTTGCCAAAAGAATGATTTCTCTTCTTCAAAGGATAATCGGATTGCTGGAGATTAGTCCGGCATTTTAGTTTAGGATCTACTGGCTCTGGGGTTATCTAAGAATCATTTTTTATTAGGACTGCAGGATTCTAGCAACTGCTGTGGTAACTAGCTGTTTGTGTGGCAATTATAAGGAGGTGATTATATTTATGATATACAAAAACCAACCCACCCCAGCTATATATAGTAGAATGGACTTTCAGGTTGAAATTAATGTGACCATTTGAAGTACTTTTGCCCCTAACCGTCCTACTACACTTCATGCCAAATTATCTGTAAATATTTGTTAGGACCGATTTTGAATCCTTTTAAAATTATTTCATTTTACATTTACGCAGTCACAACTTTCTGTAAGGATATCTTACTGTAATTTCAAAACAAGTTCAGCCTCAGAATTTGTGAAACTCTGGAGGAAAGGGACTGTCTCTCCTATCAAAGCTGTGACATTCAGAGACCTGGAAAAGCTAGGCATTTTAGAACAGGTGTTACGCTCAATGGGGAAGACAATGGGGAGAGGGATTGTTCTCTTAAGGTTTATAGAAGATAGATAAGATCACGCGAAGTTGGTGACAACCAGGGAAAAAAACAGCTTGGTAAGAAAGCTGAGCCTGTACAGTGTATCAGATCTTTCCGCTCCCTCTCCTCCGATTTACCCACGAATACATCTCTCTCCAGGTGTAAATAAATGCACAGGTACTCCAGATAAGCACTCCTACGATATGTCGAAGAATTCAGCATTACTGTATAAAGTTAATCTAAGTATTTCTGGTTAAGATTTTTTTTTCTTGTGGAACCAATCAACAGCTGAAAAGACTTTGAGTTGGCTTTGTTTACACGGAATCAGTGTAAGGCATCACATTTGCAAACCATAATGCTGACTGCAGCTCTTTGCCTTTAGTCCGTTGTCCAGATAGATGCAAATAAGGGTAATTCATCGGAAGGATCCTTGACCTGCATTTGCTAGCTGGATTCACGTTCTTCCCTTCTCCTTCCTAACTGTTTCTTCTCTCGGACAGTTTTCTTAGTGAATCTCTCCTTAAACAAGTCACTTTAGTTTGTCCACTGTCGTGCTTTCAACTTAGTGTCTCAATAGCCCCCTTCCTTATCCCGAATCTCCTCCTGTTCTGCGCCCCCCAACCGCAACCCCTGCCTCTTCCCGAAAACGAACCCGCCTCGAGTGATCACTTACATAGCCACGGCTCAGGAAGGCAGCACTCAGAGGAGACCTGATTGCCAGAGCGGAGTTCATGCTGGGGGGAATGGCAGGCATCATTCCCCCATCTCGTCACCACCACTGATCCTCGGCTGGGCCAGAGATAAGAACTTTTTCGGGCCCACCCCAAAACGAGAATGAAACAGGCTCTAGGAAGGAGCAATTAAAATCACGAGAGTAACTACTAACTAAATCAGGAAGAACCCACAGGCTCCGGGGGCTGTCAGGTTGCAGTCATTAGCTGGTTGGTGCTACGAAGCATCGCCGTGTGGTTCAGAGATTAAAAAAAAAAAATCTTTTTAACGTTGGCAAACCCATTATTGGTTTGGAAGATTTCTTCCTCCCCGACCCCCCCCCCCCGCAACTTGTTTTTATTTTTTGCTCCAACCACGCTTCCTGACATATTTCTGCCCCCAGCCTAGTGCCCTAAACCCAGAGAGAAAAATTCCGACAGCAGCAGCAACAGCGGCGACTGCAGCCGCTGCTGCAGAAGTTAAAAAAGAGAGAAGCCCCCTCCACTAATATCTGTAACGACATCACCAATGTAATTTGTTTTGAATGTTCATTTTTATTGGTGTTCTCTCTTTGCCAAAATGTGCTTGATTACATAGATTTGGTCCTGTGATAACTGCGCACCCTAGACAGGCTAAGGTGTAACGGAGAAGGTTCAGCTCAGGCCAGATCAAATCCCAGGCTGTTTAACGCTGAAAGGCTGCATGTTGCTATTAGTGTTAAATATATGGCTAATTAT
Source organism: Bettongia penicillata ogilbyi (assembly GCA_023548195.1). Lineage (NCBI taxonomy): Eukaryota > Metazoa > Chordata > Mammalia > Diprotodontia > Potoroidae > Bettongia > Bettongia penicillata. Next base: position 5,472,455 of record JAJHZJ010000174.1, read on the forward strand.
GCGTATGAAAATTAAACATCAGTGTTATGCTAATGGGGCCGCCTTCAGCTGTGGATCAGAGCACTTGAGACTAGCATTTAATCAAATGAATCAGTAACTAATACATCTGCACGTGTGAACTTTCACAAGATCATTTCCCTGTTACCGTCACACCACTAAATTATGAAAGAAATAATTATCAACACTTTCTAATTATCTAACAAAGTAATTTGGGATTCACCGTGGGGCTGGCGGGATTGGGATCCTGCAGCCCAACGTTGTCAGCATGCCTGTGACTCTGCGCCAGTTGTTTTGTGTGAGTGTGTGTGTGTGTTTTTGTGGCGTATGTTTTGCTGCAGGGGAAAGGTGCTTGTTGCTGTCTGTGTCTTAAGATTCGGGGCAGGCCTGGAGGGCCTTCTCACTTTCACTAGCCACCCACTCGCCCACCCACCCAACTTCCATTTTCACCGCCTCGCCTTGGGCCCTCCTGGGCAGCAGCACAGGGTCCTAGCCAACGCCCTCCTACACCTCCCCCCAACCTCCGCCCCGGTTCACTGGTGTTTCTAACCAGGTTTGGAGGCCAAACCCTATATTTGTGGAAGATAGCTGGGCATAAATGGAGACGTGCGTCCGCACGCGGACGTGTGCCGACGGACACAGATTTGCTCTCAGTTTCTGCTTGCGGGAGAGTGCTCCTTGGCACAGGTAACACCCTTTATTTTAACAAGGCCTCCTTAGGGAGACGAAGAAATCCCACCCTCCAGCGACCATTCAGCTTGTTCTGGCCCCTGCTGATTCTGCCTATGTTCTGGTTTCTCTCTGCTCTCCTGGCGCTCTGAAAACTAGTTCTTCTCCAACAAGCCCACAGAGTAAGGGGAATGAGGTGGAAAGGGAAGGAGGAAGGCGACGGTGGACCGGGGTAAGGGGATGGAAAGGAAGGAGAGTGAAGAGTGTGTATGTGTTGGGGGGGGGGGGCGGCAAAAGGGGTGCAGCCTCTTTTCCTGGGAGGAGAAGCGTGGGGTCCATTTCGCTCACAGGGAGCTGCATTCTAATCAGATCAGCCACAGCCTCAGCGCACCCGAGGAGCAGAGGCTGGAGAGATGCGAGCTGTCCCCGGTGAGCAGCGGAGCGCCAGTGGAGTGAGCAATTGTGTGTATGTGTGTGTGTGTGTGTGTGTGTGTGAGTGCGCGCGCGCGTGTGTATGTGTTAGGAAGGGAGGGGAAGTTGCGGTGTGGGGGGAGGGTCACCAAGAAAAGAGGAAGGTGGACCGCATGGGGAGGGGAGAAAGAGTGGAAAACAGGCGACAAATAGATGCATTAGAAGGGAGCAAAAAAAGACTGGGGAAAGAAGTAAGAGTGATTGGAGTGGAAGGAGGTGCTTCGCCTCAGGCTCTCTGCTCCTCACTTAGTCCTAGGGATGTCTATGCCTGCTGGCGCCCAAGATGCTGCGGTCTAGAGGAAGCGCGAATTGGGGTGGCAGTGAGGCCAGTCAGGAGACTGCAGGCCGACCCCCTATCCCATTCCCCCCTCCCCGCTTTAGACTGGGGGCCCAGAGGACCAGAGAAGGTGGAGGCAGTTGTGCAAGCTTGGCGGCCTCTGCAAGCTGCAGCACCCGAGGTCCCCCAGTGAGGGGGACTGGTTGACTTGGGCGGGGGTGGGGGGGGGAGTTGCTGGTTGGCTTCTCGGGAAGAAGGCGCTTCGAGGGAGGAGGGAGAAGGAAAAGAGGGGGTAAAGAAGTTAGAGGGGGGAGCGTTGGAGGGCTTGTAAACTCTGTCCGCTCTGGCGCCTGCCGCCACCGCATTGTGAGCCCTGTCGTGCTGCTCTATTGCAGATGTTCACTCGCAGGGGCTCGGGGACGCATCTCTCCCAAGTCCTGCTTGCTTCACTCTCTCTAGTCCAGCCGAGCCAAAGCACCTCGGACCAATCCCGGGCGATTATGCAAGACGGCGGACCAATCAGATCCGCCAGCTCATGAATATTCATGACCTTGGCTGAGTCAAAGCTTTGAGGCGAGTTTGGGGAGCTCGGCAGCATCATGCTTAGACTTTTCAAAGAGACAAACTCCATTTTCTTATGAATGGAAAGTGAAAATCCCTGTTCCGCTTAAATTGGGTTCCTTCCTGTCCTGAGAAACACAGAGACCCCAAAAAGGAAAGCAGAGGAGAGAGAACCCACACCCAGACCCAGCGAGAAGAAATGACCATGACTACTATGCCAGAAAGCCTCAACAGCCCCGTGTCGGGCAAGGCTGTCTTTATGGAGTTTGGGCCGCCCAGCCAGCAAATGTCTCCTTCTCCCATGTCCCACGGACACTATTCCATGCACTGTTTACATTCTGCTGGCCACTCGCAGCCCGACAGCTCCTACAGCTCGGCCTCATCCTTCTCCAGACCGCTGGGCTACCCCTATGTCAACTCCGTCAGCAGCCACTCGTCTAATCCCTACATCAGTTCAGTGCAATCCTATCCCAACAGCTCCAGCCTGACTCAGACCCGGTTAGAGGAGACAGGTATGTGCACTTGGCTTTCCACAGGGAGGAAGGGGAGGGGAGGAGGTGTGAGGAAAGAGAGAGAGCAGAGAGAGGGAGAGGGAGGGGGGAGGGCGGGAGAGAGCAAGAGAGGTTTCGGGTATCAGTCTGTGCATCCATATCCTATCAAAAAAAAAATTTAAAACTCATAACCATCAAGAAAAGAATAATCCAGCGTTCGTCCTCCCGAATTGGCTGTATCTCTGGGCGTCTCCGTGTGCTGAGCACACAATGCCCCTCTAGAAAACAGAAACCCAGATGTGCACGTATTAGTCTTGGTAATTATTTATTGCGTAGCGCTATAAACAATGTATGCAATTAAGGGTAATTAAACCTAAACTGCAGCCTGTAAAAATAGCAAACTTTCCCTGAGAAGCCCAAGCTTCTGAAACAGCCCCCCAGCCTTTGTTAGAGGGACTTGAGCTCGTATTTTTTCCTCTTTCCCCACCTCTTTCGTACTTACTCCACTTCTCCCCCAACCTTGTTTCTGCGTCTGCTCTTCTCTTTGCTTATTAATTATCCTTGTGATTATCACCACCATCATTATTGCTATTAATGAACGCCCCTCTTCTTTGCTGTTATTCCAGGAGCAGATTCGGAGAAAAGCACCGTGGTAGAAGGAGGGGAAGTTCGTTTCAATGGGAAGGGGAAAAAAATTCGCAAACCCAGGACTATTTATTCCAGTTTGCAGTTGCAGGCTTTGAACAGGAGGTTCCAGCAAACTCAGTACCTAGCTCTGCCGGAAAGAGCGGAGCTCGCAGCCTCACTGGGACTCACGCAGACACAGGTACAAGCGAGAATCCTCCTCTCCTGCCACTCACGCAGGCCTCTTTTCATCTTGCTTTGCTGTGTTGTTTTTTTCCCCTTACCCGTGTACACATATACATAGAATAGAACGTATATAATGTCACATATAACCTCTCTCTCTCTCTCTCTCTCTCTCTCTCTCTCTCTCTCTCTCTCTCTCTCTCTCTCTCTCTCTCTCTCTCTCTCTCCCCTCGATCCCCTTTTACCAGTGCTCCTCTGCGGTACTTTGATTCCCGGGCACTCTGATCATTGAAGCAGTAGGATTTTCTCGCTGGGTTTTGTTTTGGGGGCTCTGGGGCCGCACGTGCCGGAACAACTGGAACAATAGAGACGAGACGGGTTCTAATCCCCTCTATGGCTTTGAAGTGCGTTGCTAATCACTCAGCCTTTTGGCACCGCCACGTTGCCACCCTTCTTTTCTTCCTAGTCCTCCTCCTCCTTCGCCTTCTGTCCCACTTTGTTGGTGGGAGTGGGGGAACTTTCCTCCCCACCTGGAGAGTACAATCTCCTTTAACAAGATCCTAACGGGGGAACAGCATAACTTTGCTTAGCCACATTTTAGATTTTCTCTGAGAGAAACAGCAAGCATTCCTTCTCTCAGAAGCTCTGTCATTTTGGAATATTCTTGGTTTTGAATGTCCCGGGCCGGTATTTGGAGCGGAGTAGGGGGTGGGGGGGAGCAAACAAACACAAAAGCAATGATTGGTTTGAGCCCAGAGAGATGTCAAACGTAACACCATCTTCTCAGCCAACTCACCCTAGGGCAAAGAAAGCAGTGAGAAGAGAACGCCGTGGATTCGAAATAAATTTCCTAAACCAGTTTCTGAAGTTTCCACACTTTTTTATTTTTTTTATTTTCTAAATGATTGCTTTAATTGGTATTGGAAGGGCTGTTCATGGGTTCTCAGCATCTGGTAGTCGACAAATAATGGAAAAGCCTGTGGGATTAATTCTTGTCTCTGACTCAGGAAGGAAAGTGTCTTTTTATTCTTTCTCTTCTTCAATTTCTCCCTTTCCTTTCCCCCTCCGACCTTCCTCGACAATACCCCCACCCCAACACACGCACACACCATCCTTGATCTTTTAAAACTTGTTCTCTCTCCCTTAAAAAAGCTGTTCGCTCTCAGCAGTAGCTGGGATTTCCAGCCGCGCCCCCTGGACCGAGTGCTCTCTTTTCCGCTGCTTACCCCCACGGGCTGGGCTTTGGCTTCATTACTAAAGTTAATGCTAAAGGATTAGGTGCCGGGAATCTCCTTCCATTCTGTAGGTAGAAGCGCCGCTGCCTTCTGGGCTCAGTAACTTTCCTAGGCTTTGCAGAAAAGGCCGGGCTTTTCTCTCTACACTGCTCCCTTTGCTTTCCCTTCGATTCTTTCTCCCGGTTCTCCCCAGCCATAAATCTTCTCCCTTAACACAGTTCCACTCACACCCCCGTCCCAAGTCATGTCTGTGGTGTTTGGTTTTGCAGGTTAAAATCTGGTTCCAGAACAAGCGGTCCAAATTCAAGAAACTAATGAAGCAGGGAGGGGCTGCCCTTGAGAGTAGCGCCCTGGCGAACGGCCGGGCTCTGTCCGCCAGTTCGCCTCCGGTGCCCCCGGGCTGGAACACCAGCAGCTCCTCCAGTAAGAGCTCCACTGGTAACGCGGGCACCTACATCCCGAGCTACACGTCGTGGTACCCCTCAGCCCATCAAGAAGCTATGCAGCAACCTCAGCTCATGTGATTTACAAAAGCAAACCAACCCAGCTTCCTTCCTGCCGCTTCTCCCCACCCAGTACCCAGGTCCCCACTTGTCTCCCCAGCCCAGTCCAGTCCAGTCCACCCCTGGTTGACACGCACTATGGGTCCAGAGGAGAAGAAGGGAGAACCAAGGAAGGGAAAACATAAACAATGGATGCAAACCACCATCGCCGCCAACCACCAATGCTAAGCACCAGTCTCCAGACAGACCACAGAGTGCACTGGACCTCTTCAGACGCGGGAGAGCCTTCGGTTGGATGACGCTCCAAATTCTGGCGTGCCGCAAACGAGCGCAGATGTGATGCGGGGTTGTTTCCCATGTGCTGACAGCTGAGAAAGCTGCCTCTGAACTCTCTTAGATCACCCGGAGGACAGACAGCCTGGGAGCAGGGAGACAATTCGACCCTCAGCTTTGTGGGGCGATCAGAAAACAAAACAAAACAAAACAATGTTTGTAGAAACACGCTCTTTTCTGTCCTGTCTGTCTCATCGTCTTCTTTCTCTCTGTCTCTGTGCCCTGATCAAATATAGGTCATTTCATTTGTTCTCCCCACCTTTACAGCCTCTTTGATAGCAATGAGAGCACGGAAGGGGAGTACCCCTCTCCCCTCAATTTTCCCCTCGTTGTAATAGTTTGGGAAAATTTTTTTGGACTTTCTCCTGTGCCCTGCCTATCCATATATGTAGTTTGCTGGGGGAGGGATGGGAGGAAAGGGAGGGGAAGGGATTTTATTTATTGACAAATTGACTTAAACTACCACTATCTGAGTGCTAGACACTTGGTGAATATATTTGGCTTGCAAAGTGCACTGTTTGAAAGCACCGTTTACTTTAATCGAAAAAGGAAAAAAAATGAGGATGTGATTTTTAACTTTTACAATAACTTTTATACTTTGGTGAAGTGGAGAGGTTGGGTCCGAATGATTTGCGTTTTTTTTCACATACTCAGTGTTATTTAAAAGAGAGAGAGAAAAGAAAATGAAAATACAGTAATACAATTTCATTCATCCTCCGAGTGGCTGATTGCTTCATATAAAAAAATTTGAATTCGGCTGTGTGAGTGTGTGTGTGAGACAGAGAGAGAGAGAGAGAGAGAGAGAGAGAGAGAGAGAGAGAGAGAGAGAGAGAGAGAGAGAGAGAGAGAGAGAGAGAGAGAGAGAGAGAGAGAGAGAGAGACTGTTTATTCTGAGTGGAAAAGAAGAGGGAGGAGAGGTGAAGTAAAATTATTCCAATGGGCTTCGAATTGAGACAGTGCAGCTTTAAAAACGATCTCCAGAGGCTTCGCCACAGAAAATGCCAATCAAAAATCTACGTGCACAAACTCCAGTGCAGGATCTAATCGCTGTACATATTATTACTGTTATTATTATTATTGTTCTGTAAACATGTTGCACAAATTTAGCCCTTTTTGTTCCGTTTTGTGTGGCTGTAAAACATGATGCTTTGTGAAATGGGAATCTTGACATTTTACTTGTGAAATTTGGAAAATGTGATCAATTGAAATCAACTGTGTTTAGTGTTCTATATGTCAAAGTTTAGTTTTATATTGAGAATGTTAACTTATTGCTTTGTATCTGGAAAAAAAAACTTTGTAAATAAGTTATAAAGTTTCTTTGAGACAGTAAAATTATGGTTTCGAAAAAGAGCTGATGCCCTGTGTGCTGTGTACAGGAGCGAATTTGGGGCAAGAAAGAAAAGAGTAAGGCAGAGGGACTGGGAACACAATCTGCGAGTCAGGCAGAAACAGGTGCTGTCTATGGCCCAGTTTGGATTGGCCCTTGACCTCTTCCCACTAGTCTTCAGGGATCAAGAGCCTGTCAGTCTTGGGTAAACGTGTGGGCTGGAAGAACCTAAGGAAGGATGCATCTCAGGAAAGAACTTTTGTGATAAGGTGTAATGCTAGTTAAGTTTTGGTCACAAGATCTGCTGAAGACTGGCGACCTCAACGCTTTAAGCTGAGTGAGTCGACTGCCTTGGCTAGTGTCTATCCCAAACCTGGCGTGTCCACTCCTATGGCCTGCTCTGCTCCCCAGAGCTCGTCTGGACACCACAGTCCCGAAGTCCTCCGTCTGGGTACTCATCCCACCCAAGGGGAGAAGGGAATCGTCCCGAGCCCCACTCCAGACTAGCTGTTAGCCCCCGAAACCTCGTGGCCCTTCTGGGGTCCTCAGTCCCTTTCTTTTGCATCAGATTTTCCTTTCCAGCATTAGAAGTTCATTCTCCTTTCTTATGGCGGCTTCCTCTAATCCTCCCTTACCGCAGTTTAAAAGGCGGAGGAAGAAGGGAATGGGGCTGGGGAGAGAGCACAAGATGGTTGAAAGGAAATTCAGAGAACTAACAGGTGCTTCCGAGAAGAGTTGAAGTCGAGAGTGGGAAGTATAAGTTAAAGGACAGGAAGAAAGGACAGGCAATCCAAGACAGCTGCTGGGCCAATCGATGACTGCCTTGGGTTTCATGAATGTTCCTTCCCTAACTCGCTATGTTTGAGGACTGAGATGAAGAGCAGAAACTGAGGACTTCCTCCGTTCACTGGGTTGATAGACTCTGACCCCAGTCCCTAAGCTAATAGCACTCCGATTTGGCCCCAACCAAACACTCGTGGGGTGGGAGGTGGAGAGGCGCGAAAATTTGTCTTCATTTCTCCCTTTCCAACCAATCAACGAGCATTTATTGTGTGCCTACTATATATCCAATTAGTGAGAGGGAGAAGGGAAGGAGGTAGGGAGCAATCCCCCACTTTCCAGGAGGAAGATGAGGGAAGCAACCGGATCTAGCACGCTGGAGGCAGCATGGGCTAAGGTCACTTACTCGCAAAGCCTTGTCTGATTTAAGCACTTCTGAAAGCTTGTTTAGTTCACGGATTGCCAAGCGCTCCCTGGGCCTTAGTGTTTCGCCAGCGAGTGGGGTGTGTCCGAGTGCCCGAGCAGGGAAGCTGGTCAGTGCCTAACCAGGAGAATGACATTTCTGTAAACAGTTTGGAAATGTTTTCCCCTGCTTATTGGAACTGAAATGTGATTTGAAATCTCCACCGGGAGGTAGGGGAGGTGGAGAGAGGGGTCCTCAGCACAGGAAGCTTTAGGTTAAAGGACTTTGTAAATGATTATTTTGTAGAGTGGATTCTTTCAGATACACTCTCCCCTCTTTAAAAAGTAGGATTTGGAGTGTTTGCGCCTGTGAAATGGTTTGACTGGTAGTCTGCTTGTGTGGGCCGTTGGGGCTGACTGGAAACTCAGTGGGTCAGGACAGGAAACTTAGCCGCTTGCTTCGCTCAGTCTCAGCCTTCCCATTCTACCCCCAGCAGACTCAACTGTCTCTCCAGTTCCCAAAGCCATGGACCTAAACTTTAGGACCTCACTGGAGAAGACACCAGCTGGACCAAGCCAGAACCTAACTCTTTCTCACCTCATCCCACTTCCCTGACCTCCCTGGATAGCATTCATGATTCGCTGCCCTTGCCCTACTCTCTGATCTGAAATCCAGGCCTCTCTTCAGAGCTTACTGCTGGTCGCAACCCTAGTCCGAGATCTGAGCTGTGACCCGCACCTCAGAGTCAATCCACCGAACCTGCCAGTTACCACGGGCTTGGCCTGGAGATGGGAAGCGCTGGGGCAGCTGGTTTTGATTCCGGTGACTAGGTTTAGGTCTGGGTCTGCAAACGCAGTCTCTGCCGGGGGTGGGGGTGGGGGTGGGGGATTTCCGGTGGGTGGTTAGGAGGAAAGCCGTGATAAATGGCATTGATTTTTTGTTGTGACACGCACCCATTTTTCAATTCATGATGATGAATGATCAAATGATGTAGGCCCATTCGACGCCTTTCCAGAAAGGCACAAATGTGGGATGGGAGCGTGTAGTGATGGGAAAACGAGTGGGTTTTCACTCGG